>VWYP01031744.1:143851-411559 GCA_013400435.1 Pycnonotus jocosus
TTTTTGTGCTGCTGTACAAGAGTAGCTAATCAGGATGGGGGCATGCTCTTTGTGTTCCTAACCCAACAGCAATGAAAGTTAGAAGATCATATTCAAACATGTGTTTAATGCAGCAACAAAAAAGGCAATAATAGCTTCTGCTATGAAAGGAGGACTAAAAGGGCATTTCTCTTTCTTTTTTTATTATTTTAAAAGCTACAGTAACTATCTCTTGTGGTTCAGATGTTGTTTGGCATAAAACTTGAGGGATATTATTTGTAAACTAGCTATACCAATCAAAATTCTAAACATTTAAATGTCTTAAGACAAGCAGCAACAAAAATAACCATCACAACTGAAACCACTGATTATTCTGGGAGAAAAAAATTGTTTTAAGTTAATAGCAACATTTGAACTCTATTGAAGCCCCTAAATGCAGTGAGTTAATCCTGTTGGAATTTGAAATATGTCCTTGTTTCTCAGGACAGGCTCCCTAAGAAGGAAGCTGTATTTAGTGACAACATGAAAAGATAAAGCCAATTATATTCCAGCATTATTGACTAATATTTCCTACTTGTCAACTGGAGTGTGGCAAGCCTTATTCATACTGTGATATGTGATCATGGATATGAATCTCTGTTTCCCCCTAAGGGAAATCTTGCAACAAACAGTTGACAGAGCAACAAACAATTTCCGAAGTAACAAATTAAAAAATCTAATAAATATGATGCAAAGAAAGAAAAGTGAGAATTTAGGCCTTTTTTTAAGTGCCTAAAACAAAACACAGGTTTTCCTTCCTCTGAAAGATACCTTGGTGGGAAGGTACTGCTGAAGTAATGAGAGCACCACCACGTTGACACCTTACCATGGTTCATGTCCTGGAAGGTTTCAGTCTGCTGTGAGTCCCACAAATGTTTTACCAGGTAACTTTACTCAGATGATGAAAAGACCTGAGCTCCATAACAGCTCTGAAGTCTGTGCACAGCTGAAAAGCAGAAGTTTGAGTAATTGCAGCTCCTTTGGCAAGTACAACAGGCCAGGAGCTCTCTGAACCAAACCTTTATAATTGTTACACTACATTCCTGTAAACAAACCACAGGGAAGTGTGTTCCCTCTTCCCTCTGCTCCTGCAAGCATCCATTTCCGATGCTTGCAAAAGGCAAGATGGTGTTTGCTTGGGAGTATTTTTTGTGATTTAGTCAAGAAGATGCTGCTCTCCTTAGGTGCCACGTTTAGCCTATGGCAGAGGTGACAAAGTTTCCTAAAGTATCCTTTTAAAAAATCATCAAAGTCCCAGAAGATTTGGTAACATTATAGAGAAAATAACAGTAAGGATGATTCATCCCTGGTTCTCTTTGATGCTTTTTTGCTTGTAGAAGATGCACTCCAACATTTTGCGAGGGTATTTTCCCTTTGACAGAGGTATTACTGCAAAATGTGATCCAGAGGATTATGTTTTTAGGTAGTGCTAGGCCCCCAGTCCTTCTGTGACATTTGTGCCAGCCCTGTAATTGTGGTTTGAATTTTGGCCACCCTTAGTAGTGACTCTGGCATGGGACTACCCTGCTGTACACACAGCCCCAGCTCATCCTTGTGTGGGGTTGCCTGGGGAGGGACTTGCAAGGAAATTATTTTAACTCAGGTGCTTGGAAACAGAGCACCCTGAGCTCTCCTTTTGCACAGTGAAGGAGCAAAGCAAGCTCTGCTCATTCTGGGCTCCTGAAGTTTCCTCACACCGACTCCTGCTGCCACAGCAGCACTCAAAAGGAATCCCACAGGGGAATCTGAACAGAGGAAACGATTTTCTAGAGAGAAAATGTCACACAGAAGGAACAAGCTAGGAGGAAGTGTCATTTTGGAGTTGTATTTAAGCTGTGATTCCACTTTGAAGGCAAGACCTGGTAGAATCTCACTTTCCCACACGTAATTTGCATCCTCCGTGCGCTCAGTCACGTCAGCTGGCTGCACAGGAAAAATTAAGGGTGATTACTACTTAATTATCATGAGATCTGTGCAGCCAGAGATCAGCAATAATCCCACCTGATGTATCAAAAATGCCAATTAGGACTGAAGGGTCAGGAATGATTTTTAAGAGGAATAATAATAGTAATTAGAAAAGAAACAGGTGCATTTCAGATAATAAAAATCTTATTTTTTGCGATTAACTCACTTCTCTTCCTTTTCCAAGTTAATGGCAAAGTAGAACAAGGCTAGAAATAACAGAAAAAGGAAAGAGAATCCCAAGTTTGAGGCTCTTCAGGATGTACATAGAAGCAGTAAGTTTCAAGTGAAACAGGGAATTTTCACACCAGTTTATCTTTTCTCTAAGCACACGTTATTTTAATATAACATTTCAGTGAGCATAAATTTAGGTTCCAGCATGCACGGCCGCTGAGGAGCGTGCCACAGCCACAGCTATAATTTGCTTCACAGAGGTATTGCTACAGGTGGCAGAGGAAAAGAGAGCAAAACTATTTTACCCCAATTTACTGGCCTATGATGGAGGAGGAGAATGGGAAAAGGGGCACTTTATGCAGAAAATAAGCAAAATACCTGTGAAAGTCACAAGATAAGTAGAAAGGCTCTAGAGCCTACATCAACCACTTTGAAACCCATCCTTCTGAGTTGTAGCACGCTTTATAAATCAGCAAAAGAAGAAACAACAAGCTTTGAAGAAAATGGAATTATTTTCCATCGCCAGCGTTACAAACTCAGGATGGCTGGTTGGCTGCTGGGGGTTTAAGAAAACCTGCTTTGTAGTAGCCAGCACGAGGAAATCCAGCAAGCACAATTGAACAAACAAGTCCAGTGGCACAGGGTTGTTCTGCCATCCTGCTGCCCCACGCGGAGCCAGAAGGTGCGATCCCCTCACGCCACTTTGTAGCGGGCATTAGATCAGAAGCGCTGCTGCCTGTGCCTGAATTAATGCGCACTGACTCTGCTAAGTACCTCGCTGAGAGAGCCCTTCAGGGGCCACGAGCACTCTGCTCTCCCCAGTGGCTCACTACAAACCATCTCCTGCCCCACAGCACAGGGCTGGAAGCTAAAATTGAAAAAAAAAAAAAAAAAAGAATACAGCGGTAATTTCTTTCTGACGGTGATTTGACACCCAGCTGATGGAAGGAGCTGAACCCTGTAACCTCTACACCTTGGGTTCTGCTAGAAGAGATTCTCTCAAAGCACCCATGGGGTTATGGATTCCTGCTAATATCAGCAATAGGATGGATGATAAAATTATGGGGGTGTAGAAATGCGCTCTCAATTAATTTCCCATCATGTTAAGGCCATTATCGGTGGATGTCATCTGGCGAAATGGAAAAGAAAAACACAAACCCAGAAGCATTCAATATCTCTGAAAGTTTCATTCACTTAGCACATGATATAATTGCAGGGTAAAGCAGCCTCTTGAAATAGTTTACCTTCAAATAGAGCTGTAATGGTATTGATTTAAAGCATTGACAGGCAGAGCTGCTTAAAACACATAAGCATAGATGGAATTTAAAAAGAAACAAGTACACAGCCCAGAAGGAAAGCAGGAAGAGACTCATCTCTCCCCCCCCAAAAATATGTTGATTAAAGATTTCTAGATGTCAACCCAAGCCTTTTTGCACCAGCTTTCAACATAAAGCTCACAGACCATGGTTTTACAGATCTTTATATTATACCATGTTGTATAATGCAACTATTTCTCTAAAGGAGCTGTTTCTAACTGCAGGTCTCCTTAGCTGTTATCTGCAGTTTTTCAGGGGGAAGACAAGAGTTTAGAAAGGTATGGATGGGAATAAACATGATGTAACCCCTGTGGAAGGGCTGTCACATATTCACACACTGATACAGGCACACACATACCCATATATACGAAGGTACGTATGCATTTATGTGTGCATGAACATTTATATGTACACAAATGCACAGCCATATATGGTAATTAACTAGAACCTATTCTTATTTTGTCAAAATGAAAACTTTGCAAGAGAATAAACCAGACAGGCTTTGCTCTCTTTTCTTCACAAGCTTTCTGTCTCCTCTTTGCTCGCTACCTGCCAGTTTTGTCACTGCCTTCCCAATGCAGACACAGACGTGTATCGGCACAGAGCAGAGATCTTGGGATGCTGTGGGGACAGCCGAGCCAAACATGTAAGAAAAGATCACTGGTGTATGGAAGGTTCCTTCTGTGTGTCGGTCTGGAGACACGATTTCTCCTACTATAATTAAGGTACAAGACATATGATTAAGGATTAAAACTCAGCCCAAGAGAAAGTGTGTGTGCCAGGAAGAAGTGAGCAGAAGAACATTTACAGTAAGACAGCTAGCAAGAAAGCAATGAGCCAAAGCCAGCTGGAAGGGTTAGAGACTTTCTTGAACATACCCAAAGAAAAGCGTACATCCATAAGCGAGAAGGAGGACAGAATCCTCTGGGCTGTATTTTTGTCTCTCCACTTTTGAAAATGTACAGGATATATCAGGGAGGCATTTGCATTTACAATGCAAATGCAACAGTCTTCTGGATATGCACATGCAACTATTCGCTGGTACAAAGCATCCAGGGCAACTATTATTATAAAAGTCCAAATTCCTTTTGGCTGTAGGAGAACCTGCTAAAGCCTTAACATTCAAGGAAAACTTGCAGGCTGATGCACACACAAAAATGTCTCAGAGGGTGCCTCAGACTGTGGTCCCATGGCTTGGTTTCAGCTGAGTGGCACCAGGAGTGCTCTGTGATCCAGCAAAGACATGACTGCCTTTAACCACACATCATCACCCCAGCAGAGTTTACAGCCTGCTGGGATTGTTACTGCTCCCCTCCCCTTTCCACACTGTCTCAGCAATCTGGATGGCACTGATCCTCCAGACAGGAGTGTTTTACTAACCCAAAGCACTCAGACACAGTTGTGCTAGGCAATCACCACACAGGCAGATCCAACAGGGAGGCGCTTCCAGCAGCAGCTGCAAAGGGCCAGGACACAGCCTGGTGACATTCTGAGTGTGAGGATATCTTCCAGCATGGTCCAGAACACAGCCTGGTGACATTCTGAGTGTGAAGATATCTTCCAGCATGGTCCAGAACACAGCCTGGTGACATTCTGAGTGTGAGGATATCTTCCAGCATGGTCCAGAAAGTGTTATCAAAGATGACTGGACTCTAATTCCAGATCTCATAGCTCTGAATAAAAACAGGTGCCCAAATGAAGTAATGTCCTTTAGCAGTGGTTACTACTGCAAATAAGTCACAAACTGAATCCTACATCAAAATTCAGTAGTTACATTGATTTACTTTCCACCCTCCCCCCCTCCACCAGCTTTACAAGAAACAGCTCTAAGCACAGCTGACATCTTGAGAAACTTCAGGCAGAGAAAAGTCTTGCTGTGTTTGTAGAGATCACCAAATAACCTAAAAATCAAGAAAAAGTACTTTTGGAAGGAAGAGTTTCTGAGCTTGCTGAGGTAGCAATAGCTGCAATTATTGACAGCTGAGAAACATAGTACACAATTTGCTCTTTTATGTCTGATTCCACTCCCCAAAACAAAGCAACTGGGAAAGGGCTTTGACTGACACCCCTGAGACTTGGGCTCCTTTTGCCCAGTGTGGTCCTGGCCTGGCCCTACCACTGCACTTGCCTCATTCCAGTCCATGCCTGCCTGAAGGAATTACACAATGGCAGCAAGATAGATGTTAACCTTATTCCATGGGCAGCTTCCTTGTTTCAGCTGCCAGCATCTATAGTGCCACTGCATTAAGGACTAACTGTTCTAATTTAAATGGGCTGCTTTACAGAGCAAGATGGAGAAATGTAGACTTTATGTCTACATCAGGGGCGTCTTCAGCTTTGAAGACTGTGTAAGTCTTTTAAGCATCTCTGGATGTCAGCCATGTGAGATGTAAGTGGACACCTAGAGCATGTTAATAGTTTTATTTTAAAAAATGTAGCCTGTAACAGAAAAAGCACCTCTTTCTTCCTCAAATGAAAGCTATAAGAGCAAAGGCGTCCAGCTACAGAGACAACTTGGAATCACTGACAGCAGGGGAGGGGAACCCCACACATTCACCTTCAAAACCCCCTCCAGCCATCATGTCAAGCAGAAGGATGATGCAGTGAAATCTTCCCAGCAGGAGTGGATCATTGCTGTTTCTTGCCGTAACAATTGATGTTTATTTCCAGCTTTGTGAAAGTTAGATCACTGAAAATGCCTACAGCTGCTCTGTATCTGCTTCACTTCAGTACCTATCTGGTTTGGGAACCAGCCAGGTTTGTAGCTGGTTATGTAACTTCATTTCAATCCTCATTAAAAAACACATACCACTGAACTCCTCCCTGCCCCAGTGACTTGAACGTCCCTTTGTTTCATGGGGCAATTTCAACCACTTCCAACAGCCTCAGTTCTGACTGATATTCTTCCTCTATCTGGATTCTGTGAAGAAAGTGATGCCATTGACTTTTGGAGTTGGCTTGGGACACAACTGCAAGGATCAGCCAGGTGAGTGAGCCTTCCCCAGCTCTGCTGCAGCCACAGCATCTGGAGAACATTGGTCTGTGCTGTTACTGTGACAAAACAACCCAGCATTTCTGTTAAATTAAAAGTGGAAGGTTTTGACATTTCATCCCAAAACTCAGAATGTAACAGAATCAGAATTTGGTGCCCAAGCCAAAACACATAACATCATTTCAATTTAGCTTTCACTGAGTGGTCAAAGCCAGCCAAAGTAGAAATAATAATAATAATAAAAAAACCAGCTAAAGGTACAACAGGAATTCTAATAAGGGCACACTCCAACCCACTCAATCCCTGCTGTGGAACTGGCAGCTTTTTACATCCTCATGAGATGGGTGAGGCACAGAATTATACAAATTCCTTATAGGGTTTGACAAGTCCATTACACCTATGATGTCTTTAACCTTGTACTACTTTGTTGTACTGAACTTACGTCAAAGCAAATATTCCAGAATAATTGCCTGATAATGTTTGACTGCTGAGGCAACGCTGCAGAAGACACAGTGCTGAGATGTTCCTCCAGCTCAGAAAACAGTACTGAGCTCAGCCGTGGGGAGGAGATAGAGGAGCCAAATCAAGTAGAAGCTGATGGTGATATTTCCCCAAAACTAAACAAAAAATATTTTTTAGTGACTAATAGCTGAAATAACTTTTGATCTGCTAATGTTTAATTATTGCTTGCTTCTGTTTGCCAGTCCTGATGGGGAGTGGAAACAAAATATAAAATAGTGGGAAGCATTACCTCTATTTCTGCTTTCATTAGAGACAGAAATTACTCAAATTTTCCAGACACCTTCTAATGCTCCTTTTTCAACTTTCTGGACCAAAAAAAAGTGTTTAATTGGTGGAGCAGCAGTAGCTGCACAGTGCCTTTCACCGAGGGTGGCAGACTGGGGTGGTTCCATGGGTTTGGATGATGCTGCCATCACAAACACAATCTGAGTGCGATAAGAATGACAAAGCCCCGAGCGAGATAAGAGGAGCAGTAGCTGTTGTGGTGTTTGCCAAGAGCTGCTGAAAGGTGGATCTGTGGGAGGGCTGTTTAAAAAGCAAAAGGCATAGGCAGGTAGTTATAAAGTGAGCTGTCTGCTACCACAGATGAATCCCTAATCATCGGGAGTCACTGCCATGCACTGCAGATTGCTTGTTTGAAATAGCAGGAAGAGTTACTCACTCTCCACAAGTCTTTAATTTCTTTAATTAGCAGCAGGATAACCAAGAAGATGCCAAACTTGAGTCCCTGGCACCCTAAACTTGAGTCCTTAGGCGATCTCAATTTTTTTTTTCTCCCAAACATCCTGAATAATTGGAATGGGATAAACCTAACCACAAGCCCACAGACACACCCTGAATAAACACCATAACACATACAATGTACAAATAAGATCACATATTCTATGTTACATAAACGTTCATAGTTTAAATACTTAAAACAGTAAAATGATGACAATTTCCCTGAAAAAGACAGAGTCAATAAAAATTGGTACCAAATCTTGCTTGAAGAAATTAAAGAGAGGTGATAGAATATTTCAGCCCTATTTTCTTTAAGATCTTGGTACACTGTTTTATAATGGCATTGTCATTCAAAGCTGAAGATCTCGAAGGCTTGTGTGCACCACAGAAATATAGGATTTGGAAGACCTGTATTGTTTTGAGGCAGAGAAGTATTAAAATCCTCTACATACAAAAGGTAATGCTGCACAAAGATAGAAGAGAGAAGACAAAATCCAAGCTGGAGTCTAATTTTCCTAGGTGTTTCTCAGAAATCCCATATCCAGCCTCACATGATTTATTCAAATCAAAGGAAGGGGAATAAAGAGCAAGCAGAGTGCCCCTGAATCCCAGCCCTCTGCTCTAATTATTGACCCATGCTCTCCTTCAGCACCAATTTGCTCTCACACAGTTTAATCCATTTTTAAGCCTTGATTAAAAAAAATACAAAATCTTTAAACCATTCATTCCCAACATTCATATATTACATCTAACACACATCAAGACAGAACATGGTTATTCTGTGTTATCTGAATGTGCAGTGGTGCTTTCACATCTCTCAGACTGTGCCACTGCTGGACTCAGCTTTCTGTATAAAAACCAGAGCCAAAGGCAAGCAATCAGTACTGCACCTACCGGTCCTGGCTCTCAAAAACCTTAAATAATTTGCCTGGCAATGGTGAAGTGTATAGAAAAAGGATTTAGTGCAGCAACAGGATATGAAATAAACATCTGTATTCAGTCTTGAAATGCTTCAATTTGCCATACATCTCCCATTTTCTAAAGCACACGCCCTGCCAAAGGCCTTTCTGATTAATAGCTTGGAATCCCCTTCCATGGCTCCAGGGAAAGGGGAGTGGATGTACTAATCTGTTATCCACCTGTCTTCGTATTATGTAATACAACACTTATTTTATCCAGGAAGATTCATCACCATTGACACCATAATAATCACAGCTTAAATTGCATACCAATGAAGTCCCACTGCTAGCCCTAACTCAGCCTGGTAACCAGAGCTGAATCAGATCTGTCTGTCAAAAGCTAACCAGGAAATCTCTAATTATTTACTAAATAAAACAAAGTGGTTATTAGTTCATAGTGAACCTAAACAGATTAAAAATAACCAGTTAAAATAATAATAAAAAATATTTCCACTATGCAACTGAGCACAGTAAATACAAATAAACAAAATTTATTCACCCTTCACAAAGAAATGGACTTTTATATAATCTATCAATACATTTTTTTTAATAAGACATGACTGGAACCTTAGTCCTGCTTACATTGGTGCAGAATCAGATCTGCCACAAGTCCAAGGAGAGATGATGTAAAAGAATAATAATTGTGACACCTTAAGGTTACATCTTAAGGACCAGGTAGGGTTTGAATTAGAGCCAGCCTAGACTCTGGGATGTGATAGATTGTATAAAAGACTCCAAAAACCTCTTTGTTGTGTGGGAACAAGGGGGAGGTTATTTCACAGCACGTCAGATCACTTTGTCCACTCCCAAAGGGAGAAGAAATCTCTGCAGTTGTGAGGTCCTTTCTGTTATAAAGAGAAGCCTTTGAAGAAGTGACTTCCAGTGACACACACATTTCAGGACTGAAAAGTCTTAGACTCACGTGCCTTTCTTTCACTATTGGGTAAGCTCTGGCTGCCTTTGGTTTCTGAAAAGAAACATGGACTGACGGCTGCAATATTTCCTGTTATTTTAAACATTTTTCTTTAAAGTGAAAGACTTTTGCATATTTAGAAGAATACTTATGCCACAACCAATTTCCACTGCTGCAGGAACGTATTTGTTCACATTCAAATCATGCATAATTGGCAGCTTTTGACCATTTTTTACCCGAGAAAAATTCCCCTAATACACACGTGGGCTAGGGAGAAAGTATCCCATCTGCTGACTGGCTCTGCAGGCATCTGGTGAATCCTGTCTTTTCCTGTTCTTAACGAGCTGGAGAAGCTGGCATGGCCAACATGATGAAAGATAATGTCAGTGCTCAAAGAAATCCTCCTTTGTTCTTGCTCAGTCCCTTTCAGCACAGGCAGTGAGAGCACTCCTGTCCTGCAGCTCTGTCACCAGGGTGAGCTCTCTCTAGCTGGGGATCCTGTCTACAGGTTCAGTTTGGCTAAAAGGACACCCTGACTTCATTCAAACATAAACAGAAGTCCTGTAAAACAGCAATCTACCAAGAAAGGCTGCCAAGAGTATTGGAGTTCTTTCTGAGCAATTTGGGAGCTTTGGGAAGGTTTAACCTTCTCTTTCTTTTTTGAGCATCACCATCATTGATGGAGGTATCAAAACTGCATTATTTGGAAGGAGCTCTACCTTAGAGTGACCTTCCAGACCAAACACCAGCAGCAGACCCATTGTACATTTGAGAATGAACATGTGGAGCTTGCACTCCAAGAGATGAACTTGTTTCTGGAGTTTGATCTCAATAATTGGTGAGCACTAAGAAATTGCCAGAAGTCCTGGGCACAGTTTTGTATTTGGAGGCAGCAGGTACAACTTCCCACTGAAATGAGAGACCTGACTTCAACAGAAAAACTATTTTCATGACTCTGAAATAAGCCTTCTTCCTTGGCCCACTAAACCTAGTCTTCAGCTGTTGCAAAAATATCGAGCACTAAAAGCAATTGCTGCAAGTTTTTATTGGGTTTTTGTTGTGTGAAACTGAATACTGGTTTTAAGTGGTATCTCAGGCTAGGGAAAAAATTGATTTAAAGCTTCATTAGGTAAAAGATACACCATCATATAATTGATATTTTGACAAATTTTAGATATGTTAAAGATACTCCTTAGATTCTGGAAAACATTCAATGCTCAGGAGGCAAGAGAAATAAATTGAGCTAATCAATAAGTAGATGGAAAATGTCTCAGTGTGGTATGAGCAGAAAATTTCCAGCATCTTCTATGTCTCTGATTACCAGTGGGCTAGAGATATCTCAATATTCAGATATCTACTCCTTCAGCAGGACTACACACATCCACTGGGAGCTGACATTCAAATTCCTGGTGACGACCAAATGTGTCTCTACTTGCAAACATCCCATTCCTTAAAGTGATATTTATATCCAGGCCTGAGTTTGCTCTGGTGTTAAGAAGAGATTTTTAAAATAGTATAAAATGGTGCCACAATACTCTTTCATCTCTCCCTCCAGCCCAGCCTAACCAGCACATGAACACAGTGCAAGCTGCACATCACCATGTATTGATGCTGCTGTTCCTGAGCACACAGGATTTCTTGCTGCTGAACTAAACACAAGCGACTGTCCTGGACCACGTTGCTTCAGATAGTCCCACACAGAGGTCAAAAAGATCACTGCTCTCAAAGGATATGGTTTTCTCCCTGAACAGAAATCACTGTCTCTGTGATAAACACTGCGGGAGAGTGAGGTGAGAATTCACAAGAGAGATATTTCTGCTCTAGAAGTAAATTTCTGGCTTGTAGTAATATTCTACAAATAAAATGCATGAGAATTTGGATTGTGAATTATTATTCAGTGTTCTGATATACAACTTCCTTCTAGACGTCTACACTAACATTAATAATGTATACATATGCTGGTGACTTTATGCCCAAAATGGCACTGTGGGTGCTATATTGATGCTTTTGTCTATAGATGTCTGTATTTGTAGTACAGCAATAACATCATTATGCCAGATTATGTTATACTGGGAATAAATAATAGAATCTGAACCAGGAGAACTTTCATTTGTTTTACTGTGCTTGTGGACAGAGGAACTTTCTCCCAAAGTAACAACAGTTCAACAAAAAAACCCCAACAGTTCGCTCTTTGACTGATTGACTGACTCAATGACAAGTCAGAGGTCTAAATTCATCTTTTCTCTGAGATGGACCTAGGATTTGAACCTGTTCTTCATTAACCTACCAAGTGTCCCAGGCAAAAGGCTCCCTAAAGCATGCCTGCTTCTGCATGGTATTGACTAAAGCTAAAGGAATGAAACTAAAGCTAGAAAGGAATACTGCACTGTCAAAACCCTCATGGCTGGTTTACAGGAAACCATTTCCCATCCCATTCTCTTTAGGGCAACGGCAGGATGCCCCTGCAAATTAAATCAAAGCTAGTATGTCTTAACTAGTTATATCCAGTATATACTCATAAATTAACTCCTTTGTAAGAGGTAGTCCTTTACCTGAAGATGTCACTTTGCCTATCACAGCTCAAATGATTATTTCTGATTATATTTTCAGCAGTAGCTTGAAAAAACATTGCATTTTCTATGCAGAGTATGGTGTAGCTACTTGCCTTCAGTCTATTTTTTATAAGATCACAGAAATAATTAGAACAATTAGAGGTTATTTGATGCCTTTCTGTTACAGAGGCTGTCAAGTCTAGCCCTTTCTAGCAGAAAGAAAACATTCCCTGAATCCATAAAACAAAGATCTGTGTTCTGGTCGAGTTTTTAAAAATCTATTGCTGTGTATGGTTTATAATCTCTCAACTCATATTAGTCACCTAGGCCTGAACAAACATTTTGCAGTGTTTTATCATCGAGTCCAAGACAAAACTGTCAACAGGACATAATTCTTGTCCTGTACAGTCAGATCAAACTTGAGTTTTAGTATTACAACGGTAGAATATCCTGTTTGCTTGACAACAGGGATCCTACAAATTCATTTTGAACATAGCAGGTCCACCTAAGTAGAGCAGCATCACTTGATGCAGAACATTATTGCCAGTTATGTTAAAGGAACAGAGCGAATGCCCTGAGAATGAAAGTGCACATTACTGGCTCTCATGAAACATTTATCAGCAAATGTGGATGCTGATATGTGTAGGGAGGCTGCTCAGATAGCATTTGCCTTCTTGGACACACTTCTCAAAAACCAGCACAGTTCACAAAAGCACTTCCTCAGAGTTTTCCATGGGACTCTGTTGATCTCATGCTGTGCCAGTGGTGCTCTCCTCACCCTGGATCCTTCCCCTGCCCCACCCCGAGAGGGATGGACACTGCTGCTCATTTCAGAGAGAACAACAGATCCTGGCATGTACCAGACCACCACTACAAGGCAGGGCTGGCTTTTGGCCACCTAACGAGAAGCTGCAGCACAGGGCTGTAAGATCTAGAGTCTGTATTTAGGGTGAAGCTAAGAGCTACCAAATGAACTGAAAGTTCTGCCCCACCTTCTGTATAGAAACTTCCTCACTTTTCTCCTTTCAGACCTTCCTGCTCACAGTTAAGTTTGCCACCACAGGCAGGCAGTCCCTGTCCTTTGTCCACTGTTGCCTTGAAGGTTGATAAAGTCTTGTCTGCCACTCTGCAAAAACTCAGTTTGGGAAAAGAAGTGCCAGGCATAGGATCATGGGTTTGCTGAGAAGCAGCAGCATTAAGCTAATGAGATTTCTTGGGATTTTTCCTTCTAACCTTCAAATAGTTCTAGACACGTGCCAGGATATAGACAAGGACTTGTAAGTTATTTTTTCTCTGTGTCCTTAACTGGTCTGTTTAGCTGGCAAATGCTATGATGTTAATTACACAGCATGGGGATTTTTGTCTGCAGAATTAGCAAGGCTTTCCACGCACATTTCACCTGTATCCCCAAAGGCTGGAAACTTGATATTAATAAAATTAAACTGAAGCAATTTCTGAGGGATTTGTGATGGGGGCTCCTCAGCTCCAGGTCAGCCCTTGCCTGGGGCTTTTTTCGAGTTCTGCTGCCTGTTTTGAGCTGTGCTGCTGGGCTCTGCTGCTTTATCTGAGCACAGAGCAGCCCAATCAAAGAGTTGCTGCCCTGTTTATCAACCTCTGCCCTCTGCCCAGCCCCCCAATCTCACACCCAGCACACCGAGTTATATCTGTGAGCTCAAACACTCTCCAACCTTTTAAGCATTGTGCAAGAATGATGCCCCAACTCTTCAATTTTCATCAGAAACATGACCCTCATCTTCACTGTCTGGAGGAGCTGAAGTGTCTTCAAACATTTCTTCCTACACAATCGCCCTTCAGCGAGGGGGAAGAAATAATGTACTAAGAGCCTAATCTGTTTCTGTCTGTTACAGGTGAGTACCTTCTCTTCCCCAGAGCCTGCTCCTTCAGATCTGCCCTTTTCCAGAGGCCTGTTTAACCTAAATAAAATTAAGGGCTCCTCTTCTGCCATGAACAATATTTTCACTTAAAAAGATAAAGCAAAATACACGCCATCAGGGAAAGATTTAATCAAAGTGGGGAAAAAAAATATAAATTACTTTCTATTTCAGAAAGCGATTCTTGGAAGCTGTCAAATCTAAATTGGTTTTATTTGGCTTTTGACCTTTCCTGCAACAAAGCACCTGAATTCAGAGGCCAGTTTGGTATCATGTGTACAGCTGGAAAAGTTGACATGTGTAGCCTCCAAGCACTTTACAATCAACTCTTGTGATCTCCAGAGAAAGGAACAGGCACAAGATGCAGATTACTACACCAGTTGGAAAACCCAAACAAGAGCTGAAGTCTTAGATCTGACAGGCTTTTTTAAAGACTATAAAGAAAATTAAGTGGCACCAAGGATTTGGTAGAATGTGTGGATTCTTTTTTTATTTGCTCCAGAGAACTGTGAGAAGTTGTGCATATCAGACTACTGGAGATTTTTAATAAGAAAATACACTTACATCTAGACTGCCACAAAAGATGGCTTTGGCTATTCAGAAAATTAAGATATGTCTCAAAAGTTACAGCAAATTTTTGAACCCCAATTGACACCTTAATAGCATTATTATTTGTTCAACATAACAATAAAGCAGACTGACTGAAACTCATATGAATAAAGTAATAAGACATTTACACTCAGAGCTCCTCAGACTGTCGGGACTGTGCTTATGCCAAGCTCTAGATAACATCAATCCTCTGGAAAATTCATGGCATGTTATGGGAAGAGTTGATTTCAATGCATGTGTATACACAGAGACATCTACTCATATAAATTTATATATCTGTGGCCTAAGTACTGAAATTCCTAATCTCCTTGAATTTTCATGGAAATAAAATATTTTAGAATACTACAGGTTCCATAGATTTGTCTAAATTCTGATACATTTCTTAGAAAAGAAAAAGAAATACAAGAAAGAATCTTTATTTCACTGAACTAACTATAGATGCAGAGCCAGAACCTCTAAGCATAAATCAGCATACATCTATTGAAGATGGCGCTAATGGAAAGAGTGATTTATACCAGCTGAAGTACCACCCCATACAATTTAGAATTGTTTGTAAACACTTTCTGTGTCAAATACTGCCTACATTTATTTGCTGAAGCAGTCCTACTAACTTTAATTTAATCAATTCCCTAAACTGAACAGAATTCAGCCTGTCTTCTTGCATAACTTATGCATAATGATACAAATGTCCTGCAAATGCACCAAATAACAAAATAAACACTGATCAACGTGAACAGAAACAGGTATTTGTTTAATTCTGGAGCCAGGTAGTTTACAGTTTACATTATCTGCACTTTGTAGTTTATATGATAGCACTTTTGTATATACAAGCTTTTGCTAATGTCTGAGAGAGTACTTTGGGTGATTTAGGAAAGAGGATATTTAAAAATGCAAACATCCACAACTTCTCTTCATTTCTACATGTTGCCTTCTGAAATGATTCATATTTCCTTTTCAAACCTGTTTAGTTTATGCACATTTCTTTAGCAACACTGAGTTCCTACAGCTACATCGCTTCTGAGGTTTTACCTTCTTATTTCAGAAAAAAGGCTCATTAGCCACACAGAAGAACTTGTTACTCAGAACTCGTTTCCCAACAACATCCAGAGTTACAGGGCAACAGCTTAAATAATCTTTTAAACACCACCATTCCTGTCTCTCAGCTCCTTTTGAATTTGAGTTGTGCTGTGCATTTTTATTCTCGGGATGTGAACCTTGAATTGTGTGTCTGAACCAAAACAGAGGCACCTAAGAATGCTTCTTACTTTTCTTTAGACTCCGATAGTCCACAAGAAATTAGAATTTGGTTGTCAGCTCCAAGCAGCCCAGATCAGAACCTGCACGTTTGCCCTGGGCACAGGTAAGATGTAGCTTTCACACCACACTTGTGCTGAACAAAACTCAAGGACCTTCAAACCCCACTTCTCCCACCCAGACATCTGGAGTTTTTCATGCATGTGGCACTTATCCTCTAAACAGGAAAACAGAGCCCTTTGGATCAGGTTTGTCACAATTCAGTTTAGATGCATTAGTGAATTCAGCAGGAATTCACTCAGGATCACAGTGTAGGTTGCAATTTGAAGTGAGTACTGTAGGAACAGGTGGAGATTTTAAATAAGAAAATACACTTACATCTAGACAGCCACAAAAGATGGCTTTGGCTATTCAGAAAATTAAGATATGTCTCAAAAGTTACAGCAAATTTATAAACCCCTACTGACACCTTAATACTATTATTGTTTGTTCAACATAACAATAAAGCAGACTGACTGAAACTCATATGAATGAAAGCAATAGAAGACAGACAAGCCAGAAACAGACATATTTATACACACACTGGGATTTACTTTCAAAATCATTTTTTAAAAGAGTCCCCAAAAGACTTTTTTTTCAGTGCACCACTGTTAGCCTTAATCTCTTTTCCTACCTATTAGAACTGGAGTGGAGAACAGCTGAAATACCCTCTTCAATCACTCTGTTATCTCTTTTGGGGAGCATCCACATCCATACAGTATGATAGTTGCAACCTTGACACTCAATAGCAATATATTCTCTTTGTTAAATTCTTATTTCTGGCCTTTATTGACAGTCCTTTGGAGACTGAGTTTCTCAAGCAGCTGTTATGGTGGCACAAAAGCTGGGATGATAGCACTTTATTCCCTTAAAGAGAAAATACTCAATAAAAATTATAGAGCAAACTTTCTCCTCATTGTTTTAGCACAGTATCACATTAACTCCATTGATATTCTCAAAATTATCCTCTTGATGAATCTTAGCAAAACCCAAGACTTTCCACTTATATCACTGGGTGATTAAATAATAAAATAGACTGATACCCTGGATAAGGAAGATGATCTACCCTCAAAGTTGTAGCTGACCTTTTTGGTGACATGAGAAAGGTCATTTCATTGCTTTCATCACTTTCTGATCCTGCCTTTGTCTGTGTGTCAGCACTTACTGCAAGGTTTGTGTGATAAGGAATGTCTCTTACCCTGCTTTTATACAGTGCTGCTTGCATTGGTGTTTCTGTTTACTAGACATTAAAAAAAAAATTCAAATCCATTTAAAAACTAGAAGAGATACAAAGCTGACCTTTTCATTGCTCCATCCAGCTCGTGTGCAGCACCTTGGATGATGCTGTTGTGATTTGTCCATGTACATTAGTCTTACAATAAAACACCCCAATTTCACACACAGGAGAGCCATGGGTTCAGAAATAGCCCATCGATCAGGCTCCATTGTAAATATAATACGATACAGAGTGCAGATCAATATTCTGCTACTACAATGCAGAGTGCAAGCAAATCATTATTTTTAGCTCTTAATAACTGTGGGAGCTTAATTTCATCATTTCAAAGGTGAACAGAAGTGTTTGAAAAACAACCCCATTAGCAGCCACTGTGTGAGCCCCCATCAGTGTGGGGATGGAGCAGAGAACAGCCACAGACAGGCACTGCACGGGCCCATTTGCTGTTCATGAGCCCAAGGCATGGCAGCTGCTCTGCCCCCTCTGCAGAGGCAGAAGTGCCTTTTCTGCCAAGTTTTCCAGAGCCCCAGAATGCCTGGGGCAGGCTGAGTGTAGGTTTGCACTTGCACCATTGCTGGGCAGGCTGGGTGCAGCCCCTGCCCTGATGTGTTGCATTCCAAACACAGAGCCTGGATGAAATCCTTCTCTATGGAGCTGCAGACAAGACAACACAGGAACAGCTTAAAGTGTAAAGAGACCCAAACCTGCTCCAAACAATTCCCTGCTCTTTCTCTGGACATCTCCCATTTTCATCCTCTCCTTCCAACACTGAGAAAACCCAATTAAACTGACAGGGACTCAGTGAATTGAGTTTTGACTTTCAAGGACAACAAATCCAAGAACTGAACAAAACAGCAATTTATGAAAGAGAGAAAACAAAAAAAGCAAACCAGAAAGATAACTAAGATTAAAAAACAAAATGAACAACTTCAGCAACACTTATGAAACCTTTCCCAAAGAACAACTACTAACTAGGACAAGTTTATTCCCTCTGATCCCTTGAAGTCTGAGAATGCCAATGCCCAGGACTCCCAGTCAATTTTCTGAGGTTGACCACCAAGGCTTTATCCAGACTGCATCCAAACCCAACTGCCCAAGCTGCCAGCAGTTCACTCAAATATTCACAAGCACAGAAATGATCACCTGTAAATCTCCTCATAGATGTAGAAGCCACTGATTTTATTTAGTTAAATCTGGCCTCAGGTGATTGTCTTTCCTGTTTTCCTAAACATTAATTTCTAGTGTTTGAACTTCATTTCCAATGTTCTAACTTCAGTAATTGCTGCTTTAATCTTTTGCAGCTTCACATGTTCTTGGTAATAGAGAATAATAAATGTAAATGTAACATTTAGGCCATCAGTAATTTATCCTGGGAGAGCAGTTCAAAGGGAGCATCAGCTTGAAACTATCGGTTCGTTTGTGAAGTTTGTGGCAGGAGACCCAACTGTCATTTGACTTCAAGGAGCTTTTGTGTGGGACTAATTATAAGACAAAGCCACTGGACTCGTACTGATGAGTTATTTATATTTTTGATGAAGTTATCTGCAGTTATTTTTTGATCTCTAATTAGAGGTGACCTCTAAAGCAGGGGTTTGCTTCATTTTCCGGAAGAGCTGCTCAGGAATCATTCAATCACTCACTTAAAATAAATACCACAGTGATCTCAACACTCCCTAGAGTTGGCTCTTAGTTAACAAGAGAAGAAAAACATCTGATTAAGTTCCCAGAGCCAGCTCTCTGAGTGGCCAAGGGCTTTTTTAAAATACGTCACACAGATGGAAAATGTTTTCTAGTGGTATCTACAGCAAGTCACGACATTCTCTTTTAGATCCTTCATAATTTGTGAGACAGAATTAACAGCTGTTTTTAAAGTAAAATATAACCCACGGGAGGTAGGAGGGGAGGCTGAATCCTGACGCTTCACTTTTTGACATTCTCAGACCAGGAAAGGAAAGGTTTCATTCTCGTCATTTAAATGCTAATATAATTTCATGACCACCTGTCACACCATAAAATGTTTTCCGTTGCTTTAATCACATTCTGCTCTCCTCAGCAGAAAATTAGCTGATGCTAAAATACTAAAAGATTATTAGGAAACTTTTATTTTTATGGGTAGATAATTTGGTATATAAGAATGATCTACTTGGGGCAATCCCTCAATCAAATGCTGATGCATGCAGCAGTCACAAACTGATGTGTTCGATGGCCTCAAGGTGCACTGGGGGAGTTTTAGATTGGATATTAGCAAAAATTTCTCCACAGAAAGGATTGTCAATCATTGGAACAGGCTGCCCAGGGAAGTGGTGGAATCACCACCCTTGGAAGTGTTCAAAGAACGTCTGGAGGTCGAGTATGAGGACATGGTGGTGGGACTGGGTTAACAGCTGGACTTCATGGTCTTGGAGGGCTTTTCCAACCTTAAAATTCCAAGCTCTGCACCAAAAGGGTATCTACAGCTCTCCATCCCTAACTTCTGGTACTTCCAGTAATGAATGCTACATCCATGGGACAGAACTATGTTCCTTCAGCTGCAACAGATAAGATGATTCTGACTCCCTTCTATAGAAGCTTCCCCAGAAATGAAGCAGCTTTCCCATATTTTAGGGGAACAACAGACACAAGCTGCCTTCTCTATGTGTTTCTTCTCATTATAAATAAAGTGTATTTTCAGCTGTTTTGACTAGACACTGTTTTCAAGTAATTAAGTAGGAAAAAATCAAGGTGTCCAACAATATCTTTAAAAACAATAGGAAATAGTAAAGACACTAAACCATATCTGGAAGGAAGCAAGGGATGAAAATCTGAAAGCAGCAGTCCAGCAAATATTGAACAGATTTGCTTTTAGAAGACAGCAAAAAGGTTTGGTCTGATAAACCCTGTTGAGTAGTTTCAGCCACGGAGGTTCATGAATTAGAGCAAAACTGCTGTGCTGTACTTCCCTCATTTCCTCCCACCTGAGTACCTTATTCAAAGAAATATTTGCTACCAAATCTTTGTTTCTAGTAACTGTTAATAAAATCCTCCAGCAACATACTTTTTTGCAATTGCAGAATGTTCTGGGTATTATTTCCTACTCTTCCTATGTGAGGATATAGCATGGGAAAGTACTTTTACTTTCATCATTTTTGGAGATGATATATAGTTCTTGGTATGGTAGGAAAAATATAAAATATTATCATTATTTTTAGCAGAAGTAATGATGCATTCTGGTTAGTATTATAACCAGAAATTTAGTCATATTCTTCCAATGAGCTCACTAGCTCAGGCCAAATATAATTAAATGGATTAAGTAAATGTTGTTACATTTATTTTATCATTGGGACAAACTCTATAACGATAACGTGGTTAACTTTAATCCATTAACACATATCAAATGTTATTTTCCTAATGTGTACTAGAAACAATGTCTGATTTAACCTCATACCTTAACATCATCTAAGATGATGTTTTTTCCTGGAACAGAGGAACTCAAAGACTGAAAACCTAGTTCTCAAATTCTCCTCCTCCTCTTTTATTCTTCCTACAAGTCTTAACTAAGAATAAGTCCTGAGTCTCCCAGAGAGGTTTCTCTGCAGATCCAAGTGGCATTAAACAGTCTCTATCAATCAGTGACAGCAAGCTTCCCCAAATTCCTCCTAACTCTATTACAGTCTGGGATTTGATCTGTAACAATTTGATGATCTGGCCTTATTACCAATTCAACAAATTCCAGCTCCTTTTAATCTCAAGCCTACTCCATTACAGGTGAGTCAGTTAGTAATTTCTCATATAAACTGAAAATAAAAAAGTCAGGCCTTCAGAAAGACTAGATTTTTTGGATTTTTTTTCTATATTCCTACTCCAGTGCTTGAAGATGCAAACTGTTCCCAGATATTTCTGAACAGCCCCATAGTTTTAATTGCAACTGGTTATTAGGAGTACATTTAAAAATGGCTTATAATTTTTTCTTTCAGATATTTTCTTTATGTTTCAGAGGAACCATGCACCCGAAGTGCAAAAAACAGGGTAATTTTCCATGCTCCTTTAGACTTTCATCACTATTCATTGGTCTCCATCACTGCTACAGTGAATATGAATTTTCCAATGGAAACTACCCTTTCAAAGCATAGCTAAGTATTTCTCACAAAAAGCCCTGATTATGCAAGATAGATGGGGGTTTTTGTGTTTTGGCGGAGTTTTTCTAGCATGTTCCAAGTCTTACATTATAACATTATTAGAAAAAGCTAATGGCTCAGATTTTTCAATCAAATTGGACTGTGCTCTTTAACAAGGCTACACGATTCTTGCAATAGGAGCCACACCGATTTTTGGAGTTAATGCTTGTTTTGAAGCCTATCTGGCAGCATTTTGACAGTCCCTTTGACACGCTGCAGTTTCTCATTCTAAGACCTCTAAACAGAGCAGGAGAAACCACTGAGCAGTGCAGAACCTTGCACTTACACTTTCAGCAAATGCTGCAGACGGTTTCACCGGTGTCTTTCACACCAGCAGGAAACAAGCAAAGCCTCATCCATCCGTGAAGCAAGTCTGAGTTAGCTTTCATGAGTGCATGGGAACTTTTGGATCCTTTGGCAAAGACCCTGCAAATCTAAGATGAAGAGAGTATGGTACTGGTTGTACGAAAACAGATTTTCCCAAGTGATAGCACAGTGTTCTTCACAATCTGTAACTTCTCAGTATCAGGATGATCGTTCCACTTTGTTATTTACGTTTGCTGCACCACTTCCAATCCTTGGGAATGAGGTGGCAGCAACAGAACGTGCACATAAATCACTCAGGTGTCACACTGGCAGATATTAAAAAGTCAAGGCTTGCCACAGCACTGGAATAGTTATGTCCTATTTTTAAAATACTGGTGCCAGTCTTCTCCTGCACATGACTGCTGAAGTGTAACCTTCAGCAATTCTGGACCACAACTGTAATTGTAAATTTTTAAAAAATGTTCAGTATACTTTGAACAGGTGTTTATTATGCAGACCACACACACTTCTATATGTGATGGTGTTGCACATAAAGTATTCATAACTAGGAGTGTCTGATGGCTTCAGTATGTAAATTCACTCTGTTGTACATTACATGCAAGAAAAAAATCAACATAACCTATTTCATAATAATCTAAACCAACTTTTCCTTCCCTAAAAAAGAAGCTATAGGATGCTGTCCAAACTTTAAGCCTCAGAGCTAGCATTTGATTGCACCAAGGCCACTGCCACCTCCCTTTTGATGGTATCAGGCAGAAAAAAACCTGTCAAAACAAGCCTGAACTGAGCTTGTGACTGGAGACAAACTGTTCAAATTTTCTCCCATCCAAATGGCAATCTGAGGACAGCATGGTTTTGATATTTGCATACTAAACAGATGTTGGTATTAATTATTTGGTGAATCCTGAGAGACATCAGTAGCATACAAAGAAATCAACATATTTACACTGTCAGAAACAACTCTGAAAGAAAAGACAGTAAACACAGATTAAATTAATCTGAGAGATCCATCCAGGGTAGGCAAATACAACTGACAATTTGAATGGGAATGCCTAATTGAGCAGTATCAGACAATCCACTTTTTGCATATAATTTTTTAAAGATCCTCATATATACCAGTGTTGGCAGATTTACAAAAGCAGTGCTGGGACAAGAGACTGGGACACAACCACCTGGATGATTGAGGAAGAGGAATCGGGGTTCAAAGCTTCTGTCACATCTTGAGCTTAGATTTTGTGAGCTACATTTTCCAATCTTTTGCTGAGCCTTTGCTGAGAGGTCCAGCAGACTTCTAATTGAGGCTGTGAGAAATTTTTCCTGGCTTGGCAATTAAAATCACATTAATTAAAACCAAGCTCAAAGTTTGAATGATAAGGAGACTATAGAGAAAGAAGAAAGCAATAGAGATTTGTTTCACATAATCTGCAATAAGGGTTTGCATTTTGCTTCCTCATTGAAGACACTAGTATCTTTTAATTGGTTTGACTGATCATCAGAGAAGTAGCCAAGCTTGGAAATTGTGAGCAAAGCCGACTCTAAAATGTGGAAAACTCCCTAAATATCTGAAACAGTTCCAGATGAAAGGTCCAACCAGCACAGGCAATTCTGACAGTATTTAAAAGTGGATACCAAGGGCAGAATGAAAAGCACACACCACCACCTTTCCTCCAGTATCCAAACATTTCCTGTTCAGGGCTTTTTAGCCAGGTATAGTTTCTAAGTAGTTCCCAATGTGTTCATCTTCCCTGAACTGTCTTGAAACCATGCAAACTTCTGGCATCCTGGTATCCTTTTGTGGCTTCCCAAGCTCAGATGCTTTTAACAAGAAGAACAGTCTACATCTGATCTGAGCACAGCTCCAGAATCACTGAGGGGCCCCATTTTTGTACTGGAAGTGGGAATGCTATCCTGCTTCTGCAAATGGCTCACCACTCTATAAAATTCCTTCCCTTCCCCAGTTGTTTCTTTTCCAGACTGAGATTTGCCCAATCAGTCATTCTTTAGAAGGCAGCCTCATGTCCCCAGTGCAAGTGACTCAGGCTTTTGATGTGCAAAGAAAGATCAGAGGACAGATCTTCCTGCTCTACATTCCTCAGAAAAGCTCGTCTGGATCGTTATGTCCTGAGCTGCGTGTTTGCAGTGAGGCACTGATTTAAGAACCTTTTCTTTTCCATGACTCAAAGCACACAATCCTCACACCTGGGCCACTTCACCCTGCTGAGACCACGGAGTTGCTGACTCTCACAGAACTCTCATTGGCACTGCTAGGAACGATTTACAAACTGTCTCTGTTTGCAGTGTTACCAAGCTGTCACAAACATTTATTTTCTCTCACACTGCAGACTGTGTTGCTGCATTCCACACAGCTGAATGTTTCTGCACCAGCACCTTCAGCCAGCAGAGCACCAGCCCCAGCACATTCACAGGGGTTTGACTGCTGCCCTCTGTGCCTCTCCAGGGTTACACTGGCAATGGAACTCTGCTGTTCCTCTGCCCACAGGAGACTCAGACACTGGGACTGAACCCAAACCTGCTGCTGGGGCTTGTGTGGAAAGGGAAGTTGCTACACTGAACCCAGAGGTCTCCACTCAAAAGTGCTGCTGGAAGGTAAATGTGTCCTGTGTTTGCCTGCTGCCCTCCCCAGTGACATGAACCAATAATGGGGCCTTTGGAACAAGGCTGTGTATTGACTATAAACATTCCAGGTGATGCAACTTTATTGAAGTTCCCAAATTGTTGTTCTGAACTCAGAAGGGCCATACTGCCAGATGCAAAAAAAAAACCAACCCAGCTTCCAGCAGAAAATACCTTGGATTCATTAGAGCATCTGTATGGGAAGCCATTAATGCATCACCTTCCTCACACGTGGAATTCTACAATTCCAGCTGGTAATTAAATCACTATACTCTCAATTTAAGCTATCTTAGCATAACTGACTCATACTTTTAGTGTGCAAAGAAAGATCAGAGGACAGATTGCCTACTCTGAATTCCTTTGAAAAACTAATTCAAATCATAATATCCTAGACTGCTTCTCTCCTGTGAGGCACTCACTTAACAATCTATTCTTTTACATAAGTCAAAGAGCAATTCAATTTTAAAATCATAGACCTTGAAATTTTACAACTAGCCCAATTATCATTTTAAAAACTGATGATTTAACCATTAAAGTATACCCAATTAGAAATGTCATATGTGCCTAATTTATATAAATGCTACTTAAATCACAATGAAATGGATTAGTTTTCAAGATAATTATATGTAAAATACAACTTAATCATTTCAAATACTGAAGTTTGTCCCTATAACTCTCCCTATTTGTCCTTCTTTCCTGAGCTGGAGTACAACTTGGTCATATTTCACCAATGACAGGGTTGAAGTGCAGTATTAATGGAACTTAAACCCAAAGTTTCTGAAACACAGAAAAGGGAAGATGCTCTGAAGCATGTCTGTCCTGAAGGACAGACCCCTCATCACCAATACCATAGTCAATATTGGTTTTACCACAGAAACAGAGCAAAGATCCCATTTCCAAGACACACAGTGAGGACAGACTCACTGACATCTATGAATATTTTTTTTTTTTTTGCTTGACAGTAAAAGAAGCTGCCTGGTTTTTGCTCTGTGCTCAGCTGACTACATTGATAGCTTCATCCTGTAAGTATTGAATGCTAAAACATATTGCATCATTCTGCTGCCTTTTAGAAAAACATTTATCACAGATAGCATTGAAAAACATTTAATATTTTCATGAACAAAAGAGTTGAAATGCCTTCACAATTACTGTGTAATAACATAGCATTTATTCTGCTCTGGGTGATGAATTTATTCTTTCATGTAATGAGGTGTCATGATTTTCTTTATTCTTTTTTTCTTACTGAGCAGGAAGTTGCAATCTAGTAGGAGTCCAGGTTAGCTTGTCCCCAGAGCAGAATTTGATATGCAAAATACAACTTATTAGTTTTCAATTTGCCACTAGCTTAGTCAGGAGATGCAGTTAAAATTCCTCAGCAGCAGGCAACACTTCTGCATTATAAAATGGTGCTGCAAGTGATGCATAAAGAGAAAACATGAGGCAAACTTAGCACCATCAGGTTTCACCCAACTTGCAGTTTATACCACTCGTGAAAGGACGCAGGAACAATGCAATTTACCTGCAACTCAAACACCAAACTGAAAAGACCAGGATGGTTTATTGTCAGCACATTTAACCTGTCCCAAGGGGTGCAGTGGCAGCTAGTTAAAAGATAAATTTATGGTACAGTGGTCCTTTTTTATTGGACAGTAATTAAAAGGGAGAAGGTGAGGTTTGCTGCTAAGACATTGAAGGCATGTCCATTGCAACCCAAATATATTATAGACACTATTGAATGTGCTGCTGCATCAAATAAAATTCCTCAGAATGAAAATCAGAAAGAGGTTCAAAGAGTTAAATTGAGAAATTGGAGAAAAACCAAATTAAGGCAGAGGAAGGGATTGTCCAGTGGGTTTGCAGTACTCCAGAACAAGAAGGGAAAATGAAGCTCAGTGTTTTGATATTCAGATTTCTTCTGTAAGATGTGGCTCCATCAATTAGGAGTTATGGAACTAAGATAGTGAGTTCTGCTTAGCAGATTGTACACAAGCACAATGACCCTCAACACCCATGCAAACTCACTCCTGAATTACTCTGTCAAGATGTTTCTGATGGATGTAAAGGAGTATTCATGTTACCATACTGGATACAAATACTCTCTGTCATCCTAGAACAGATAAAATCCAACTGGGGAAAAATCAGAAGAGTTTGCATGACAAAGAGAGAATGAAGAGGCTATTTCATGAGAACAGATTAAAAGAGCTTGCTGAGAACAATTGAAAAGAACTTGCCTTGCTTAGCCAAGCAGAAAGCTCAGAAGGCTACAGTTGGTCTCTCAGAAAAAAATGAAGATGCTAAAACCAAAGGAGTAAGAAGAATTATCAACTCTCAAAATATAATGGTAGTTGGAGAACAAATTGTTAAAACAGACCACAAAGAATCTTCAATCAGAAACTAGTGATAAATTTAAAGTAAAGCAGCAAAGTATGGTTTTGAAAGAGGATATGCCAGCAAAGTTATAGTGGCTGGGGTTTTGATATGGGAGGTCTTGTCTGGATTTAGTTCTTGCAACTTTCCTTTAAAGGGAGAGACACAGCCCATCTGAATTCCTGAGAAATTTCTTGAGGAAAAAAACCATGATTTGATTTTCTCTGGTGCTAACAGTTCAGTAACCTTCATGAGACAAAACCTTTCTATAATTATGTGGTTTTCTATCTTCAAAACTAACAAAATATGAATAAAAGCATACCAAAACCATCTGTGGTGTAACTAAGCTCAATAACCCATAACCTCTGTCACGGGGGAGACAGATTTCCATGCAGATCAAGCCACACTGTTCGGTTTTGCAGAGCAAAATGCTGATTTCCCCCATGCCCAGGTGCTACCAGGAGCGACTTGACTACACCAGTGTCCTACCTAAGTGTCACAGAATATTCTGAGATGGAAGGGGTCCACAAGGATCACTGAGTCCAGCTCTTGAGTGAATGGCCCATAGAGGGATCAAGCCCACAACCCTGGCATTGTTAGCACCAGCTAAGCTGATCTCAGTGGCAGTTGTCTTGAGGCCAATGACTATTCCTAGCACACAAAATATTTACAGAGCCTTTGAGGTTATGCCCAATACACCTGCTGGTCACAGATACATCCTGACCCGTGGGGCTGATTCCATGTGCAGGTATACGACACAACTTTTGTTTAAATAATGACACAATAAGACAATGGTGGTAAGATGAAATGATGCCAAATGTTCCATAAAGTCAATAGGCTTGAAAGTGGAAAAAATATGACTGGAGTGAATGACTGTAAGGCACAGTAAATACATTCCTTTTATTAGTTGTTTACAGTCGTGGCAATAACATGGGTATGCTATAATGGTGTATGTGTTTATTTGCTGCATGGAAGATGTATTGCCACAAGCTATTTGCAGCTGACAGTCCCAGCAAAACAACATTTGTAATGCAAAATCAGCATATAAGGGGCTCATCCTCATTAAGTATGCAACAAGGCATGACAACTCAATAAAATATAGGGATGCTCTCAGCAAATGTCAGATCTGTCTGCCTCTTGACTGATTATGATCTCTACTCTAACATGCTTGTGCACCTGTACTGGGTCATTTTTTTCATGGTTTCACACTCTGACTCATGTTTTGCAGGTGATTTGGCTCAGAGGGTTAAACCCAAGAGGAGAAGAGACATTCTAAGAAGGACTATTGGCTGACTTTGTTTTATTTCTTCTTTGCCACACTGTGCAGAAGAGACCTTTACTCTGAAGTACTTCATGCATCAGCAACACACACAAGCTAAACAATTAAATGAACAATGAGATATTTCCTCTAATAGAACAATCTGCTACTTACTAGGTGCTTTTTACCTTACTCTACAATCTCTAGGCTGAGGTGAAGACTGAATCACCTGCACTCAGTGATTCAGTAAGTCAGAGCTGGAACCAGATGGAGAATATGACAGTCGTCATTAATAAGTCACAATTACAATCACTACACAGCAGAAACCTAACAGGAACATTTTACAGTTTGTGCAATGAGGACAGTAGGCCTAAATTCTAAGCTTGCTATGGTGGAAGTTCTTGGATAGTCCCACCCTAAAAGGAATATTCACATATTTGGAGCACTAGGGACAAAAAGTTTTCAAAAAAATACTGATCCAGAATTTTCAGATTTTGCTTAGACTCTTGATTTCAGGTCATTCTTCTCTTCAGCCACGTGTTCAGTTTCTGTGATTTATAATAATCTATAGGTGTTTGCAATAGCACTTCTACTGCAGGCCTTACTTTCCATCTGTCTTAACACTGAGTATCACAACTTCAATGCACCTTGGGAGAGAGCCTGGAAAGAGAGCAGGGGACACAGATACAGCCTTGCTCCTGAGGGATTCCCAGCACAACCACTCTTGGGTTTCCAGATAAAAGCAGAGACAGCTTCTGACCTGACCAGGCTCACTTCTTATTATGGCTTCTATTTTTCTAAAGGAAATTTCAGTTAAAACTAATTTCTCACAGAGTAAATTGGCTTTTTCGTTTTGTATATCCCATTTTCATTGAACTCTTCTGCCTTGCCTAAGCTGTGCCTGTAGCTCATCATTACTCATAACTTCAGCTATTTAACCTTTTGTTTGCTTCCTAAGGACCTAGACACCCAACACTGGAAGTGGTACCTTTGCTATAAATCCTGACACTTGAAATTTGGAGAACTACTTTCACATATTTCTACACATGGAAAATCTGGCAGAAGACAACAGACACCTGACAATCTTTTCTCTAATCTGTTCACTTGGGAGTAAAGCAGCATGCTCAGCCTTGGAGCCATGAAATTGGTGATGGCCATTCCTTTGTGTTTAGAGTCCCTAAATAACCCCAGGTAGCAAAAAGTGCCAATAAAATGGATGTCCTCACAAGGATAAATGGTCTCAAGCAATTTCCAGACATACATGCAAGACTTGCAGTGTTAACTACTTAGATCAAAAAGAAAAAAATACTGAAGAATGGATTCAATGATATGGCAGAGCTCTCTTGATCTCAGAGTCTTTATTCACTGGATAAGAATAACAAGAACCAATTTATTGGCAAAAATCCTACTTCACAGTACTAGTGGAAAGGGCTTGGAGGAATAACAGAAATATCTTGTTAGAAACTGTTGCACCAGAAATATTCTCCAGCTGATCCTGGAGACTGTCCAAAAGAAGGGCTCTGACAACAAATATCTGATTCTAGAAATCAGATGCACAACCTTCATGGCATAAGAGCCAGCGTGCGCTTGGTGTGATAAAACGTGGAATTAGTTTTAACTACTGCCTCACAATTTTTGGTCCCTGAATAGCTGATGGAATCATCTTTAAATAATCACTTTATACAAGTCATTTAGAATGTAAGATTTTGCTGAAAAAACACAAGATTTCTAAAGGTGACCAAGGTCTTTTAATTTTACTTACTCACATTTGTGAGATTGAAGGTAGTCTCATGCCCTGCCGTTAATTATTTTGATTATGTATCGNAACTTTTGGTCCCTGAATAGCTGATGGAATCATCTTTAAATAATCACTTTATACAAGTAATTTAGAATGTAAGATTTTGCTGAAAAAAACACAAGATTTCTAAAGGTGACCAAGGTCTTTTAATTTTACTTACTCACATTTGTGAGATTGAAGGTAGTCTCATGCCCTGCCGTTAATTATTTTGATTATGTATCGTATACTTTAAAGCATTTTCTGATTGACTTTTCTTTGTAAGGAGATGTAGCTCATAGAACACAGGGTTTTTTTTATCTCACTGCAATTTCCTTTTAATTATTAACACTGGGAACTCTATGTAATATCCTGGCATTTATTATTTTTCTTTTTGGTATGGGAAATTAAATTGTATATGAGATCACATAAAAGCAAATGTGAATTTTAGAAATAAGAGCACCACAGTGACTACACAGAAAGTTGCCTATAGTTAATTAGGTAACTGGGAGTGTCTTACTGATTTAGAGAGGTGCACTGGAAAGTGCTCCTGTACATATGCCTCTTCCATGGCACAGCCTAATTATCAGTGGCAGTGCAAGGTGGAAGAGAAGGGAGGGAAAAGGTTGTTTCCCTTTGATTTAGGGTTTGATTTGCAGGTTTTTCCTCAAAAGCCAAGACAATGCTCCCTTCTCACCTTATACAGCAAGTATACAGCATTTTTAAGAGCTTACAATGGATATTAAATACCAAAATTCTCTAGAAAATTAAGTCAGTAATCAGTCTGTGTTACTCTATTCAAGCAAGGAACGGAGTGTGAAGAATGTAACACATGAGTTACAGCCTTCTTTAAAGAAATTATTTGGTGTTTTATTGTCATATCTTTCAATTAAAGTGGTATCTTTCCACAAGGAATTAGAAGTATTAGCAATTTGCCTTGTGGTCTTATTTCTTTCTTTCTTCTGCTTCTCATATTAGCCAATGTACTGATGAGTATTACACCCATAAAATTATATGACATGGATCCCACCATTCCTTTCCTTCAGCGGAACAGAACCTGAGCCAGCCTTCTCACGGCCAAAAGAAGAAATGGCTTTCACATTAAATTCATTAAACTGGTGTGACAAGCACCTATTTAACCAGCTATGGTGGCTGGCTGCAGTGAGTGGAGTAGCTTTTAGAATAGATAAGCTGGATGAGTTATATTTTTAATAGACTGCTGCACGGCTAAAATGATCTGTAATATAGAATTGGGGAAATTCTATACTCCACTGCATCGACACTAATTTGAAAGACCCTCCTAGCTAACACTCCAGATTTGTGTCTCTGAATGTGTGTGAAGGCTGATACATTAAAATGAGTTCAGGTGAGGTTCGTTTTTGCAGAAGGGCTCGGAGCAGGGCTTCATCACATGGAGAAGAGACCCATGAGCAGCCCCCCACCAGGACTGCTCTCCAACAGCCTTTAACTATGGCTCCCACATTAAAAGGACTGACAAGGAGCATAAATTGGGACCAAAAGTATTTCAGTCACACACACCTGGCTTTTAAAATTGCAGTTAAGAAAATGCCAGTGGGATGGCTATTTCCACGTATGAGAGCCTTATCCGGACTCTCCTAACCCTGGAGGGTCAAAATGCACTGCTATTCTCAGCTTTTCCGTGGGTTATGACACAGCTTCACTCTGCCAGCTGAATAAGAGATAAGGTTTGAAAGGCTCCTGCTGTTTGCCACACCAAACCGCTCATTTTTGGCTGTATGGAACAGCTGAGATAATCTGCAATAATTTGACTATTTTTCAGCTTCACTGCAAACACGAGGTGTGAAATGACCCATGTTTAAAAAACCCCCTAAACAACAAAGATCCACCCACACACACAAAAATCTCAAACCTTCAAACAACACTTTGTTTTTTAACTTTTGCCTGCCACTTCACCAGCTGTTAAATTGTGAAATACACACCCCACTGCCCAGCGGTCCCAAGAGTTTTAACCTGAACCAGAAAGATGCCTGTCCTTTACACAAAAGACAATAAGGCAGAATGTTTCACTGAGAGAAACTGCCTAAAAACCTATTAGCTGCCTTGTCTCCTACTTTCACAGCAGATAATTACTTGCACAGTCAATAGTCCTCCAGACTACGTTAGCACCCTGCTTAGGGAGTCATTAATTGAGGAGAAGGCATGGAGCAAACACCCACTCTGTAAGACTGCATTTATGGGGGAATAGTAAGGGATTAGCAACACTCACAGGGATACCTGCACACTCTCCCTGTTTCAGAGCAGACAGCTGGGGCTGCAAATGCAACACTTGGTGAAGCTTGGGTCACCAAACTTCAGCTTTGACCTTGATCCTGCATGAGTAAATCCAAAGTTCTGCTCTCAACACTTGCATTCTCTGTGGGGAATCTCCAACTAAAACATTTGAAATCTGCACAGTAACTCAAGCCAGAATGACAGATATGTATTAGGTATTAAACCACCAACATACTAATTTCTGCATTTGCAAAAGTTATGGATTAAGTGATTTGATACAGTGGATAAAACAATACTTGCATTTCCCAAAGATCTAGGAAGAGTTTGTGTTAAAATATATCTGTGGAGCACTAACTTCTACTGATGCTTGAGAAACATGCTGAGATCAACAAAACCTCATGATATTTTTTCATGACTTCACAGTGAATATTGATATTCCCAGATGTGCCAGGAATAAGCACCAACTCAAGACACTCTAAGTTTATTGTTTTATCTCAAGCTGTGGAAAAAGACAACTTCTGATACAGAGAATATGTGCAGCTGGAAAGATAAAGTGTAAATCTGCTTTGTCTTTTCTTCAGGATTTTTTTTTTTCATGGCCTGTGGAATACTAGCCACTGGAGAAGTTCTGGTGCTCATTTAAAGTCACTGCAGTCAGACACCCCTTACTTAGAGCTTCAAAAACTGTTATGGCCACAGACCTGCTGTGATTGTTTGCTCGAGGGTGCACTATCCAAGCAGGAGCCACAAGCAGTGCATAAATCCCCATTATTCTGTTGGTCTCCATGTCAGCAAGAGAGAAGTGGGAGATGGCACCAGGTTACTCAGGAGAAATGGCTCCTGTAACGATCAGCAGTATGGCTGGGGGTGCCTAGGGATGCTTGAAAGGGAGAAAAAAGGAGAAGAAAACTGCAGTGTAGAGGCCATCATTGCACATGGGTCAAAGGAAACAATACTGAACTGATTGAAATCTTCCAACACAGTGACACAGTCTCATGGGACACACAGAAACATAAGAGGAGTCTGATGGAAAAAAACCCCAGCAGAACAGGAAGGGGTGGAGATGAGGAAAACCTAAACTCCACAGGGAGCTGATCAGGGGAATGAAAAGGAAAACCAAAACCTCAGGCTGTTGCACGTTTTTGGGAGATAAAGGAAAAAAAAAAAATCAGTGATGTGCAAGGGTTCAGTGAGATACAGAAACAGAGCAAAGAAAGCAGAGAAATACAGGTGTGAAAGACATAGCATAGGTTTGTGTGAGAAATCAGGGGAGAAAAAAACCAAGGAGTAATAAAAAAAGAAGGCAAAAGACTCCCAAAGGATTAAGGAGGCATTATTAAAACCATGAGGTAGCAGGAAGGGGGAAATAAGGAAAAGCTCTGCTAATCATCCAGAGAAACAACAAAAGAGGTACAGCTGTCAAAAACAAACTGTGCTGGGAAGCAGGAAGGTGACTCCTCAGTTTGCTGTGTCAGACTTTGTACTTTTTGCTCAAACTGTTACCACCTTACATAATTTCTCACCTCCTTCTGTTTTAGCAGACTCCGAAACCACTTGAAAATAAGCATTTAAAGTAAAAATACGCTTATAATTCAACTATAGAAACTCACTTTTTAAAGTACCATAAATTATTTCCACAGAATATTTTTGGGTTTTTTTTCCAAATGAAATGCTGTTTCTAAAGAAATCCATAGGCAGAAGTTAAAAGAGTCATTCCAGACACTTGGCTGTGCCACATGGAGCATTGCCTGTGCTCCCAGTGCTGGAGGAGAAAGGACATCTCTGTGGCTGCCTGCCCTGGTGCTACAGCAAATTATGCTGGCTCACATGTGACTCCAAGGCCAGGCTTTGCTGAAGGAAATTAGTGATAAACAGCAGTTTTCAATTCTCACCTTAGTCTGTAAGAAAGAACACATGCATGGCCAGTAAGCCAGCAAAGAAGGAAGTGAGAACACGGAGGTGATGGCACTGGTTTGATACCAGTTACAAAAAGCTCTAAATGAAGAAATCATAAAACAAATCACAAATTGAGGATTCATATTGAGAGATACCAAAATCCAAAGAGAAGAAGCAGAGAAGGAGAAGATAAAAGCTGCAGGAGAAGAATTAGCCCCTTCCAAGACCCCCCAGGTTCCAGGGGCCCTTGCCACTGGGTGGAAGACTGTGGCAAGCAGGGATTCACCAGATAATGGCACCAAAAGTGTGACCATATTTAATGCCCAACTGGACAACCTGTCTGATTCAGGCCACAGATCTGTGCTGCAGATGAATAATTGTGTGATCAAAGGTTTTGCATGCATATGACCTTGCTCCGAAATGTCCAAGCCTGGTAAAAGATTCCAAAATAGAGTGAGACAAAAATTTGAGGGCTAAATCATGGGAGCCATGTACCAATCTGTGCTTTACTCAAATTTGTTGATTATTTTTACAACAATACCTTTTTTTTTTTTGCATTATGATAGATGAAAACCTGATTTTTTAAAAATTCAATTGAATATTGTTTAAAAGATCCCTTTGTGGCTGACAGTAAAAAATAAACTTGGCCAAGAGTCATTGTGTCTGAAATTTCAAGGAGTAAAGGCTTATTTCTCTTTTAAACTTATTCCTTATGTTTAGCTGGAAAGCTTCAGCACAGAGAGTAGATTTTAAAATGAATAGTCCTTGAATTGAGGATCATTGCTGTATTCCCATATGTACGCACTCTTCCTTACATGCCAGTGCAATTTAATTCTCCTTCCTTTCAGCACCTATTCTATATCAAACTTATGCCTGTCATAGCCTAGAAATCTAAAGACATTTTAATTCCCAGATGGACCCAGTAGGGCAACAGATTTTGTTGCCTCCTGTTCTCCTGTGTGATCACATAAATGGTAGTTGGAGCCCAAGAAACACAACTGCCAACTGCACACTCGGCTGTGGGATTCCAAGAGGCACTGACACGTTTGCTAAAAAGGCTCAAGTTTGAAGAAAAAAGCTAGAATAGAATTCCCTTCCTGGAGATTTTGGCCTTATGCTTGCAAAAGGATAGGTAGAAAATGTTTCAGCACTATTTTGTAGTAATAAAATACAACAAAACCATTTTGCTTTTCACTTAAATATTTACATGTATGAATTGTGCCTGATTTCTCGGAAGATTTTTGAATTTTCATCAGGAAGGTTAAGCTGCAACACTTACAACATACAACATAATTGAGCTGGATGTACTATCATAATCTGTGAGCAAAGTTATGAAGCTGCAGGTAAGGAACTTTTTAAATCTCTTGCCAGTCCTTTGCTTACTAAGCAGAGAACTGTGCACTCAAAGAGTGAAGAGCAGAAAAGAGCAATGTGTACTGTGTTGGATTTTGAAAGAAAACTGCTGGAGATCTACAGATGGCACAAACTTAAACAAATATCAGAATCAAAGGAGATTTTTAAAAGTTCCAAGTGGCCAACGAGTTAAAGTGCATTGTGACAGATCTCTTTTGTGTCATACAAAAGCATGTTTGTAAATACTAGATGGAAGGCCAATAGTCTGCCAGCATTACACTCACCCTTCTTTGCAACATGCTTCTCAGGAACTCTGAAAGCTTTTTGAGCCATTGTCCTTTTCAATATTTTTTTTTCCCTTTTACTTTTCTATTTCTATAATCCACCCTCAGACCAGATCACAAAATGTTTTGGTTCTACACTTCTACAGCCTCCTCATAACAAAGTATTAAACTTAATCCTGAAGCCTGGCTATCCCAAACAACAGCATTGAAGAAGAGTTGGAGTGAGATAACATAGCCCAACACAAAGAGCTGTAACAGCTGGGATTATGTCACCCAGGACCTTTCTTAAAAAGTGAATGTACAACATGGCAAAGACTGATACTCTGCCCATGAAAGGGTTTTGGGAAAAGTTGGTTTAGCTTTTAAATGGAAACATGGCCACAAGAGTGTAACTTATTGTGCTCACTGGTACGTTGTTAGGGATTAAATAGAACAGCTGAGAAGAAGTGGGTTACCTCATCTCTCACAACAGGGACATCAATGGGAGAGACTGGCTTTGGCAAACTAGCAGAAATATGAACTTATTCCCATTATAAAAGCTTTTTGTTATTGGTTAATCTATCAGTTACACTACAGAGCCATCAAAACGAGGGACTCAAACTCATGATTCTCATTAATTGAGATCTTGAACTGCAGCTGGCAGGAGAAATGTGAAAGAAATGGCAAATTAGAAGGAAATTCTCCAATGGAGAACTCCAAGAAATATCCATGACTGTAGCAAGGCACTGAAGCACGTTCAAGCAAGAATTTTACATTTATATACGTAAGCAATAGGAAAATTGAGCTGCTGAAATGAAAGATGAGAAAAAAAGATACCAGTTTATTTTAGTCTTACAAGTTAGTGGCATTGACTTTACTTTGAGCAATCCCTATTTTAAAAGCTAAGTGAGGAAGATCAGTTATCAGATGAAGACTAAGTTATCAGTTACAGAAATTTATAGAATGTTACACTCCTAAAAATAATACATCTCTTGGAAGTTATCTGCTTCATATGAAAAACCAAGAACAAGGAAATTTAATAGATTTGATTATGCTGAGGCAAACATATTGTTTTAAATAATTTGTGAAGTTGCTCCTCCAAGGCCAGATGGCAAAGGGGATCACATACTCCTAACTGAAAAAGATCCCCAAACAGTTTAAACTTACAGGAAGCTATTAAAATGGGAAAAAGACAGAATGAAACTGGAGCAGATTGACAGTTTTGAAAACTAAACAACAGAATGTAGCATTAGTCTGGGTTAGGAGGGAAAAAAATTAAGGAGAAATTTGGATAATTAAACCAGACTAAGTTTAATATAATTAAACCAGACTAAATTTAAGGCAAGACCAATAGAAGCAGATGACGGCCTCAGCAGTGTCCTGTCTTTGGAAATTTCCTGTAGCTCAAGCAGCAACTCAGTTTTGCAAAAACCTACAGGAGAAGTAGAACTTTTTATAGAGAAAAGGATGTATGCCTGCTCTGTGCAGTGAAAGAAACTCTCTTCCATTGGCTCTGAAGCCTGCTGTGATATTTCTGCTCCCTGTTCTTCACAGTTTCCAAACCTTCAGATTCGTTGCAGATGTGCTCCTTTCTCTCCTACTCCAACTCCTAGTCTGGAAAAGCCTCTCCTGGCTGAGCTTTTCCTTTGCTGAAAGCAACTGAGCACTCCCTCCAGAAGGTCTGCACAGCCCAGTGAGGCAGCCAGAACCAGGCCAAGAGTTGGCTTCCTCCTTGGTGATGCAGCCACACATTTTAAGAAACACAACAGACTGTAGCACACAGCAGACTGTGAGCAAGTAGAACATGTGCATCATCCATGAAAATAACAAAAAGGGTAAGAGCCAGGTGCCCAAGGAGTTCATGTATCTTGTAAATTTTTTTTTTTTCTGATATGTGTACGGAGTCAGAACTGAGAACAAGGATTATGACTAGAGTGTGATACTGTGCTTTAAAACACAGTTAAAGAAACTTCAGCTTGAAGAGCCCCAAAAGACTGCAGGATTGTTTTTATACAGAAAATGAGATGAATTTTGGTTCCAAATTACCAGTTCCAATATCTACTGCAACTTTATTAGAGAACAGAATGGAACATTTAATTTCAGAAATAAAACACTCTCTCTGCAAGATACAACATACCAGTTGAGAGGCTGTCAGACAACATAATAATTTGTCTGTTAAGAATGTAAAGTATTAGAAAGAGAACATGACTCTTAGCTTATTTTAAATTTGGGGCATTCACAGTGCTTTAGTCTATGGAAAATAGTTTTTCAAAAATGTTTTTCAAAATTTGTTGAAAAACACTTAAAAATGTGGCGATTTTCACTAATTTGATTATAAATGAGAGCATCACCCTCAGAACCAGAACTGTCAGATGTGAAAAGTTGTTCAATAGCAAGTTTAGAATTTTGAGCTCAGTAATTGTGTGTTTTGCTCAACTAGAAGGCCACTGAGGCAAACATAGCAGTCTTGCAGTATCTTTAAATGCCTTTAAAAAGTTAGAACACCTATCTTTCATACACCAGCCTTACAGCCCTGTGATAATTGATCTTCAATTGCAGAAAAAGGGGTGAAACAGCTACGTTACCACAGCTGTTTTGTTGACATGACTGTTAACCAAAGACATTGCTGTAAAAAGTTAGGAGACACCTTTTTCTCCACTTTTGTGAAATAAAAACCCGAGAAACATTCTGAACTTCCAAGGTCCAAAACAAAGCAGACGGCTGAAAAGCAAGTACATAGGGAAATACCAAGGGAATGGAGCGATGCAGGAGGAACTTGAAAAGCCTGACAGCTTTTGATACATGTGTGTATTGTCAGGGGGCTGATCTTTTTTTTTTTCCCTCCCATGGGGAAGAGAGAATTACTGGCCTTTTAGGAAGCCTGCAACATCCCTTACACAGTGCAGTTCAAACCAGTTGCTTGGGAGTGGTGTTATTGTAAAGGGAGACAGAACTCCCCATTCCCACATATTTTCCTTTTAGGGTTTGTTGTCCTCTTTATTGTGTGAAACACTCGGAGCTGAGGGCTCTGATCTCTCACTAGCAGCCCCACATTTACATTACATTATGATGAATAGGGAAAGCACTACACCACCCAACCAGAGAAATAAAAATACCTTTGTGCAGGACAGCGCTAATAAAACCAGATTTTCCTCAAGGTAGGATGGAGGGCAACATTTTCTTCCCTGGAATGCAAAGAATAATAGAAATATTTATATTTTTATATAAATAAAACATCTGAACACTCAATACTGCTCCTGGTTTTGGTAGCTAACCTCTTGATTGCCTGAATGACCTCTGTTCTTGACCTTAAATGAGTAATTTACTTCAGGTTGACAGCCTTACTCAATTTGGAGGTAAAATTTATGTACTTGGATTTATTCTTTAAGCAGATTTTTGAGTGTTGCCATAGCTAATGATAAGTAACACTCTCAAAGAGAGATAACTCTCCTATACCAGGATTTTCACTGAACTGTAGCAAAAGCGATCAGGATGAGGTAGGTGTGGGGTGTGCATCCTTCTGTGAGTTATCTGGAGCTACCCACTGCTGAATGGCAGTTCTTATGGCCACAGCTTTCTACAAAAATAACTGTGGCTGAGCAAGAGGTCATTCCCAAGTAAAGGGCAATAAACATGCTGAAAATGATTCTTCCTTATTCCTCAGATTTGGGGTTTATCTGTACAATGTGTATACTAATAAAGCTGGGGTTTTTTTTAATCTTTCTTAATGCACCTGTAATCTGGGGACTTTTAACAACATGCTTCCAAAATTTTAAAACTTATTTTCCCATTTCTATTAAATCTCCCTCAGCAGGTGATAATGGTTTGGCTACACAGTACAGTACTAATTTTATTTTTTAACAGCTTCCTAATATTAAAAGATTTACAGTTCCTTTCTCTTTCTTTGCAAGGACCTTTTTTCCTGTCTTTCAAAAAGTTCTTTATTGTTTTGATGTCTGGTCTTTCTGTTCCTTCTCTCCCATTTCCTCCTCATTTTAAAAAATTTGTTTGTTAGTATTGACAATGAGGATAACATTTAATTAGGGTTTGAACAAGAGAGAAGAATCCCAATGACTTGACCTTAGCCAAAGCCTATTAATTTGCTCAAAAGTGTTACAGGACAGCAATCCTTTAGAAGTAAATCAGAGTCTTCTGAATGGTTTCCTCCACTCCTTCAGTGTTACTTTCATTTAAGACTCCAGATGCAACCTCTTGAAATATTTAATTTCAATTTCTATAGGCATCTAATTCTTAAGAAAATCTAACCAAACAATACATCTGAAATTATCACCAGAGCTTCTTGAGTTGAGTAAATTACTCCAAAATCATACATAAGAATATTTTCTTAAAGTAATTTAGGAGGAATTTCTGTCATAGATGGTCAGAGAAGCCTGAAATATAAAATCTTTTCTCCTTAAGCTTTAAAGCATTTTCAATATGTGACGTGGAACTGTGCATCAACAAACGGGACAGGAGCAGCTCAAACCTCCTGGTGCCGCCCCTGGCCCAGGTCTCCAGACCTGGTTACACACAGAGTCTGCCAGTGCTTCACCACATCCTATTTCCAAAAGCTTATTACAACTTAAATACCTGTTCTATAGCCCAGCACCAGTCAGAAAACATTCCTGGTATCCTTGATAACTGACCCCTGGGAAAAGCACGGCCCATGTAAGAGCTTTATTTCAGAGCTTTTGTCTCCCAGCTTCCATTATTTCACTGCCAGTATTGTCATCATCACTAAGAGATAGAGACCTTTTTAAAACAATCTCAATGACCTCTGTCTCCAATTCTTCTTTAGAACACGATGTATTCATCTAATTTTTTAACATCTTTTCAGTTTTTAGCTAACTATTCATTTAAAATGTGTGCACTGTCTGGAAGTAAATTAGAGAGGGAAAAGGGCATTTGGAGATGACTGAAAATGTACCTCTTAACCTGTTTCTTTTTCTATTTCCCAGCTAGTCTTGCTGAAAAGGTGGTTAGAAAATCTTATTTTATAGGCAAACATTATTTTTTTCTATTTCAGTACAGTTCTTTGTGCATCCATCATGCTACACTTAGAGAGCTTGAGGAAATTCAGAGCTGCACTTAAACCCAGGCGATCTGGGTGTGCAATGGGCAGAATTTTCTGTATGTTTACTTGTATTTTTACTAATTGTTCTATAGTAAGTGCAGATTGCACTGTAGCAGTGGTTGCAGTTAACAAGGCAGCTTTCACTGTGGAGCACATGAGCAGGATTCTTATGGGGGAAAGCCAAGCCAGAGATTCCAGCCCCTCACACATCAGCACAACAGACCAGGCAGGACTTCAAAGTATTTGTTAGGAGATCCACAGAGTGAAACTGATGCAACTCGATATCTGTGCAGTGTGCATTGCAGGGATTTTTATTCTGGAATTAACTTAATCTAAACTAGGGCTATCTGTGGGGCCTGGCACAACCACTGAGCTTGGTTGGAAGTCCAAAGCTGGCTGTGTTTCCCAGTAATTTTCTAAGCCTTCTCTACCAAACCCTTGCTTTTCCTCATGCAAACAAGACCTGATCTTCTGGATGTGCAAGTCATGAAGCTGCTCACCCAGGGACTTCATCTTTGCTCCAGCATTACTTGGGAGTTTTACACTCTTGCAGTGTTGTTGAACAAAATATTAACATCAGAACAGGCTGGGTGCAGGACAGCATTGGAACAAAGTCAGTGCAGTAAATAGGACAAAAAGGAGAGCTTTAATTTGCCTATAAATGTAAAGCACTATTTCTGCTGTAGTGAGGCAGCAAAGCAAGCGGCACTCCCGAGGCACCGTTCCATGACACGTTTGGAAAGCTTTTGCTGAAATATCCTACACCATCAAAGTTAAAATATTTTCACTCTCATAAATCTCTTCACAAAAGGTAATACCAATAAGGCTTGCTTGACTTGCAGCAATCCAGGATGACACATCATGCCCTAGATCAGGCAAGAATTTCAACATCTCCCAGAGCTCAAGTCAAAATCTAAGTCTCCAGGTTATAATCACACATACACATACTTCTATTCCTCCTGAGCACTTTTCTTCACCTGGAAATACTGTCAGCTCCACCAGGCTCTAGAGATAAGCCAGTTCCATCGAGTAGGGACTGACATCTCAGGAATACCCTAATTATAACAAGGTTTTGCATGTTATATTTAAGAGACATTTTCGCATAATCATTTACTAGTTAGGACAATAAGGAGTATAATTAATAGTTATATGGCAAGATTTCTGCAATTTGTAATTCCCTAATTGCTATTTTGGATTTCTAACTGAACATCAAAATGTCATAATCTAGTGGCACCAAACACAGAACACTTAAAATGTCAGCGAGCAAAGAAAATGACTTCAGAGAATGGGGTTCAAGAAGCACAGATCTGAGATTTAAAATGTACAGTTCCTGATGGTATGAATTACATTATGCAGAAACAGCTCTTCTCAGTGCTGTATACTCAAGATTAGAGACTGCAAAATGCCCTGTTCAGAATCACAGTGCTCCACTTCCCCTGCTGAGATGTCACTAGACTCGGGCTAAATTTGATGGCAAGTGTTCCAGGGCCCGTCTGTCGGGTTCTCCCATGCTTAATGAGCAGCACACTGATCAAGATACTGTGCAAACAATGAAACAGCACATCGAAGAGGTGTAAATGAACTTGCTTCTGCAGGATTTTCAGTCAGAGCAGGGTTGGGGACTTCTAGGCAGGCCTGCAAAGCCCTGCTGTGTCCCTAGAACATAATTGGCTCCTGAGAGCAACAGCAATATATGAGGCACAGTTAAGCAGTGTAAGAAGGTCTTTCAAAAAACTTTCTATAAATGCAACTCATTCATTTTAATATGAAGCCTGTGGTTGCAGTGGGTGGGCTGTAAGAAAGAGCTGTCTAAGCCCTTGCTCACTTTATTTCCTGTAAGAAACATCATCGCTGTAGGTACGGTACTCGACTGCCTTGGACAAAAGACAATAGACACAGACTATCAAATATTCTTTTGTGCATGGATGTATAGCCATCTCCTAAGTCTCCATTCCCCAAAATCGCCACTCAGAAGGATAGGTGCAGCACAAAGGCTCCCAGGCAGCAAAGAAGAGAACCCCACAGCTCTTGGCAAGATTATATTTTCAAGAATGCTGACAGGTTGATCAGCTCCTAGAACACGTGGGCCACCCTTCCAGGCTTCAGTGACTTAGTGCACCTAATGAGATATGGATTTTAAGTTATTTTGCAGCTTTACAGTGGCTGGGTTAGTCCCTGGCTTCCCAGCTGAGGCTACAAACAACACAAAATAATGGATATTTGTGATCCAGGCAGGCAGTGCTCATTTGTGCTCCCCCCAGCACTCACGGTACTAGTGAGCCTTCACAGGCACCACTGTTTATATCCAGGGGCTCAATTCACACTCCTTCTTGTGCTGAAGCAGGTTTTAATTGACACTACTACAGCACAAAACACTTTTGCATTACTATACCTGTTGGTATTAGTCTAGGAGAGAGATCACTGAGTTTGCTTTATGATATCTACATGTAGTACATGATTTCACTGCTGAAGAGGCTCTCCATACATTTCAGAGAGTTGTCCTCCAGATTATAAAGTAATAGGTCAATGCAGTGCCCAGATTAACTGTTTTAAAACCAGTGTTCAAATAGAAGCTACAGGGAGAGAAAAAAGCATTTACTTTGGGAAAATAAAAGAAAAAGAGAGTAAACACGACAGATCTATTTCTAGCTAATGTCTTCAGTTAAATTAACATTGACATTAGAACTATGGATAAATAGCAAAAAGATTTAAGTTCTGGAATGACAGATCAGTCAATCAAAATTAACTGAAGAGAAAACAAAACTTTTTTAGTAAATAAATACATCACATAGGAGAGTATGCTACCACTTCAGAGCTTACAGATGTTTCTGGCAAGACAATTAGCCCAGCTGTTTTTCTGTTCAGATCACTGCCTTTTCTATGACTATACACATTGCAAGTGGTCAGAGAGGAATCCCAGGGCACCTGCTCTGCAGCTATTTTTGCATTGTTTCAGCCTCATCCATAAGAAGGAAAATCGGCCTCATCATAGCCCTTTTCTGTTTGAAAGGATCGTCTTTCACCGTGGGGAAAAATCTCTCTTGTTGAATAAGAGCATCCATCATAGTTTAAACAGAATTTCAGGAATGACAGGTACCTTATTTAGATAAGGTGACACATTACTGCTTCCTCTTTCTTCCTTTTTCTTATACAGTAAGATCTATATGGAGAGTAAATTACTCTATCACACCAAGTAAGTATCAAAGTCAAGCTCCATTTTCTGAGTTTCCTATTCCACATCCCCTTGAATTGCTCATCTAGCTGTTTGAAGGACATCTGAAGTGGATTTCTGGTTCCACTGCTCTTAGTATCAAATATTTCTGTTGGCTACACTGAGTGATAAAGCTTACTGAAATCCTTTTTCCTAGGAGAAGGTTACTGGCAGGAACTGGATTGCCTCTGAATTGCTGTTACTGCCTGTTAAGAACAGGGACTTCAGAAAAAAATGAAGCAGCTATAAATATCACCAATTTAAACCACTTTTTACATGCCTTCCAGATTGCTTTAAATTGTTTTCTTTAAAACTGAAAAAGATTAATGCTGAATGGAAATTAAGGCATTTAGGTTTCTTTGAAGCCCTTATTGCCATGACCGGTGCACTGTGAGGCAAGGGCCACTTCAGCCATGGGATGCAGCCCCAAAGTAGGGCAGTGCAGCACCAGCTGCAGGACCTCCTTGCTCTCAGACCTGACACCTATTTGCCATCTCTCTGCTTTTACAGCTACTTTGGAGGTGAACTGCTAAACATGACCTGGATGGGCAATACTGGAAATCACAGAAAGACTGCAGGAACACAAAGTGTTAAACGGGGCCAATGGTATGATGTACATCCTTTTGTATGGGAAAGCTGAGAATTAAATGGATCCTGGTGGAAAAGGCCCTACCTGACAGGCTTCACAGACAATGTCTGACATCCTCTGGGTAATTTGGCCCTTATTTGCTACAATGGGTGCTACTAATGTGGGACTCAGTGAGCTTGGAAATGTAAACAGGAGAAGCGCAGTGAAATTAACTTTACCAGGAAACGGACTCAGCATTATATGAAATCAAAATAATCTGAGCAGTTACACTCATTGCCCCTCTACTGAAATCAAAGTTATTGCACTGTGGAAAGGGTGGACTGAAACAGAAATGCATCTGTTCCATGAAGCTTTGATGAAAGGCTCACTCAAGATCCCTGGAAGTGATTCATAGAGGATACACGGGGATGGGGAGAAGACTGAGAATTAAACACTATCTCAGACAAGGATTTAGCTGCAGAGTGAGTGCATCTGAAGTAAGTGCCATGCCAGCTTAGAGAAGTAACACACAGATGAAAGCCCCTTGGCCCCTATTATTGGAGCCTACTGCACCTTCTCATCTGGCTTATCTTCAGCACACCTATAGGAAAGTCCTAAGTGCTATGAAAAACACCTCTCAATGGCGCTCTCGTGCTTTTCACAAAAATCCTTCATACATCCTGTAGGAACAATTCCTTTCATCCGAGTACAATTTACTCACAGAACAAAAATCAATTTTTACCATTACTCTGCAAAGGGGCACGTGGACTGGAAAGAAGATAATGCAGATATGTGGCAGATCCAGGGAAGCAGAGGTAGGAGAAATATGCAGATGAAAAATAAAGGCTTTGCATCTCATTGGCAGTGCCTGAAGTGCAAAGGCAGGGAGCACAGTCACACTGAATGCACATGCCATGATGGAAAAGGAGCAGACACTCATCATGTGCAGGATGAAGAGCACACAAATCCAAACTACTGGATTGACAGAGAGCACAAGTCAGCAAGTTTCAGAGAAGGAAAGATGAGGTACCCTAGTCACAATCTCAGCTGTGGAATGAATCATGACTTGCAATAAAGGATCTGATGGACTGAATGAGCTTGCAAGAGCTTAGGGAAGGAGCAGAGGTAGGCATCTACCTCTGGTTTTCCAGCTGCCAAAATTATTTTCTCATATGCCTGTTGTGACCATCCTGAGTCCATGTAATTGCAACATGAATGTCTGAGACCTGGAGATGGAAACATTTGAAGCACTATTTAAACAGAACAAAGAGAAGCCAAATATGAGTCTTCTGTACCTCTTGCAACTATATGCACACTTTCTTTTCCTGCTCATATGTGCACTGCAGACTTTACTGGAATGGGTTCTAAAGCAGCCTAAATTGTCTTGTCATGATTTAGTTTCTGCCCTCAGAAACTAGAAATTAATAATGCAGGACCTCCCTGAGCCTTTGGCCACAGCAGGATGCACTGGGCAAGTGAGGGAGGCAGTTACAGACTGGGTGGAATTGGGAACATTTGGCAGCAGAGGGAACCAGAAGTGACTTGACAGAAGAGAAAATAAGGATATCAATGGATACAGAAGTACAAATTTTCTCAGGAAGCCTTTAGCACATCAATTATAGCTGACAATTAACACCCTTACTCAGCCAGCCAACCTACAGGGATTTCACAAGCTGCCCCCATTTGTGGCAGGATAAAAGGAAGAGACAAATAAGGGAATAGGCAGCGAATTATTTTTGCATCTTGTTGCTGTTGGACTTCTTTTGCACAGTTTATCATCCATCTTAACAGAGAAAGAGAGGTTGTCACCTCTCTTTCTGGAATTAGGGTATCCTAATTCCAACAAATGATTAAATTATTTACAAAAATAATTTTAATTCATGTTCATCATGCTTCTTGACTGGAAAGTTATGAGGGCTGTCTTCAAGACAACTCAAAAATGAACTCTAAGATTTTTCTATAAATGACATTTCTATAAATCCAGCTTAAGGGCAGAGAGAGGTAATAAACAGTTAAGGAGCCTGGTTCACAGGGCTTTTCTATGTTTCATTCCCCAAAAATACTCACCATTAAAATGTTTTAGCTGAGATTTTCAAAGCAGTGTGGGCAAATTCTCTGCACATCTCACATTAATTAACAGCAAGTGTGTGGGTAATTCCCTGTAGTACTTTGATAATGTCAGCTTTTTTTTTATACCCATTTAGCATACCCACATGGAATAGGATGGAGGAAATGTGTACAGTGGTTCCAAATTGCACCTCAATAAAAAATGCCGTTTTGTTCTGACCTTATGAGCCTCTGATCTGTTCCAACAGAGGGATTCTGATCAGCTATTTTGGGCAGATCCAGAAAAACAGGAAATAAATGTGCCCCATCATCATGGTGATCTGAGCCTAGTCAAGTATCTCATAAAAATATTTTTCTGTTTAGAGGGCTTGAGGGAAGGTGAGGGGAATAAACCTTTCTGTTTACTCTTAGCATCAGAAAAATCCACTGGGAGGGACTGCACAATTAACATATTAATGAAGGCTGGCCTCAGATGTGATGCCTGAAAGCAATTATGGGCAAATTAAGAATATAAATGCAAGATAAAAAACTCGTGTCTGTTTGGGACTGAAGGAACATAAGCTGCTCAGTACAGAAATGAGAATATACAGTTGTCATTTTCCATGGGGAAGGAATCCTATCTTGCTTGGCTTGGAAAAGGCAACATTGGTAATGTTCACCATACCAACTGCAAAAGACCAATATTACTGTGACACCTCTGCTGGTTTGTACAACAACTGATGAGCTGGATGTTAAAGTTCAGACTGTTAAAACCTGGAGGTGTGGAAAGCCCTAAAGTCTCTGCTCAGCTAAAGTGGAGGCAATAGGTCATTTTCCCATATTGATCTCTGTACGTTGACATGATTGAATTGAATCTTACGGTCATCATTTTTCTGTGGGATTTTTTTTTTTTTGGAGGCAGGTGGGAATATCAGTCACAAACAATAATAAGTATTTGCATTAAGTCTTAAATGCATTAGTGGTGATGAAACTCAAACTGGCATTAGAGAACATCAAAGTGAAGAGGGTGTAAATGCCTCCAGCAAAAGAGACTCTGATTTTCTATTTCTCATTAGCACCAGGTGAAGGCTACAACAGAACTGGCTGGAAAGCAGGATTTCCATTCATGGCTGATTTTGTTTCACTCTTCTAGGTTACAGTCCAATTCAGGCCAAAAACTAACATGTGCTGAATTCCCCAGGCCCTGCAACCACTTAGTGATATTGATGTTCCTGTCAGCTTTCATGACCAGAGCGAAGATGACAATTTCGCTGAGGAGCCAAAGGAAACGATGGCTCCCAGGCTCCAGCAGCAGAAGACTGACCAAAGTCTGAAGCTCTGGCAGCTCCCTGCATCCATATCCCTTAAGACAAACCATCAGAAATCCAGGTACTCTTCACCTGGCACCCTGCTCTAGGCTTGGCAGGCTCTCACACCACGGCCAATATGAATGAAACATTTGGGGCTCAACAAAATGGCATTTTTATATGGAAGTATTCAGCCAGCTCTGTTATCAAAAGCCTTTACAACTAAAGACAAAGCCAAATACAAAAAAACCTGGAGGCAGGGAAAACACATTTTTGAGCACTTAGGCTTTTCTCCAAAACATTTCAACACACATGAGTGAAAGCCATCAAACGGTGCCACAGGAGATACATTTTTAGAAAGCAAAGGCAATGGAAAGTTGTCTACCCACCCCAGAAAAACAAAAGAAGTTAGAATTAAATGAATTAGCTTAGTTATTAACAAAATTACTAATATTCCCCTAACTAGATGTAGACCATCTAGTTGTATTGTTGCCTCTTCTTATTGGCTATAGTTGTCTATTCTTATTGCTTTCTGCTGAAGAGGACAAGGAGCAAGCTTGCAGAAGCCTCCTTCCTTGAGATCAGTTCTTGGAAAATTTATCTAAAAGATGAACCTCTAGATTAATGTGGGGATTTTTTTATTATTTCTCTATATTAAACTCATATAAACAATCTATCTTAAAGGCCAGGTAAATGTGGCATCTATTGCTTCTTAAAGCATTTTACCAAAGATAAACCTACAAGCCCAGAAATTCCTTTGCTGAGCTTTGACAACCTTGGCCCTGTTCCTCGAATGGCCCTTTGGAAATTCATCAGCTGCTTGGCAATCTCTGGAATGCATTCCCAGCAGGAGTTTCTGGGTCAGCCCCAAACCTGCCTGTTAACAACCCCCTGCTTGGCTCCCCCATCTCTGTCTGTATCTCATGACAGCTAACAACAGACAACACTCTTAGCATTTTTTTTTGCCAGTGGTTTTAAGGTTTTCTTTGCCAGGGTGTCCCTGCCTGTGATTTTTGAGTCAGACAGAAAACCTTGTTTTCCAATTTACCTGCTATTGACTCTAGCAGGTCAAATATATTCTTTTCTGTGCAGGGTCACCGAGATATCTGTTTTTAAGTTACTACATCTTATTTTTGCCGGCAGAGATTCCCACATTCCTCTTCCCGCTGCCGCGCAGGCTGTGAATCAGAATTGCCCACAGGGTCTCTGCTCCCTACTGGTTTGCTCAAAGATCTCCACAGCCAGGAGAAACCCCCTGATGCTGAAGTCGTTTTCCATGTAAGTGTAACACAACCTCCCACTGGATGGCTGCTGGGGAGCCTGGCAGCACAGCATCAAGGAGCCAAAGCGTGTATCTAACTTGGAGATCCAGCTCCAGACAGCTCACTCAAAAAATCTTATTACCCCTGACAGGCTGCAGAACTATTTGATTCATTTGTTTGGAGTTTATGGCATATGCTGCATGTTCTGCCCTCAGATATAATAAGGCACAGCCAGGCAATAGGCAGGAATCTGCCTGTTCACCTCAGATGCAGTCAGGCAGTGTCTTCCAGAGGGAGGAGGCTCTGTCTATCCCAAGAACAACACATGAACACAGCGGGAAAACAGGCAGGGATGAGCCAACTGACTTGCAAAATGGGATTGCACCGAGGGAAGCCAAAACCACAGCAAAACATTCCTGAGAAGCAATAGGGAGACACTCAGCATGCAGGAAACTGTAACCCTCCCCTGAGCAGGGGCTCAGCTGTGTGTGAGGCAACCCAGAACCTGCATAACCTGGGCTCAAACTTCCCAGGAACCAGCTGGTGTAAAGTGTGCAGACAAAAGCCTTGAAAGGCCAGGCAGGAAGAGGTAAAACTTCAGACAGAGATTGGATTGTTGATGGATAGATTGCAGCTCAAGACAGAAAAACACTGATGGGAACAATTATAAAGTCCTGTAGAAAACAACAGTTCAAGGATGGTAATTTATTGATCCTGAAGATCAGTCCCTCAAATGGAGCCACGGATTTTGACCGTTTCTAGCCTGAAAACTGCATGGCAATAAAGACATCAGGGGTGATAAGCAAACTAAGGCTCCCCTTTTAGTTACCTGTAAGATATATTAGTTATATTATCTGTTTCTCCTATGTTTTTTAGCTACTACCTTTGCCCGTGGTAAAATTGCTCAGAGTGATTCAAAGTCTCAGAAAGTTGTTTGGCCAGAAAACAGAGCTAGAGGGAAGGACATGACCAGCCACAACACAATGAGGAAAGAATATGTTCATTGTTAAAACTTATTCCATCTGCAGAGCAAAGTATGTGCATTTTCTCTATTTAAACATGTTGTTTAAATATATTGTTTTGGGTTTTTTTTCTTTTTGGTCTACTAAAACTCCATTTTATTAATTGAAGGCATCTGATGTCTTTTAGTTTTCTCCCTGCAAAAAAAAGGGAGGTGGGATCATTGCACCTCAAGGCTCTGGCAATATTAAGTTCCCGTGCCACAGCTGCCAAGTTTTTCTGTTTCTTCCCCCCTTGTACATGAATTTAAGGACTTGATGCTTCTCACAGGCCTGCTGCTGCTTAGTTTTGTGATAACCCTATAATTAAAGAAAAATATGGTGCAGGATCTGCAAGGGTAGAATCTGACTGGCTCAAATCACTTTATGTCCACTGGCAGCTTTCTGTGAAATTCTGTGCTTTAGCAGAGTAGGATTACAGCTGTCTGTAAGGTTTTTTCATGCTGAAAATGCTCCTACATGTCAAATATATCACTGGAGTTATGAAAGAAAACCAAGAATATATTTGCAATGACAGGCAAATACATATATTTATATAAATGAAGCAGAAAAATAGAAATAACCTTAGCAAGCAGCTGCATTGCATGGTTGTGTACAAAGCATTGTATACTCAGGCCTTGGAGCTGAGAAAAAAGGTGGTTTTCATCAAACGTTTCTGCAACTGTGAATCATAATTGTGTGTGACAATACAAGGTTCTAGGATCAGCCAACAAGGTTTCTGTTCCCTTTTCTTCCATCAGGTGGAATTGAGCAATTGCTTTATTTGTTACCAATTTAGGAACAGTAGGTAAGTAATTATCTCCCAGCAGCCTATTGATTCACCCTTTGGGGACACACAGAGAAGACTTTAGGGCTGGCAGCTGTCAGAACGAGCCTTCCATGGAATCGGGAGAGGGTGGCGCTGGAGCCTCCTTTTCCAAGAAACCCGGGGATGTGACACAGCACATCCCTCACTGTCCCCTTTCTGTCACCTCCCGTGTGCCAACAGCACATTCACACAAGGCACAGCTCCAGGCAGAGGAACTGCCCTCAGCTGGGACTGTCTTCACATGGACAGGATGGGAACTGAGGAATTATCCTCTCCCTTAGGCACCCTGGGCTCCCAGGTAACGCTGACTTGCTCAAACCCCTTCCTCAAACCCATCTCATCCCTTTTCCTTCTGCTGCTGCAGCACAGTCTGACAGGGGAAATCAGCCTGACAGGGGATGTACTCCTTGTCTCCTGCTTATGTGTGAAACCAACTAAATAAAAACCATGAAAAAATAAAATTTGTGGGGAAAAAACCCCCAAACTTTTCCTAGCATATACCTGTAGGCCATAGGAGTGCAAATGCCACTGATGTAGGTCCCAGAAGCAGTAACTTTGGAGCAGGTCAGTAGGGCTTAGAGATAAAGTCCTTTCCTGTTGTAAGATATATATCTGTTTGTTAAAAAAATGTAATATATCGTCAATCTCTCTACTGAAATAAGTTATAAAGCATTTAAAGTACCTCCATACTGAAATCCAGGGTGGCAAAAGGCAATGCTGGGCTTAGTCTTGCTCCTACCAAGTCTTAACCAACACTGTTTGACATGTTTGAGAAATCATGTGTTGATCTGAAGCCCTGCCAATCACAGCAGTTGTCTTAAGAGATTGGACAAACAAGTGATGGTCCCAGGAAGAGCTCTGGGAATTCTGGAACAGAACCTTTGAACTCAGAGTGCCCTGTAGCTCTCAGTGCCTCAATGTCCCCCAGCTTCCCAAAGAAATCTGTTCCCTGAATTGTGCAGAGAATTAAAATATTTTAATGCCATAAATGTCTCTCTTTAACCTAAAAACGTCCATTTATTACAGTACACAAACACAAACTTACATGAACTAATAAGTTCTTATAGCACTGAACACAAAGATTATACAGAATCACCTCACTGACATTAATATTTTCTTAACCCTGTATACTTTCCCCCAGCACAAATCTTTGAGAGGTAAATGACAGCAGAGGTGTTTGCAGTAAAATAAAATACACATTTAAGAGTGATACAGATACTACACTACTGGATCAAGCAAAAATACAGGTGATTTTAAAGCACCTTTCATCAAATTGATGATAAGTCTAGAGTTAGGGAATTTACACAATTTAAAATATTTTTTCATTTTCAAGTTTTGTATAAAAATGATTGAGTTAATTTATATTTGGTCTGGATTACAGTAATTTCAAATTTATGTTGTAATTTTCAGCTGATGGGAGTACTTTCAATGGAAAAACACAAAGAAAACACAAAAGGTTGTTGATGAAAAAGGTGACTGCATGAATTACAGCCTTCATGAGAAGGCTGAAGAGATCTGGTCTGTTTGTAGCTTCTTGGTACAAGCAAGAGACAGAAGAAGAGTGTAAGAATGCATGTTCCCAACTGTCTATCATTTGGATTTACTTCCAGTGGTGAAGAAAACAAATTGTCTTTGTGCTTTGGGGCATCATTTGTCATGAGCTGTTGTCTTAAGAAACATTTCCTGCTTCAGGAACACCTTAACACAGAGTGAAGGTCTTTAAAAAAATAAATAAAAAACAAATTGAGAGAAATGTCTGCAATGAGCAAACTGAAACAAAAAGAAAAACTAAACTCTTGTTCACATTATTAAAAATCTCTGAAAAAACCCGCAATGCAAACTTGATATTTGCTGTAACTGCCAAAGCTCACAAATTTGAAAAGCATCTGATCTTCTCCCACGTGTGCATGTTCTGCTTGGAGACTTTCTGATTTTTAAAGGCATATCAAGATGTGCAATGATGGGGGGAAAAGCAAACTTCATTTGCTTCCTGGAGCAGGTGGTGAATGGAAAAGATGGCTGGGTTCTCCTGTGAGGGAGCATGAGCAGGGCTTGGGGAACACAGGGAGCTCCAAGGGCAGTGCCAAATTCACTTCTTCTCTGTAGCATCCTTCAGAACCTGCCAGTTGCTCCAGATTGCTCACCAGTCTGAAAGTCATCCCAGACCAGGGTGAAGAGGTGGAAAATGTAATTAAAACACAAGTGACACTCACACTTTTGTTTCCAGTTCTGTTCAGTGAAGTGGGAAGTGATCACAATCTTCTCCAAGCACAAGTGAGAGAGCTCCCAAGTGGAAAGGTGTTGACTTGTCCCTTGGCAGTTCTGCTTCATCTCTTTCTAAGGTAAAGCTTTTCACGGTGATTTTGGATCAGAAGGTGCAGATTGCTCTGGGAATGACTTGTGGCCATGGAGACCAGACAATTGCTTGCACATCTCAATGAACTGAGAATGCATAAAAAAAACAAACTGAAAGCTACACCCTTTAATATTTGTGACAAGTGTTAAAGGCAGTGCAAATTATAAAGCACAACGGAAATGGGGAAAAATATGCCAAGTACTACATCCCTCCTTAAAAAGAAATTTACAGTTAATCCCTACATAACTACTGATTGTGATGTGTGAGATACGTACATACAAATATTTGGGCAGTGAATTTAATTGATACTATACTGACAGTGAGAAATTAGAGTTGGATCAGGGGTCTAGTTTTCACAAAGACATTTTGCCACCTGGCTTCACAACAGAAGGAAAAAAGCTTTTGATAGAACTGTCAGGTGATGATGAACTCAAGTTCAAATCCAACAAAGCGTAGCTTAGCAACTTTCTGTGATGAAGGAATGAATTTAGTCTGGTGTCTGACTGAACCCTTACATTCCACATTTCTCTGCAAGAGTGGCTTTCCCTGCCTTATTCACCACTGAAAATAAGTAAACCAGACTTTAACTGAAGCTTACCAATATCTCAAACGACAAAAAGCAACTGCAGAGCAAGTGCACACTTCCTGCCAGTGCCAGCCTTTGATTTCCCCAGGTGCTACTTTAAATCATAGCTTTTCTCTTCATTTGAATTTTGTCAAGAGTGAGCAAGGTGAACTTTGATGTCTGCTCACCGATACCGCACTGAAGAATGGGCAGGAAGCTCAAAACAAATTAAATAACTTGAAAAGGCAAATCATTGTTGCAGCTCAGCAGCATGGTTAAAGAGAGCAAGGCATTTATAGCATTTTGATTGTTTCTTATAATTTAAAGCAACTTGGAAAGCATTAATAATAATGCTTGCTTCATTGAGATTCCCTTTGATATATTGTCTTGTACCTGCGATGTTTAATAAGGATGTTATAAATTGAACAGTTTAGGCTTTCTCTGGCACTTATTTCAGTAGAGAGCACGAAAGCACAAGTCTGATAAAGGCATAAAAGTGAAAGGAAATGAGAGACGAGTTTCAAGGAGACAGAACAAAGGAAGAAAGTTTGGGAGCTGCTCCTTTAGAAGAGATTCCTTAACCTTTATGACTCACTCCAGCTCTTTCATTTCACATTTAACATAGAATGGGAAAAGGCAGAACCACCCGATTTTGTCTTGTATTTTGAACAGGGTCTGGTTAAAAGAGCTGGATTCTAATTTCTTTATATATAAAATAGGCAGATGTTCAGGTAGCAGGGAATATGCAGTTAATTACACCTGCAAAGAGGAACCCTCATGCCAATCTCCCCTCTGGAAAACTGCCTTAAAGGAGGACACATGCAGGTTTTTCTGCTGCAGGACAGGTGGCAGCTGCACAGCTGCACTGTGCAGAGCTGTGATGAGTCTTCTTCCTCGGGCTTTTAAAGCAATTTCAGATGCAAAGACAGACACCAGGGAGGAACAAACCAGAACTAGATTTTCATTTAAGTTTGTTGTCTGTTTTTGACCAGACAGCGTTTCAAACCAGGAAACAGTGAATGGGAAAAAGTAGGACCATGAAGACAGAAAGGTATTAAATTGTTTGTACTGGAAAAATGTCTGTCAGCTGTGGAAGAGGTAAGGAAGCCCTTTAAAAGTAGGTCTGCCAAAACAAAAGTCAAGTTCAGCACAGAAGAGTGTAAGGAAAATTTCTCTTGGGGAAATAGAAAGAAAAGAAAGACAGGAAAGACCTAATTAAAAGTGAAGGTCTTGCAGTAAATAAATGATTAAACTTGCTTCAAAAGTGTGTAGAAACATGATTCTCTGAGAAGAATTCTAAGTTACAGTATAGGAAAAAATCCCCCACAGAACTGTTAGATTTTTTGGTTTTTAATGGAGAGTAATAGTGAAATCCTACTGTTTTATAAACAGAGCATTAAAGCACACATATGCCTGCCTAATCAGTTACATCAGAATCCCCATGGCTTTCAGGAGACACATATATTAGTTTGGATTAAAAAAAAAAAATCCAATAAAAGTAAGTTTATTATTTCCATTTTGGAGATATCTTCTCTCTCTACACTAAGAAAACTGCATCACTTTCATTTCAGAAGTAATTTTACATGCAAACCACAGTATTGAATCAGTATCATATTAAAACACATGAATAAAGGTACCAGTGGGAAACCAAATTAAGCCAGCACTTAAATGCTTTCTTAAATTATATTTCCTATTGCAATTCCCCTACTCCACTAAGTTGACTTGAAAGCTCTGAACAAGTGTTTATTCTGTAGGGTACCCAGCTAGGCTGACTAGAAACCCCCAGTATACTGAGTTCCCTCTTGAGAAAACTTAAGAGTGACAGGAAAAAATACGGAGTGGGAGGCTACAAAAATACAATTCCAAGAACACATCAGAGGGGGAAAAAAAGTCACAGATGAAAATGTAAATTAATATGTAGGCATCTTAAGAAAATAGTTACAATTAGGTAAGGAAGAAGGAGCAGAGGAACCAAGCTTTTGTTTCATTTTGTGGATTTTTAAAGGCTTATATTTATATGAAAAGCATAGTTGATATTTAATGAGTTGCAACCAGTTGCATTATTTTAATTAGTTTATGGCGATAAGGATGAGTCCAAAGCAGACAGCTGTGAAGATTTGTTATTTTAATTAGCTAAGCAGACAGGAAAATCAAGAATACTCTTGATCCACCATGGAAGACTGTTCAGCAGGGCCACAAGGGAAAAGAACTCTTCGGAAAAGAACACATTATGACTTCTGTACTAAAAAAGGGACTTGCTGGCTGTTTTAGACAGGGAAAACACTCCAAATAAATAGCATCCACTTCACAGGAGCAAAGTGCTTCTGAGAGGCCAAAACAATAAGCATGACAAAGAACTGCACAGACCAGAGTTATCAAGATTATTACAGCCCAGTAGCTACTTGGACATGCTTGCAGTGTGTGTTATGTACAGATTTATAACCTAAATATAGAGTTTAATTATTGATTACAGCTTGACTTGATTTGTTTTGGGGCTTAGGGATAAAATAAGTGTTCTTCAGTCAAAAAAGTTTAGGCCTTCTGAGCAGCAAATTGGATTAAGGGTAAGAATAACCAGCTCCTTTTAAATAGCTGCTGAGTATCTCCACACCAGTCATAGGGACAGATCAAATGTCTGAAACATTTTAATGAAACAAATTTATTTCAGAATTCAAAATGTTGTAAGCAAGAATACAGTTGTTGGTATCTCCGGAAACTAAATTAGACACGAAAAAACATTTCCTTTACATCATTCATCACCTTGTCTTTGTTCTTGGCTGGATCTGCTGGGAGAAATGCACCTGGATTTATCTTATCCCAACCAATAACCTCAAAACTTGTTTCCTAGCAGCTGCTGGACCATTTGTAAGAGTCTGGGGGACTCCATGACCAGCACAGTGACCTTCAAGTGGCACAAGTCTGACCCCTCAAGCTAAGCCCAGGCTCACACCTAGTCCCTAGGTTTGAAAATAACCAGTTATTTCTGACCCTGTTCACATTCTCCAGATACATTTTCAATCCTACTTAAAGATAAGTTATTACTATACACAAATTACAACACATAGACTTATGAGTTAATAATTTACTTGTCTAGCTGGGGAATTTTCCTTTTAGTGCATTATAGATGAACCACAGACAAATTCAGTACTTTCTTGAATTAAGCTCATCTAGCCAATCTAATTCTGAATATATCAAGCAGTGCTGTTCTCTGTGGGGACAATTTAGAATGAAGTGTGCTTCGGTATAAAGAAGATTGTCAAGTATTACCCAAGACTGACTAGAAATCTATAAAAGATGCCAACACCAACAGCAGCACAGCTTGCATTACTAATCTCTGCTCTTTCATAGCAAACATTATTGGGTTTTTTGGCCAAATCCTCCACCTCTTCTACTTTGGCTACAAGAAGATCATTGGTCCTTCATAGAAATTAAGAAGGATCTGTAACATAAAAATGTTTAAATAAGGGTCAAAACAGGCAGGTTTAAACTAAACTGCTCTTTCCTTGTATTCAGGGGTTAGTCAATCAGCAATTAGATGACAAGACTGACAATGGCACATGAGCACTTTCCTTCCTGGAGAGTGTTTGCAATGCATAATTTTAAGCACAGGGCAGCCTTGTCAATGTCCTCTGTATCTCCCATGTTCTCCACCTTCAGAAGTAAAGGAACTTCTTCCATTGAGGACATCTAGACTAAAACAGTTTAATACAGCTGGTTCCAAGGGGTTGGGGGTATAAATAAAACCTATAGGTACCAACAGGGAATACTAAGTGGATTTTGAATTAGCCATCAAATTGGTAAGAGGCAAATTACACAGGGCACTAGACTCTCTCTCTTACAGTGACAGCAAATATCACTGGAAAAATATAAAAGCTTACAAAGTATTTTCCCCTCATCCTAGTACATTCTGAATTTGGCAGTTAAAAGCCAATGAATATGAAGAGTCAGGCCCACAGTGTGTTTCCCCTCTGAATAGAGCATCCTTTGTACTCTTCAAAGCCTGATGTCACTTGTGTCTCCCCTTCCTTTTTGAATCTGAGCAATGCTGAATCCATTTATTGTTGCTAATTGTCCTTCATTAGTTACCTTGCAATTTTGATTGGTTTGACTCTTCACCCTAATTGATTTGCTACTGTAATTGACTTTCCCCTCCACTGATTTGCCTTGTGTGTTTTATCATTTTAAAATGTAGAAGAAACACAGAATGGAATTAAATTCCCAGTAATTGCTTATTACCATCTTGTGGTGCTTTCATTTCCCACCCCTAAAACAACTACACATGGCTTCAAATTTGTGTGCTGTGCCAGTTTTTACCAGTATCCATTATGTTTCTGAATTATCATTCCACATCTTCCATCTTTTCTTTTGCTCTTCACTCCTGACATTGAGATCTCACTGTAGCTCCTCATCACTTCCCTGAAGCCCATCCTAAATTCATTAATAGCCTTAACCCTTTTCCTCCACCTCTTCTACTTTGCCTTGTTTAATGTGGAAGCAATGAAGGTTTCACAGGGCACATAACAATCCACAAATGCAAAAGCCCTGCCAAGTTTAAATCCTCTGCAGCACAAATAGACTGTGGACTCTCCAGCTATAAATCAACAGAATTTACTCACATGCTTATTGCAATATTTTGAAGAGAGGAGCCTCTCTTTTTCTGGCTTCACATCTTTAATCTGTAACCATGTATTTCCTGAAACACTCAGAACAAAAATACTCTAAAGAAAGACCAAATTGCACCTGAATTGAAGAAAGGATAAACAGTGTTATCAGGTGAGGCACCCATCTGGTCTCACCCACTCCCAGAACCAATGCAGCACCAGACCTGGTTGGGCACAGTGTTTCCCTGAGTCCCATGAAAAGAAGAGCAAGGGGAATCATGTAATGCACTGTTCTTAGTCCCATTTCATCCTCTCCTCTTGCTTCTCCATTAAAATCTTTTCTGTCCAATTCTTGCAATATTTCATCCTCGCTTCAACTCCTTTGCACGACTGCTTTTCATCCTCACTCACACTTTTGTCGCCTTCTTTAACTGCAGCTTTAACACTTCCCCTTCATTTTCTTCCCTTCTTTGCTTCCACCTCCAGTTCAGAAGTGCCTCATTTTCCTGCCTGCTGACTCCTTAAATCTGCTTGCTTGCTGCCAGCTCTCTTAACCTCCTACCAACCACTCTCTTCCTCCTCACCCTTAGCTGATTTGGGTCTTTGCATTTATACTTGTTACAAAACAATTATGTTCTCTTTCCTTTTTTCCCCCCTCTTCCTTTTTTTAGGCAATCTTGTTCCCTCCCTCTCCTTTCATTCTGTGACCATGGAATTGCTTTATTCTCATGTAGATGTGGACTCCAAAATGCCTTCTGAAGTTGCAGAGGCAGCATTCCTGCTCCCAAAACAACACTGAGTCTGTTTTTCTAATGTTCCTCCTACTGAGCTACATCACTGTTTAGTAAATGGTGCAAAACTTACATATACAGATGTATATATAAAAATAAAAGAACTAAAACCGATCTGAGCACAGCCACAGCCATAGGTATCAATGAACTGAAGAAGGGGGCATGTTATTATCTATGTAGGGAGAGACTGCCTTAGCTCAATGTGAATTAAATTGTGCATGGAGAGAAGGGAGCATAGTGAGTGAACAGCTGGAGAAAATACTGATTTCTGGTCAGAAACAGCTCTCTCGAGCTATAAAAATTTCAGTTTATAAAATAATCTATTCTGACCTGCCCTGGGACACACCCAAACTTCTTCAAAGGCTTTTTTCTTTGACATGAAAAAATTGGTTTTACTCTTTAATGAAGAGAGAGTTAGAAAGTTCTTCAGTAGTGTAATTACTCATTTTGCATACTCTGGGGAAATCACCCCTTTGCAGCAGAAGTTAATTTTTGCTGTCCTGTTAATACCTGAATGACAACACACCTGGGTTACAGGCAGTTGTTAGTTAAAGCACTTCTATTAACTGAGGGAGTTCAACCCATAGAACCTTCCTAACAAAATATTTTTTACTGAAATAGGACCACCTACAAGGAAAAGGCCCAAGGATCCTAAAATAAACACAAAGTGATGAAGAGTACATTAAGGAGGTGCACTGAGTTCCAGGTTTCTTATCTAATTCAAAAAGCATACAAGTCTCCTCTTGTGGAGATTGCCTTCTTCAACTGCCTCTTGCTGGAAATCTTGGATGGAGAGATCCTAAGAACATTTTTGGGCCCCTGTAGTTTTCAATTTACAAAATAATATTTTAAAAAATTGAGAACACCTCCTCTTCATATTCTCGACTGGTAAAATCCCAGCACCACCAGTTTGATCTAGGTCAGTGTGAACTGCTCAAAGACCCCACTAAAGCTTATAAATATTCTCTCTTAAGAAAATGTTCTTTCTCAAAAAACATTCTGAATTCATTTATTGCTTTGGCCAATTTATATCTACAGTGCCTCTCTGCTGATTTTGATACCAGGTTATAGTGGACATCAGCAAGCTCGGTCAGCACATGGAATTAATAAAAATTTAAATTCCATGAAACAGGGGAGATACCATAGATTTCTTTTAATTGCATAGAGCTATTCTATGACTGAGCTCACAAATAGTTACTTTCTCAGTTTCTTATTTTAATTACAAGTTTGTAATTTTCTCCATGAGTTTTAGAATCTCTTTCTCGTACGCTGTATTTTTAGCGCTTCAATTACATTGTTCTGCTATATTACAGAACTAGGCATACTATTTGAAAAGCAAAAATGACAATTTATGGAGAGTCTCAATTTTCACTGCATTTTTTGTTTTCCCTTTTTCTTAATTAGAATGCTTGTTAATTGAGAGTTTTCAAAAGGAGTGCCAAGACATTCTTACAGTATTCAATATCTCCTAACAAACACTTCACTATTTATGCCATGGACTTCCGAAAACAGCAAAACAGTAATAAGAAATATACTTCAGTTTATAGTAAATTGATGTCTTCAGTAAAATATAATTAGAGTTACCACGAAAAATGGGATAAATAAGTTATTCTACCCAGCATAACATATATTTTCATGGAAACAGTACTTGTAGGGCAGCAGAGCAGGTATCTTTGCCCCAGCTGCTCTGCACTGTACCTGTATTTCCCAAAGAAAATTTTATTTTAGATACTCATGCTTACTTTGCTTCATAGCTGCTCTTCATTTGCTTCACAGTCACCATGGAATTAGGTAACAGCAGTAGGCAACATTTTTAAAATTCTCAAACTAGATAATTTTCTCAGGAGAAACATGGATTTGGGCTATTTTTTCTGCAGAGCCCAAGAATATCTGCAGATTAATTTTTCATGAGCTCTAGCATGTACACTACAGCACACGGCAGATTTTGCTGCAACATGATTAATACGAAGCTCTGTGCTGAGCACTTGGTGGGCATTAAACACTTTCCAGAGCCCACATCAGTCTCCCTGCTGGATTGTTTGGAACCTGACCCAGAGCCAGGTCATTTCAACAGGGATTCCGTGCTGTGAAAGCTAAAGGACCTTGCACAACATCCTTGTGTATGTGGATAGATAGATTGATAGATAGATAGACAGACAGACAGACACAGACGTGTTTATCTAGACACAGACACACATAGACAGGAGATCTTGACAATGGTATTCTCCATAAAGACAGGACACCAAACTGGCTCTCTGGATTCTGTCCCAGGACTTGTTGTATTGAAAGGGCAGTTGTCTGTGCCTTGGCTTTCAGCATGTAAACAAAGATCCATGATAATTTCTCCTTGGTAGCTTGCCTATTTCTATGGTTTGAACTCATTTCCATCCTTTGTGGCTTGGGCTGGTTTCTGCTTTATGAAGACCTCACCTATGGATGCAGGACCTGGAACCCCAGCATTATGGAAGGTGATGCTCAGGCACGTGGTGCCTGATAGGAGGCAGATGGGGCTGCAGAGCCACAGGCAGCTCTTGCCTCCCAGCTGGCTTTTTAAAAAAGGCTCTGTTTGGACAGGTAAGCCTGACCTCATTGACTCCTTGCAAAGCCTGCTGGTAATTTCATGCTGCTGAGAACTGCATTCTGCAATGACAGCTCATGCCAGGGTCTGTCAAAAGGAAATAGCAAAGAGACTGCAAACCATTAGGGAAATAGTCTAACAAATATCACTGGAAGACCATGCTAAAGGAGAACTATTACAAGAGAGGCAGGAAAAATAGACAGCAGAAGACATTTCAGTATAAATGTTTCATTTAACAGTGTAGTAACTTCTCAAGTTTATCTCTCCGATAAACTACCACTGTTCAATTTTTACCCATATGTGTTGCGTAAATAGATGCTGACATTGCTCATGTGCTATGCAGCCCACAAGATTTTGTATCCAAAAGGATCATACTTAAATACTTTCATTTAAATTAAAGATGTCATCAATGCCAGCCTTTCATGGCTCATCAAGGTTTTGACCTGGCCTTGCACATAAAGCAGAATAAACCTTTGGAGAGTAAGTCAAGCTTGGACATGTATAGATCAGTAAATTCTTTACCTAAAAAAACAGATGGGTGCTTGGGAAATGCCCAGCATTCTGATAATATTCACACCAGATTATCAATGTCAGCCTAATCCTGAATGGTCACCAGCCTCCTACCCCATCATGATGAACATTATTCCCTTGAACTGCAGCCCAGCTCAAACAACTGATTTCATGCAGACTGTTAAATACAGAGAGAAAGTCTGCTCCAGTGGGAAGCTTTGCTTCACAGCAACATAAAAGACTAATGTGTTGCCTTGCTTTGACCCAGATGGGATTGCTTACAAGCAAACAGCAAATCCTTGATGTTGGATTAATTTCTTTTTCAATCTCCAATGAGGGAATCCTTCCTTTCACCGCCCCACTACACTTCCTATGGGAAGTTTCACATTTTCAAACACTTTGGTTCTTGCTTGTGTTGCTACTGCAGTGTTACATGAGTGCTACAAGCGAGAGCTGAATGATTTTTATGCATATTTTTTTCTACCTGAAGGTAATGGCACGAGGCCTGCAGAGATGGCAATCAAACATATCGGGCATGCGATCAAGGCCACTTTACAACACTCATCTTCTCTCACGAATTTCACATTTCCACTCACCCTCTCAATCAATCTGTTGTTATTCTATTTGCCTTATGTTCTAACTCAACATGTCATCACTGTTCAAAATACATCACTTCTACCCTGGCACGCTACTTTTGCCTGTCAGCTGTCATGGAGAACTTGTGACCAATCAGTGTTTTGCTTTTTCTGCTAAGGACCACTTAAAATATCCTCAATCACTTCCCAAGAGACAAACTTTTGTCTCCTGCCAAAGTAAGTCACTGCATTAGTTACCTGTGTTTTCACATGCCATCTATGAGCCTGAATCAGAGTTACAGAGTAGGGTTTACTAAGGGTGAAAGCCAGAAGGGTTCTGTATGCTGATTACATACACTTCATGTGAACTAAACACCAACTTGCCTGACTGAAAGGCAGAATTTGATAAAAACAGAGTGCTGGTAACATCTGCTGCACCAGCTAGTAGCCACCTCTTCTGAAACACAACCATTGGGCATGCAATCTATTGAATATGCTGGATATGGATTCCATAGAGGAGGTGTCTTATACAAAATTAAGCATTGCTAACAGCCTTTGTGTCTTGGCTACAAAATCATGTAGAATCAAGGGACCCTTAAGAAACCACCTACTTCAATCTCTTGGTCAAAGCATGGCCAGTTAGGGAAGGTTGCCAGAGCCTTGTTTATATTATTATTTCCAACCAATGTTCAAAGTATTGTCACGCTTCTGCCTCAGTAAAGAAAAGTTAAGTAACAATTCTAACTTTGGGTCCTCTTATGGAGGCTTCCCAGCACACACAGATGATGCATTGCAAAGCTTCACTATCGTTACAAACCTCCTTAATACAAGGAATTTTTAGCACTGCCTCTCTTAGGCCTGGATTTCTCTCCTGCATTTCATTAACATTTCATACCCTTACAGAAGGAATGCCAGAGCTACTGCCCTGTGGTTCTTGTGTTTACGTGCAGGTACAGTGAGCTGTATTATCCCAGGGACAGGAGACTGAGTGATGGCAGGTGATTTGGGTACTGCTGAGCTGGGTCCCAGCCAGCTCAGCAGCCTCTCTCTCCCCTTGCTCACCACTCTGGGAGAGTTTATTTGCAGAGGCACCAGAGCACGTCCTGGTGCACATCCAGGAAGGCTGGCACAGAGCTGGAGCCAATGAGCCCTGCTGAACTCGGCCAAGCTCCATTGAGGGGCCAATCTCCATCTTCCCACTCTGCTCCCCTCACTCCTGGTTCTGGGAACGCAGCCCAGACCCACCTGAGCAGGCTCTGTGCACTGCCAGGCTTGGTGGGGAAAACAAGCAGCCTGCTTCTGGGCCTCAGTTGGATCTGAAAGCCACTTAACCATATTTGTATTGTGGTGCACCTGCCAGACCCAGACTGGAGGGTGAGCCAACACAAAACCCACCCAGCTGGCTGTGTCCATGGCATTGCTCACAAAACAGGGATCCTGTGCCTATGGAAAACAGCATGCTATTTGTAATGGTTTGTTACAGAGCATGTCTGTCCTTAAAGCAATAATGAGTTCACAACTCTAAAAGAAATCAATCTAAATATTCCTAGTTAACATTACCTGATTACAAACATAATAGTGAGCTTTACTCATTTGTCTGAATTGGAGATGCTGCAGAAGATAATGTAGCTCTTTTCTAGTTTCATTAATATGGTGAAATGCACAGAAAGATGCCCTGACCTGTCCAAATTAACATTAACAATGTTTCCCCTTCTGTGTTGATCAAGCACATCTAAATGATGGCTAAGAGTTGACCAACAAAAGGTAATTGATTTTTCTGACATTTATTTGCTCACATCCAATAACCTCATTCCTCAAAGTAAGTTCATCAGTATGCTGAAAAACAAGCTCCAACTTCTGGTATTCGAAAGCTTGAATGGTTGCTGCTCAATCTTATAAAGCTGGAAAAAGCTGGAAATAGAAGTATTCTGCATGAAGGAGAAAGATAGGAATGACTGCCCAGCACAGCAGCAGTGATACACTAAGAATTCAATCAGTTACACCCCCCATTTTCACTAAACATCAGTTTTCAATTTGCTGTAGCTTCAGCTTATGAAGTGCTTTTCACATTTAAAAGGGGTTAAGTTTAAAGAATCAAACTATTGACATATTTGTTCAATTCACTCTGCAGCATGTCTGTAAGACAATGCCAATGTCCTGCATCCCTTGACTATCACTGCTAGGATAGACTGCACTCATCTGCTGCACACTGCACCTGTATTCCAGCACAGATATTAAACAACCCAGTTGGCTCTTTGGAAATATCCTCTTTAGGGCATTCAAGTGTATCCAAAACAGAAACGAGCTCAGATGATTCAAATAGTTAAAATAATGGCAAACACACTGGTTTTGCCAGGGAGATATACAAAGCACTGGGAAGCCACAGCATTGCAACCATTTTACATTAGTGGCTGTTTCTTGTCTGCCTTCCAAGCTGTGTAAAAATGCCCAGAGATATCACAAGAGAGTCACTTATAAAAATTATTTTTGATTTATGTAGGAAATTAGGCTAAAAGCACTGAAAGGCGTGGATCAAACACCCTCAAAAACTTGCTCAGAATGACAAGGTAGCAAATTCATTTGTTGGAAGGTCCAATTTGAGACCTTCTCTTTAACTCAAGTGTAACAGAGATTTATGCACAATTCAGATACTAAATTCCAGGGCCACTTATCTGCTTTACATGCAGGTTTTTTAGTTTCATGTCCATCATTCCCTGGACACAGCTATAAGCCTCATTATTCATTTCTAGCAATCAAGGCAGCCTCAAAGGCTGATTTTTGCAGGTTGTTGTTTTTGTGTCTCCCAGTGATTTGTAGGAAAAATCTGTTTGTACTTCTGCAATGTGAACTTCTCTCAATGCATATAAGCTTTTCAGCTATTTTTTCACTGATAACTTATAAGGTTTTTCCACTTAGGAAGCAGCTAAAGGTGTCTTCATTAATCAGTCATAAACAACATGAAACTATTTCACCACTGATAAATTCTGGACTTTTAGGGATCTTCTTGCAGCAGGTCAGGAACATGGCCACTATCTTACAGCTACAGGAGTGAAGTTACCTGTTAATGGTTTTTGACATAGATTTTTTGCGTAAATATAGACTCCAGAAAGCAACTGATTAACTTGCTGTAAGGCTAAAAGGGCACACTATTCCAATTTGAAATGTTCATTACGAGCTTGTTGTTTAGAAAATTCTGGATAAATCTCAGCAATTTACTCAGTGTTTAGCCTAAGTGACTCCATATCCAGGAGTAATTGCATTGTGCCTGCTCTTCCAGACAGGAACGCTGGGATGCTCTGTATAACAGAGCTGTAACTGATTTGCTTCCTACCTGAGCCTTGATAAGTTAAATAGCCACAATTTCAGTAGAATCCTTTAGCTGCCTGAAACAAAACACAACATTGATCCTTTGCCAGAGGAGGATGAGAGTGGTCAGTAACCCACAGGATCATGTTCCTCTTCTCACTCCATTTTGTGTTTTTTTTTTAGACAAGTTTGAAGACTAAGAATGACAATCCCTCAACATCTGTAAAGTAAAAATACATTTGACTTTGTGTAAATGCAGAAGGTGTGTTATCCTCAAATGAAACCTTTGATTCAACAATTCTAAACACATTGGCACTTGCAAAGTTGTAGAGATTAATTCACATGGCTGTGAATTGATTTATCTCTTACTGATTTGGCTACATTGATTATTCTGATGCCTTCTTAACTGGCTTAACTTTGGATGTCATTTTTAGTATATGTGCTTACTATACTCCTCTCATTTGATTAAATTAGAGCTGTGAATCAATTCTCTCTGCCATGCAACTGAATTTTCAGATATGGTTTCACTTCACTTTATATGAGGTTATTTAGCCTCCCTCTGCCCCCCCCAGACTCTTTCAATAAATGTGTATTCATTCTACAGGGTTGCAAATGGAAACAGTATTTTACTTCCACTAATTTTAATAGTTAGGCTCATGGGTAAATCTCACTCAGCATCACAGAAGGGATACATTTGCTAACTTACAACATCTTTCCCACTTAACAAGCTTCTCAGCTTCTTTTTGGAACGAAATCCCTGCAAATTGAGGCAAATTTCTCATCAGTGATTCTGGAAAGTCGTGGATACTTGACAAGATGTGAATACAAAAACAATGCAGTGGCTTCTCCTCATGTTTATATTTACCTTCAACTCCCCCTTTCCTGGTCCATCTTTTTGTTTGCTTGTTTGTTTCATACCCCACAGGAAGAAGAGTAAAGAGATTTTTAGATGCCAATGATTAAAAAAAGGCCACACCACTAAAAGATTTTTGCAATCAAGAGGAACAGTCTTTGTAAAATAGCCCCAAGACTGCATCTGCACCACTGTCCATATTCACAGCAGAGGATACAGACTCTCATGAATGGGCACATCATGTTGCAAGCTGTAGTGTAGCTGTAGATGCAGCTGTATTCAGGATAAATGTAACTCTTTGGAGTCTCTATACATCCTAAAAAATAACTCTCCCTTTTCCCATGGTCTCAGTCGCAGGTTTTAAGCAATTATTTTATAATATTTTTGAAGTGTAAGACTTTTCTGTAAAATCTTTTTTTTCAAGGTCCGGTAAAAGTGATGAAGGCTGTGCAAAGGATTGCAGCATAGAGTGCTTTCATTTTATGTGAAACTTCCATAAATGGGAAACACTCATGTCCAAGTGATTCATTACTATACAAGGGATGCTTTTTCTTTACTTGAGGAAGAGAAATTAGACAGAAACTGGATGTTAGAATTATGTACCTGCATACACTGCTGCTCTTGACTGTGAATAATTCAATGAATTCTTCTCACCACTCACTGTGTCCATTTCTAGAGCTTTTTTGAGGGAACACTTCCTCTGACTACATCACAACACAATCCCTAAGATAGGGGCATTTTTTATATGATGCTCATAGTGATCCTCTATGATTAGGCTCTACATTTGCTTCAAAGAAGGTTTGAACCTTTGCAGAAAAGGAAATAGAATCCATTGCCTTCTGTTAATCAAGCCTACTAGTTTTCTTCTCTAATTAAGTCTCCCTAATTCACTGTAACTCTGGAATTTTACGTAGTTCCCTGCATAATCCTTATGGAAATAAAGGGTTTAGAGTTTAAGAGAGATAGTTACAGAAAGCTGGAGATATTTTACAGGATTTTTACCTAGCACAATACCACTTAATAGCCAAAAGCCATGAGTTTTAAGGTCTTGACTAAACTTTGCTAAACCCCTCAACTTTTATTGCAGTGATTCCATGTTCTACCTTCTTCCCAAGCCCTGTCCCTCACAGCTTCTGCTGTTGCAGCTTTTCTGTGCTGCCAGCCTTTGATCTGATTGAGATTGCACTGATAGCAGCAGAGCACACACATATGTTGACAGAGAGGCCTGAGAGTAGCTTCTCAACCTAAAATACATCGTCTTCACATCAGCAAAACTTCCTCAAATTCATTTACAGCCATCCTAGACATAATTACAACACAGTCATCCTTTACTTGGGGTTTCTTTGTACGTACACAGCCCTGTGTCATTCTGATCAATGCAGGGAAATATTTCAATACACTTGCAATGCATGCATTTTCATTGCTCACATTAAATCTAATTTACTATTTTCACAGGCTATCTGGTGCTAATTACAGACAATGGGAATGACATTAAGCAGGAGTTATTGCTTTTCAAGAATGCAGTTTGATAGTCAGAACCCAAAATTCTGCTCTGATAGCACAATGCCACTGTATTTTTTTTTTTTTTTTTGCTTTGGGAAAACTGTAAAATACCTAACACCTCTGATCTCAGCACACTTCTTGTTATTAGAAATTCATAGCTTAATATAATTCTTAAGAAAATCAATTGCATTTTAATGGTCTACCTCTTCTCTGCACAGACACCTTCTTCAATTCCCCTTGTGTCCCTAGTCTGCACTGAAAGGTCTGAAATCAGTAGGTGTTGGGGGGACTCATTGGGATCAATGGTGTCTTTAATGCTTTTTAACTGGCAGGAACCTTCCTGTAGCATTAAAGACAATGTGCAGGCACAGTGTGCTCCTGGTGCTTATTTACATCTCATTCTCATTCTTCCTCCCTGCTCCTGCTGCCCAGAGCCAGGCCTGGTGCTGGCAGGTGTGCTCACTGCATGTGCAGCTTGGCAGGGAATGAGCCTGGTTCTGCTGGCAGTTAAAGGGTTCTGGCAGGGACAGGCCACTCTGCCACCAGCCCCAGGGCCAGCCCCACTAACCCTTGCCCCAGGCTGCAATGTGTGGCTTGGGACACACTCATCTCCATGGCTAGGGACTGCACAGAGGCAACTCTCATCACTGGCCATTGCTTTGGTGAGCATCCTGAGCCCTGCTCCCTCCAGGCATCCCGGATTTACCATTCTGAGAGCTCTAACCTTAACCTCAATCCCTTGGAGAGTCCCAGGAGCTCAGCCACATGCTCTAATTATGACAAGTGAATTCCTATAGCAGCCCCCAGATCTCTGTGCCCTCCCCTTTAAACTACACTCAGTACATGACTAAGCTACAGGTTTCTCCTTCTCTGGACAGGAACAGACACTGAAATGTTTTCCCATATAGGAATCCTGGTGCCAAACCACGCAGAAATTCTGGTTGAGTACTTTCAGTTTTCCCTATCTCAGTTAACCAAACTGCTGTTAACCAAGTTAGACAGTCCTATGCTAAGGATCTGTTCACAGATACTCACAAAAATGTTAACTATGTTAACTGCACATGGTGCCCCCAAACTGGAGCCCTCAAACCACCCTGACAATCCATGCTCAGGGCAGGTGACAGCAACAGAATGAGCCATAGACACAGTCCTCAAGGCAGAGGCCAAGGAATTAGGATTTCCAAACACACTGAGATGTGAACTTACTGTGTGTTTCAGATGAACTGACAGGGCACAACAGCTCTCAGCTCACCTTGGCTGATGTCAGGTGGTTGTGAGCTGTTACAAAAAATGCCAGAGGAATACTGCCATGAAGACACCTGAGCACAGCTTAAAGAATACAACAGCTCCTGCAGTACAGCCACGAGAAGGACAATGTCCTCTGCAATACAGTTCATTAACTTCCAGGGAAGCTGTGGGTGCCCCATTCCCAGAGGTGTTCAAGGCCAGGCTGGATGGGGCTTTGATCAGCCTGGTGGAGTGGAAGGTATCCCTGCCCATGGTGATCTTTAATGTCCTTCCAACCCAATCCACTCTAAGATTCCATGAACTCAGAGCAAATACTGCCCTCAAGATGATGCCATTCAAGCAACAAATGCTGCAACTTGAGGTGCTGAGCTCTAAAACGTAGAGGAAGAATTAAACATATTGCAAGCTGTAAAATCTAGAGGAAGAATTACACCTATTGCAAGATTTCTGTTTCAACTACATCATGTCCTTATTCTACATGAAAAACAAGCAGAGCTGGAACAAAGGTGCCATATTATTACCTATTTATGATTGCAACACCCTCTTAATGAATTGTCTGTGTTTTCTCTTGTTCCTGCCATCCTCATGCTGTGCTACAGAGCACATGGATGTGTTTTTACCATCAGATAGACAATCTTCAGGAGCTGCCTTTGCTTCATTTGTCAGGAGTAATGCTCTGTACACCTCTGCTGGGAATGCTGAGCTGGCTGCTGAATACAGAGCCAAGAGGTCTAGATATTGGCTTCCTTCCTTTTAATTATCATCCCACATGTAAAGGAGACTGTTTTATCTTTCAGAGCACAAGGGTCACATAAATAGTCTTTAGTACAGAAAAGAGCTAGACAGTTTCATGGTTATAATTTAGAATGCACTTCCATTTCAGTTATTTAGTCTTGAAGCCAAATGAAGCAGAGAAATGTGAGTTTTTATGATATTATCTCTTCCAAAAATATTGTTTTGATCTTATTTCAAATCTTTCTTCCTGATAAGCCAAAGACACTTTGTTGAAATTAGCTCTTCTTTAATACAAGTGAAAATGAAATATTCCAGCAACTTTCCAAACCCAGATGGAAAGAAATAAGGCCATGTGTTTTCTGCTCACATTTTTCCTCCCTTAAAACAACATTAATAAAACCAATTCATCAAAAAGTTCAGTGTAAGTATCTTCATTTAAACACATGCCATCAGTGTTTGAACAGAACGATGATTGATTTTTGTTTTTGAGATTATATTCATTTGAGGAATTTCACTAGGTAGATGTAATATAGACTTTTCTAAGTCCCTTGACTGAGTACAGCATGACATTCTGATTAAAAGATTAGCACTGTACTGTATCAGTAGAACACATTTTAAATGGATTAGGAACCGACGACTGGACAGACCTCAAAACAGAGCAAGGGGAGAAATAATTCAGAGAAATAAGGGGATTTCTTAAACCATGGAACTGCAAAATTGAGCTAAGACCCATAGTCCTGCACAGAATTTTTTGTTGCTCTGCACTTTGAAACAGAAAAATTTGGAATAATATGCAAACATCTTTGCATCTAGTTCTCATTAAAAACAGTCAGCTGGGTCTTAACACAAGACTCTACCTGCATGAAACAGCAGGAAGAGGATTCTCTTTTAATGTGCTTCTGTACTTGTGTGATGAGGGAGAGAGTGCACCTCCACTCCATGAAAACCAGCCATTTATGCAAGAGTAGAAATCATCAGAGCTGTCCAAGCATTTCAGCAATGACTACATGCACCATGTCTGCCTCTGCTTTATTAAAAGACCCACTCTGATCCCATTGTGGTCTCCAGAACTCTGCAAAGACCTTCCTGAAAAGCAGCCAGGATGTTCAGGAACAATTCCCAGTTTGGTTCCACCATCCCTTTAAACCCTGCAGGACTATGAGCACAATTGGAGCTGTGCAAGCTGTTCCTGTTTGCACTACTGACAAATGGGGAAGATAACTTGCCTGGACACTCCCGAGTCAGGGAATTCCCCTGCTCCCACTTCAGAGGGGTGAGGTTACAAGACATATGTTTTTAAACAACTGATGCATGACTCTCAGCAAAACTTTGAAATACTGTGTCTCACAAGATGGTACTCTCCTGTCCAACAAAGGAAAACACAGGTCTTGAAACATCCTTCATTAGTTTTCAGAGGGTTGAGGAAAGAAACCCTGGAGCAGCCATGCTTATAAATCTCAATTTGTAAAGAGCTTGGATTAAACAGGGTCAAAGAGGAGGGTTAAGAGAGAGAGACAAAGCAGCCTTCTCACCTCATGTGAGGCTAAGTAAGGGAGGAAGGAATCTACAGCATGGGCCTAAGCAGGATCCTAAAACTCAGAGACCTTTCTGCTGTGTGGGTAACATGGATTTGACTAAGTCCTCTTCATTAGATAAAATTCTGTGAACCACTGTCAAGCAAGCAGCTTGGAATTTGGGAAGGCAGCTTAAAAGCTTTTTGTGCTTAATTGTGACAAAAAAGTCTTTAAAAAATTCTCGGGGTCTGGAACTACTCTGCTACCTTTGACTCTAAACAAAGAAAAACTTCCTTCCCTTTAAGTGTATGGGGACATAGGATGACTCTTCCCACAAACTTGGGTGTGTTGGTTAGTGACAGAGGGGAGGATCTGGAGAACAGCAGAAGCACTTGGCCTTTCCAGCAGCTGGAAAAATGCAAATTGCTACAGACTGGAATCTCCCTCCACCACATTCCCTCTGTTTCCAAAGGGAGGGAAGAAGACAGCACTAAGGTGACCAATACATTTCCCACCTCCCTTTCTACAGGAAGGTAACCAGAGTACAATAGACTTCATTACATTATTTTTGTCTGACAAGTTTGAAATTTATAGAAAAGAGCTATTTAATTAAAAACAACTAATCCCCTAATAATGCCACCACCAAAAATTATTTGTCTTTTGGCAAACACATTTTCCTACCCTGATAAAACTTATCAAAATAATGTGGATCTGCTTCTGCCTTCTTCTCCATATGTGTGTGCAATCAGGTAAATAAACATGCACTAAAGCATCAAGACAATCCACCTTGGTTATCCTTTTGGGTACTATTTTTGTTTTCCCTCCATCATTACTCTTGCTGTTTCTGCAGCACAGTGTCACTTCTAAGCACACGTCTGCAAAACCAAAAGAATCCTTTGTCTTCTTCCTCCCAACCAAGTTTGATTTATCTTAGCAGCAGCTATCAAACCTGAAATATAAACATTTTTTCCCTGACACAAGGAATTATCATAGAGTCATAGAATATCCTAAATTGAATGGGACCACAAAGAATCATAGGATTTATAGCTGTTCTTGTTTAGTGGAGGAAAAAATAAAAATAAAATCACAGGATTCACTTCTTAGGTGACTATACCTCATGGATGCAAAAAATCACATGACCAAATCCTCCCCCCACCAAATATTTAGTTTGCTGACATATACTGTAAAGTGACTTACTTTTGATCATGCAATAGTCTAATGAATCAATCAAAATCAGCATTTCAGCCCAGGCAACGCAGAGCATAATAATCAAAATTACCAACAGAACTGTTGCATTGATTTTTGTTAATCTAATCTCCCCCCTTAGCACCAGCTTATCATTAGATCCTTACACCTCTCCAGCTCCTGCCTGGCAGCAGTGACAGCTGGGGCTGCAGCTGTATTGACAGCATTCTCATTAAACAAAGCCAGCCACTATCAAAGTATTCTCATAAAAAAATGTGACAACTGCCACTCGTGACTCAAGGATTGTATAACCATAATGCAACTCTCCTCCTAATACTGCCATAAAATTAATAAATAAGAGCCCAGCATAAAACAGGGAGATACTTATTAACTTCACTTTTTGTACCACTTAATATACCATTGTTTTAATTGTGTTTGTTTGTTATATCTCTGCTCTACAGAAAGCCGCTGGAGTGGTTTGTAAATCCCATTGTGTCAAAAGACAAACAACTGACTCAGCCTGCAGTGCAGGAATAGGCAACAGAAAATCACTTAATCCCCAGGTGGTTTAGTTCTACCCCACTGACTGTGATAAAGGTGTAGACACAGGAAAGCAGATTTAGTACAAATATCAAAAGGCAGGCTCAAATCCTGGGTCCCAACTGGCCTCTTAGTGTACCTCTGAAATTCAAGGGCTGGGATAAGAAGGCTGCTTCAAAGAGTCAACAAGTATTTCCTTCCACATAAACCAGTTCTTTGTGAGGCTGGGAAAACAGTGGCCACAGCATTACTCATAACAGGCTCCTGACCCTAAAGGACATAATAAGGTCAAAAACTGTGCTGAGAGCTGCACCACTCTTTAATTAATGCTGTCATCCACAAGTAATGCATGGAATTCTACATAACCTGTTATCCAAAAAAAGGAAAACAATGTTGCTCTGGTTTGCCTTCTAAAGGATCCTCTCTTTCATCATTATCAGGACTGTAAAGAAATTAATTTCCTTATTTAGTTGCCTAACGTTTAGTGATGTGAAAACTCCTATGTGTCACTGAATAAAATGGACAAGATGAAAAACTGAGTATCTTTTGGCAATGCTGCTGAAGGAAAGTTCTTTGGAAAAAAGAGATTTTTATATCTAAAAACCCTACCAAACAAACAAAACACAACAAACCCAAACAACCAAACAAAACCCCCCAAGATTCAAACTACAAAAAAAAAATTGGTCAGTTCCACAAATTATTTGAGCTTCGGTTGGTTGCCTTGCATGAAAAATCTACTCTAGCTCCTCAGTCTTGTGTGCTCTATGCTGCATACATAATTAAAGTCTACCATTTTTTATTACAGAGAACAAGTGGCTAGGTTTTTACCAGCAATATAAAAATAACATGACATTTGCTTTGGAGCTCTAGTAAAAATTTCGTGATCAAATGCAAGGTGTTCTATGGAAGCTTCCTTTCTCTATCATTATCTGTCATTTTCAGTCAAAACACAGCTAATATTGGACATCTGGGAGAAATGCTGCTTTTGCAGGCTTTGCTTCATGAGCAGAATATGGCAAATATCAGAATATTTTAAAGTTTTCCCCCTTTGTGGTCAGAAATAAAAAGCATAATAAATATGTTAAAAAGGGCTAATGAGTCCCAAGCAGCAAGATCTTCATCTTTTGAGGACTTTTATGAACAGTAATTATCTAATTACTGTTAATTGGTTGAGTGGGATGAGGGAGTACTATGGGTGTAGGAGGGCATGCATTGTGCTGCACACTCAGAACACATCCCAGCACCACTGGGTGTAATACACAACTTGCTCAGGAAAATCAACAATTTACATGAAAAGTTTTTTGATTGAATTTGCAGTTTTCATCTGTGGTTTTAAAACTATTGCTGATTCTTCACGCCCTGTGCATGCTAAGTTAGAAAAGTTGTCTGGTTTCCTCTCATACCCATGAGATCTAGAAAAATCCATAGAATACACATTTTTACTCTATTTTTTTACAAAAACACGTTCATTCTAAAAATTGCCCACTGCAGCCCTGAAGTAACCCTGAAGCAACTAATTTTTTGCATCCTGAATGCCAGGCACACAGCAAAGGGCTAACTCTAATGCAATTTGCCAAAATGGACTCTGTGAACCCATCATGAAGCCTTAAAAAATTCTGAAAATAGGAGTTTTGCCTCATGATAGTGCCACTCTGTTTTTGTACATGTGATTTTAAGTGTCCCTAGAACACTGGTAAATAGTCACCACTGGTGAGGGTTGTGGGGATGTTGTGTCTCAAGGATTAACTCCTCTTCAAGCAGTTTAATGGGGGTGAAATGATCAGAAAAGTATTGTTTAAGCACAATAATACAGTTTTTGATGCTTGACTTTGTGCCAGAACACTTTTGCAGGTATGATTATTAAAATCTCATCTAAGCTCTATGCAACATGAAGAGCAAAATGATGTGTTAAACTAATTATTGCTCTGATCTAGCAGGACTTTGAATGAGTGGCCATGTGGTGAAGAGGGCTGTGAGGAGTCAAGCTTTTTTCTCCAGAAATTCAGAAGAAAACTAACTCACAATGTTAGACAACTGGAATACCTGACTAATATCTTGATCGTTGATCAAAAGCTTTCCTCTTCTGAGAAAATGGAATGTGAGTATTTTCAGATTTAGGAAACGAAATGGAAGGGAAAACAAATGGGAGCTCCACTATCTGGCACACATCATTACCTGCTCACCAGGGTGGGCAAGGCACAAACTGAGCCTAATGGCCCTCCTTTGTCTTCTAAAACACAGCCCAAGGCCCTGAACACATTACTTACTGTCCAGAAATCGGTGTTTCATTAAACAGCCACTTTGCTTATTAATACCTACTGCAGTGACAGTTCTGTGGTGACAGTGCACACACACAGCAGCATCACTGTCACTACAAGAGCAACAGGCATGCCAGAGTTTGAAGAGCAGCCCAGATCTGTTGAATCAGGGAAGGACAGACACATCATTGCTGCCTACTCCTCATATCTCAAGTAATTGAGCCAGTAAAGTGCTGTCCCTGAGAGGCTGGAAATGCACCAGCTCCCTCAGTAATAGGTGCCTCTGCCCAGTTAACAAAGTGCTGGCAAGGGAGAACAGAGGTCTTTTTAAAAAGAAAATAGCAACATATGCTTCGGCATGGAGGAACTCAGGGAGGAGAGGGAGATCTCAAGGAAATGAGAAGGGTAATCTGAATACAGAAGAAATATTGCTGTCTGCACTTATATCATAGTTACATTTTGCAACCCACTGTAGTTGTGAAAATAGCCACTGCTTTTATCCTGTTTAGTTTCCTAGGAAAGCTGAGATTAAGTGCCTTTTGGAAGATCATTTCCACTTAACTACAAAAACACTGCTCTCACTATATTACTGTTACTGCACTACTTCATGCTCTACATTTCAGACAAAATGCTATGCCCAAAATAGTTACTCTCATATTTTGTTTTCCAATATCTTTTTCCCCAGATTTCTGTTATATGCTGGCTGTGCTTCCAATGAAAGAAAAATTCCCATGTGCAACTGGACCAGAGATGCTTAACAATGTGTCATGGGTCCAGAGCCTCAGCAGTGCTTATCAGAACTTTGAGACTCAAACTGTGCATACCTTTCATAGCCTGGGCTTGGTCAAACAGCTTTGACTCTTCCATGACCAGGAGAGGCTATTCCAGGATCCATAACAGAACACAGCCAGCTGTAACTTTTGTTTACCAAGCCTCAGCCTCTGTTGGTATTGGAGTGTAGGAATATCGAGTCACGACTCGGGGATTTTGCTCAGCAACATAATAAAACCCCTATCCTTTCAATGTTGTTTAGAAACAGCAACAACAGTCTCAAAAGTAGCTTGAATAGCACTTAAATTCATGTTCCAGACTTTCACTGTCAGTCTCACACCATAATAGCCCAGCATTCTATAGTGAAGAGCACACACATACAATTGAAAGCTGCACAAACTGTTCTACTTCCTCCATGTCTTGTAAAAGCTCGGCCTGAATTTTTCAATAAATTGAACACTTGTTCTCATTCTGTGTACCAACCTAAACAAATCTGTGAGAATTTCATGCTCTTTCTACTCTTTTCTTTGCTATCTCGTTGTTGACATCAGATTTATCACAAGAATTTCTACCCATCCATGATTAATTTTGTAAGCTACACTATAGGATGATCAACAACACATTCTCTTAATTTTACATCTGATCATCCAGCAAACATCATTTTCTTCTGAAGTGTTTTCCACAAAGAAATTTAGAAGTAGGAATTAATGTAGTCTTGAATTAATTTCCCTCATCAGCCAGATGGTTTAATTACTGGAAATGAAAGAGCCAAGAAGGAAGACTCCTTGTACCAAATTCAAAAGGCTATAGAATGTAGCATCCCTTGTTTATTTAAGTCTCAGTGAAACCCAGAGTATTAAAACACGTGTGGATGAATTTCACCTAAAATCACAACGCTTTTTCTGCTCTCTTTCAAAGTGAAATCTTTTAAAACAAAAAACAATTTTAAAAATTGGCTGTTTTCTACAATGTGAATATAACGGAATGTACATACCTTTTCCAATGCAAGTTTTAAGTGGGAGAGTAATGATAAAAGATAATGTAAATATCACTCCAGTGCCTCTTTCCATCTGTGACTCTCACTACTATGTGCTTATGAGCCCCACATCTTGATATCCTGGGAAGCCTGCAAGTATTCTTCATATTTTATACACCTGAAGAGTCAAGTTTTGTTTTGTTTTCTTTTTCCAGACATTTTCATTTCCCCCCCTTTTTAAAAAATTAAATAAGTTTTTAAATAAGAAAATTTTTATGTTTAAGTGTGAAATTAGGATTTTTGACATATCTGTTGACAATATTCCAACCCTTTGCAGTCCACTGAAATCCACTACAGCTGCACAAGTAGCATTCCAAGACTACAACTTATATAAAAGTGTGATAACAAAAATAAAAGTCAAAAATACTACCTGCTACTTAACCTTTTTCATCAGTGGGTTTGAAATCACAAATATATTTGTTTTAATCTCTGTGACTTTCTGGCACATTAAAGCACAGCAATACAAAAGGATCACAAGTCAACTCGGTTCCTGTGGCACTGTCTGAATTTCAGTGAACAGACCAATCCAGGCTGGAATTTGGAAGCCTTCTCTACCTTGCCCTCTTGCTTCTTCATATTTTGGTTTTTCTGACTCTGACCAGATCTTACCTGGGCTATATGGGAAGGGTGGCCTCCTGCCCAGTCGCTGCTGAGGTGTAACTGCTCTGACAATTGTGCTGTTGTCCCTTTTTGGTGTAAAGCAGAAACATTTTCAGTCTTAATGTCTGCATCTCAGTTCCTGGATAATGCACCTCGGTGTGCTGGGAGTTTTGATTAACATGTAGAGCTCTGAGACTCTTTACCAAAGGCAGCAGGGCAGAACAGTGTTTTTCAAATTGCATTGCAGGGGGAAGCTCATTAGATCTGCGATAAAGATACCTGATCATCAAAGGCAACAGCTCCCATTGGCTCCCGTGGATTGAGCTGTAGCCCTGAATGAGCACAATCTCATTTATTAAGTCCTTGTTCATGGCCTCAGTGTATTTCTCTCTGGCTAGTGATTTGCTCTGGTTCTTCCTCTGATACGCTCCTTAGTAGAAACATTCTCACAGAGATACAACGTATTACCTCCCCAAATTAAAACATTCTAGAGAAGTAATCATTTATGGCCATGACTTGAGAGGAAATCTTTCATGATTCTGAGGTCATTTGCATTTGGATTAATCTCCAAAAGCTCTGCTGAACCTTCCTGCACTTACAAAGCTGCCTGTAACTTTCACATTATCAAACAGGTTACAGTACTCTACCTTTCATTTTGAGAGTTTACCTTATTCAGGAATAGTAGACATTGCTTAAATCTTTCAGAGTGAAGTTCATCTAGGCATTTCAAGGATGATATACTCAATGAAGTTAAGTGTTTCCCCTCAAGTATCCCTGGAGGAGTGGGCTAAAAGCTTCATTGATATTCAGAAGATTGCTGTTTCTCAGAACCAACATTGCCTTAACTGAGTGTGAAGACTCAACTACTGGGAGCAGGAACAGTGACATGGAAACCACCAAAAGAACAAGTCCAAAGTATAGTAACCAGCAGCACGAATTCCATCTGGTCCCTGGTGCTGTGCCCCAGAGACTGACAGTGAGGCCAAAATTAACATCTCCACTGGTGCTGTGGATGGTGGGACAGCAAAAACCCTCAGCAAATGTTCAGAAAGGTAACTCTGAGGAGTGACTGACGCAGTGGATGGCTGAGGTGCCATTCAAAGACATCTCAACAGATTAAAGAAACAAGCAGGCAGGAATACAACGGAGTTCAATGGGAAATGCAAAGCCCCACACCTGAGAAGGAATAACCCCAAGCAGCACAACTGTCTGGAAAGCAGCTTTGCAGAAAAAGACCTGGAGGTGCTGGTGGTCAGCAAACTGAGCAGAGCCAGTGACACAACTTTGTGGCACTGAAGGTGGAGACCATCCTAGGCTGCAATAGGAAGAGCACTGCCAGCAGGTTCAGGGGGGTGTTCCTTCCCCTCTACTCTGCCTTGGTGAGACACATCAGAGTGCTGTGTCCAGTTCTGGGCTTCCCAGTGTGAGACAGACACGAGCATGTGCTGCAGGGAGCCAAATAAAAGGACACAAAGGTGAAGGGATCAGAGCATCTGGCACATGAGGGGTGGCTGACACTGCTGGGCTGACCAGCCTGGAGAAGAGAGGGCTCATGGAAGCTCTCACTCATGTCTATAAATACCCAGGAGAGTAAAGATGATGATGTCAGACCCTTCTCAGAGCTATCCAATATGAGAAAGAGAAGTAATGGACACATAAAAACACAAGACATGCCCTTGAAGCAATAAGGAAAAAAGCACCTCTTGACTGTGAGGGTGGTGAAACAATGGTGCAGATTTGCCCCAGGGGCTGTGGAGTCTCTATCACTGAGATTGTTCAACACCCAGATACAATCCTGAGCAATTTGCTCTGCTGACCTTCCTTCAACAGTAGGCTGTACTGAACCATCTCCAGAGGTTTCTGATCACCTCTTTTTGTAAACCTATGACACAACTTGTTTTGGTTTCCATCACACAATATTAATAAACACAGTAATTCCTTCTGTTGCAACAAATGTGTTTAATTTAAAAGTGCAAGATTAAAACTACTTATATTCTAATCTCTAAATCACAGTTTTCTTTGCAAAATAAAAGAAACTGGAGATTAGAATGACTCCACAAGTAAAGCATGTGTATAACCACACAGATGAAAGAATATTTGCTACTAAATTTTACTGTGACATGGCACTGCCTGGGCAAAGACAGAATGGATTTGCTATCTCTGAATGTTAAAGAACAAGGAGAAAAAAAACCCCAAACAGTCAAAATTGTTTTCCTATCCCCTCTCTTTGTGTTCTTTTCCTCTGAAAATGTTAATCTATACACTCATTTTGTGTTCATAACTCCATCCTACTCTCTCTCCTCTAATCTTTTATTTGCTTTCTTTCCAGAAAAATCTTTTTTAGGACGTATCTAGGCTGATGGGCAAGAAGCAAATCAAGAAGCTTTATCTCCAAGCCCTGGCATTCATTTTAGTTAATTGAAATCTTTCAGGTCTAGCAAATCCACTTTTATTTCTCAAACTAGCTATGAGAGAGTCACAAAAGCATCTTTGCACAACAAAAAGAAAAGGGCTAAATGTTATTTCTGACAGGATTTGCACTGAACTTTTACAGAAAGAAAAGAAAACTGAAAAGAAGTTTATAGTAGCCCGCAAACACGAATGTGTCATATTCTTAGCATGACAAAAACTTATGGTATTTTGTACAAATACATTGCCCTGGAGAGATGGAACCCTCACTTATTGTGCTGGGAAGTTGTAGCTAAACCTAACTCTTTCCGTAGTGACAGAGAGTTTTCACTACAGCAATACCCTTCTGTCACAAAGCAGCTTTCTGCTTTACTGCAGGATTCTCTGAATTTGCATTTATGCCTCTCTTTGAATATCTAGTTTACAAAGGTTCTCACAGCACTTCATCCTTGGTGCATCATCTTTATACCAGAACAACTTCTAAGCTTTGGCTGTTCAGTTCTAAGCTTTGCTCCAGTTGGAGACACGGAAATTGAGGATATCCACAATAAAAAGAGGTAGAAAATTGCCATGCTAAAATTCAAACTTTCACCTACTTATTTCAAATTTCTGCCTGACCAAAAACTTCTGTGAAAGAAACTGGAATCTTTGCTCAAATAAAAAGATTTTTTTTTTTAAGTTAATGCTATAAAGCTTAATACTTTATGACATTCAGATTGCTGACTCGAGTAATAGCCAGTCAACCAGAATACTATACCAAACCCCTGGCATGCAACAGGCAATGGTCCCCTCTTTGAATAACTTGTGGTTCAGGTAATCACTAGTCTTACCACACTACCCTCTTCCCTTCCCTCCCCTCTCCTCCAACAGAACAGCTTTTGGATACCTTCGCTTTTCTTCCAGGTTTTCCTTCCACAGGGGAAGGAAAAGGATTTCTCTTTTGCTAGGAGAACTCTGTCAATGAGATCATATTTTTTGCTCAACTTTCAGCTTTCTACCAAACTAATGAAACTGAGCTTCCCATTGACCACGTAGATAGAGGGTAGGATACTAACAATTTTACTGTAGTTAACTAAAGACAAATAGCTGAGATTTAACCTGTTCTTATCTATGGCAACAAGCAGCATTCACTAAATTTTTTTCCCCTACTGAGTAGTGTTGTTGTAAAAAGTTTTGTACTTAGACTTCTGCACTTACAGCTTTTTTAACCACTGACATTCTTCTAATCCCTTTGCTACCAACTATTAAAATTCTGAGTGTCATAATGTCTGAAAGTTTCTGTTCTAGGGTCCCTACAATAGCATAAGACCCAGGTTTCTTTTTCTAAAAAGTGGAAATTTAGTTGCAGAGAGGGCTTTGAAAAAACAACTTGAAAAAAATCTAAAAGAATAATTAGAAAAGTGTGTCACAAAGGAGTTTCTTTAAAATCACTATTTTTAAGCAAGTCTCAGCATTTTGAATGTCTGGCTTTCACAATATTGCTTAGCTGTACAGCATAAGAAAATTGTATTTCTGTTGGACCAACTCAATAGTTCATGTTTCAACATATCTTAATAATTAACTAGCACAGTTTGGGAACAGAGGTCAGCCAGGCTTCTCGTTTCTGTGGAGGAAAAATAACGTATATGAGGTTCTGATATGCCTAATAAAAAAATAAAGTCTTGTCCCTATGCGGTAATTATTTCAGCAAGTTTTTGGCTGAAGCAGCAGGAATCTGTGTGACTGTTGAACACGCACACCCGCCGGTTTGAGAGGGCAGAATTCCCTTCGTGCCCACCCTCTCTGGCACAGACCGTGCAGGAAGGGGCAGCTCCGGCCCCGGCCGCGGCTCCGGGCGCTGTTCGTGGTGCTGAACAGACACTGCCAGGGCACAGCACCAGCCCCAGCTGCACTCGCAACTGCGAATTGCACTTGCAGGTTGCATTTCAGTGACATCAAACAGCCCTTTAAACACACCTGCTCGAGAGACACTGTTTGAAAAATAACTGTTCCGTGACACAAGAATGCAGATCTAAAACTAATGGGTGTGTATTCATGGATCACCCTTGGATGACTCCATCTACAGCAACTTTTTGTTCTGATAAATAGACAAAGGGCTTTTTTCTTTTTCTTTTTTTTTTTCATAAATGACTGCTTGCAACATGTGACTACCTAGCACATACAAGGACTATCAAGATTGTGGACTTTGTGCATACCTAAGAACCAAGTGACGGTTTTCTGACACCACTGATGGTATTTTAGTTCACTTCCTGCAATCTTTATGAATGCAGAGCACCAATCAGCTTGGTGAATGAGGGGTTCTGGTTTCTGAGCCTTTTCAGCACTATGCAAGGAAAATATTGTAAAAAAAATTGAAGCTTTTTTGGTTGGTTGTTTAAAAAGCCCTTGATGTTGTGTTATTTTTTAGGAGAACTGTCAAGTAAAGTGGAACAATGCAAGAGCTCAGAATCTTAGTAACACTATCATAAGCAGAGTCTCAAAAAATTTCTGTGTACCTAAAAATAAAAAAGCTGATACAAATGTTTTATTTAAAGGAGATTCTCCTGTTGATAGCCAATAGCCATAAACATCAGGCATATCTACAGAAAAGGGGGCGTTTTTGTTTCAGGGCTCTAAGAACTTAGAAATACAAGTATCAGAACTTTATATGGACCCAGGCTCATTAAAAAACACTCCCTCTGAGCATCCTGATGTACCTGTCCCTGCCCCAACATTCACTGAGCTTCAAATGAAATAGCATTTCTGTTTACAGAGGGGGGCCTCTTATTAAGTTCCCACTTGTCAGAGCATCTTTGTGAGAAGATGGGAATCAGAAGCCCAGTGGGAAGTCACTGACTTCCACTGGTGCTTTTACCACCTTTTTTGGCTTGGTTTTGTTCAAGCACACAACTCAAAATTAGTTCTTCCCTGTGCTACACCAAGCCCTAGGCAGATGAGGTCCATCTGTCAGACTCCAAGACATCCTCTATCAGCAGGCATATCTGAGCTGACAAAAGGGTCAAGGCTCATGGGCAGACCACTGCTCACTGAGGGAATGTGGCTAGGAATTTGCAGGCACACTTAAGGAAAAATTCAGGTGTCAAAGACTTGTGTTGCTGTCCCTGTGGGAAATAAACCAAACTAATGAGGAAAATATTGAAAGATATTCCGTTCTCCAGGCTCTCCTATGCATCCAGTTCTCTCTATTTCAGCTTATTAGTCTTCATTCTGTGTCTCCTGCAGCAGCCTTTGTCAGCACATGAATAATTAATGTTAATAGTCTCATCAACTTCAGGGCATAGTGCAAGACTCATTGAGCAAATGTTGGTTGGGCTTCTCCTGCCTCTTGAAGTCTTTTCTTTCACACAAGAGATCCCACAGAAGAAAAGTTGTGCTCTCCTTCTTTGGTGTTCCTTGAATAGGCAAACGTAGCAATACGAATTATGTGTGGTATCTCCTATATAGATGTAGCCAGATTTTCATATAAATGTGAACATTCAGTGAAAATCTGACACAAGGGCATTAGAAAAAAAGCTGGTTTTATTTTAATCTCTTTGTATCTAGCCAGAAGATTACTTTTGTTGCTTTAGGATCACATGGTCATGGTTACATTGTGTTTCCCATGATTACTTCATAAATTAAAAAAAAAAAANACCTTATAAAATAAAAAAAAAAAAAAAAAAAAAAAAGGGCAAAAAAGCAGTGGAACTGTTTCAGTTGCAAACTTTCTTACACACTCCCCATTTGGGTTTATCCACTGAAGGTGTCAGCACAAAACAGATGAGTGAGGAGAACCTAAGAGATGAGTTATGGCTCACTACTCCTGCAAGCAGTTCTACAAGCTCTCACTACTGCCCTGTATTTTTCCTACTTTTTAATCTCTTCTGAAATCCATAATGGGAAACTGGAGTTACAATGAGTCTTCCCCTTTTGGCTGTGACCATAAATGAGGCACGGGTAAAGCAAGCACCAAATCCTACCTCTGATAAACAGGCTGCCAAGTTAGGTTGCCAGATGCAAATACTGCGAATAAAAGAGGCTCAGTGAGATGCATATGGTTTTTAAATCACAGCATGCTTTCCTCCAGGGTGGAATACAATTGTGGTTAGAAGGAACATCTGAGGTTCCATTTAAGACCCAATTAATGAAAATATGAGAAATTGTTGAATACCACTACAGTTGAATAAAATGCCATATTGTTAACCAAACCACTGCAAATTATGCCCATTTGTCTTATTAGAAAAAAAAGAAAATGTCAAAATAGACCATCAGGAGTTTCAAAGAGTCTGACTCACATAAAATAACCCCTCAAAATAAATCTGCCGAGAAACAGTAAAATCACTCTTGACCATGACAATAATAAATTGCCCAAGTCTCCAGAAACTGAAAATGCAAGTAATTCAATTTAAAAGACAAAGACGTTTTAGAATAAACAAATGTAATACAAATCTATTTATCAAACATACTTCATCTTTTTATTTTAGTACAAGCATATTTATTTGTAAGCATATTTATCTTAGTATAAGCATAACAACACGACCTCTAGGTGTTAGAACCCCATTAAAAATGTCTGAAAAATTGTGTATTTTTAAAAACAACCTGTACTACTGGCAGTGCTTTTTAAGTATAAGTACATCCTTCACTGTTGAGTGGATCAAGAAAATCACTGGTGCTAATTTGAAGTGGGTCTAAACTCAGAGAAAAATACCAAAACAATCTGATCAGATGGCTACTGGTTGTAGTAAAACCCAAGCCCACTTCTCTGTGTGCTATGATTCTTTTATTGACAGTCTGCTGTCCAACCTTGACAAGTGTTTTGCCGATTTGAATTGCTTCTTTCCTCCATCCCAGCACATAAATAAAAACCAGCCCATTGTACAGCACTCCACATGTTTTGGTGACTTGCTTTTTCTGGTGTGTTTGGATTGAGTAAACTTAAATTGAGTTAAAAGTAAGACAAAAAAAAAAAAAAAAAAAAAAAAAAAAAAAGAAAAAAAGGCAGACCAGCAAATATATTGAAATTCACTTTGCCTGCTTAGTATATAATGAACGATGACAGCTTTGGCTTTAAGGAGGTGATTATTTCCATAGTCCATAAGAGTGAATATTTACTGGAGACACTTAGAAGAATTTCTTTGCATGAATGAACTAATAAATTTTAATGAAGACAAGTGTGATATTTGGGGTTATACAATTAAAAGCAAACATATAGCATATTTAGCAAATTGAAAACCTACTAGCTGCATGTATAAAATACACATTTGTTTTAGCAATATTCTGTCATTTTTTAAAACTATGCACTCACATCTACTTTTAATTAAAGTTCTCAATTTTTTCCTAGGTTTAATACCAATATCCATAGCACCAAAAATGTAGATACTATAAATATGAAACAATTCATGAAATAGCCTAAATAAGCTGCAATTTAGAAATGAACTCAAGCCTTTTCCAGAAAAAAAAATCAACACAAAATCAAACCCCAACCACCCACAATCTAGTATCCCATTAAACAGAAGGCAACATTGAAAGTTAAAATAAAGGAACTTTGAAGCTGGGGGGAAAGAGAAATAGTGGCTTGTGGACTGGGCCATGAAAATGAAGTGGCTGTTTTAGATTTTAAATGTAATAAATAAAATCTGTGGTCATACTTTCAGCTGTTTGCATCTGCTTGTAGGAGATATGAGATTTTTATTTCTTGTTGCTCCTTATCACACCCACTGCACTGTGATCTAATGAACTCTGCCAGTCTCACACGATGACTTTGAAAATGTCTAAGCAAACAGATGACTCTCCACTCTGACTCCTAGAACAACATGTTTGCTTTAACACTCCTGCAAACACACAGGTCCTGATAACTAATAAAATGAGTCTTAAAAAGGTCTTAAAACAGAAAACATTGGCACCACACTCGTCCTGTAGCTTCCCTTGTGTTTTTCCACAGCAGCCAAGCACAGGGTATAATATCCATCTTTAATACACAAATGGTTTCTGCAGCCTACCAGCCCTTTACCAGCTCAAAGCAGCCCCACAATCTGCAGTTATTTCATTTCCTGGCATTACAAAGTAAGTGCCAGACTGTCAAGAGTTCCCCTCTAAGAACAGGATTTTCCTCTGAAATCCCATTTATTTAGATAAGCAGTAAAAGTGACATGGCAGCAGAAAGAGAAGAAAAATTATGCTAATTGGGTATGTGGAAAAACCTCCACACTGAGAACCAGGACTTCATTATCCCAGAGCACTTTTGAGTGCCAAAAGATACTGTGCAAAATTCAAACACAACATGATGACAGTCCAGGCAGGCCTGGGAGAAAGGCAGAAGAACAGCCAAGTAGGGAATAGCACAGATAGACAAATCCAGAGCAGATGGATAACACAAACAACAAAAGGAAAATATCATAGAAAGAAAATATTGTATCACCCTAATTCTATAGGACTGCAAACCTTCTGCCTGTGCTCTGTCAGAACATGTACAGAATTCCAGCACAGATTCCCTAAAACATTGATATAAATGTTGCCATTTCCCTCCCTATATTAAATTTTCTCATGTTACCTACTTCTGGAAGTCCACCTATACCTGCTCCAGTCTGGGAGATACACAGTCATCTCAGGAGAAATCTCCAGTCTCATTTAATTCAGCAAGGTTATCAATAATTCTGAAGTCCTGTGTGTTAATTTCACATAGAATTGAAAGTGATTCCAAGTCAGGCACGGGAGATTTTAAGCAGTTTGCCTGAAATCGTTGGGTATTTCCTCAGGAGAAGTCAGTCAAGCAGTGTTGATTCTGGACTTGTCCTTTGTGTGATATAATAAGCACAATGCTTCAAACCCCATGTAACAGCAGGGCTGTTGTGGGTTATACATTGGGATATTTTTCATAAACTGCCCATTGTGTCTGCCCAGATAATGCTAAGCCCCGTATGCTCTTTTTTGGCGAGCCAACTGCATTCAACCTACCAGATTAATGGCACTTATAAATAAATAAAAGCCTACAATTTACTGTTAATAGAAGACCAGCTGGCATCCTACAGTGGAGCTGAAGGTGCAGCATGAACTGACAGAGATTGGTAAGAGGTTGCTGACTCATTTTTCATTTATTTTATGGGTGTTTTTCAGCACAAGGAGCTTGCAAGCTATGATGCAGCTATCTCTGTCCAAGTTCTATCTCAACCTCATAACAGAAATCAGTAATTAAAGTTTAATATGCAGCATTGAGACTGTCTGCATCTCTCAAGGGGCCACTAGAAGGAAATTAGCAAAGAACGATTCTAGAAGTTTGCTAGAAGGATTTGATAGCCAATTCTAAATTCATCTGCTTCGATTAGAAAATGGAAAATGCACCTCTGGGGCACCAGTCATGTGTTTCCTACAAGTTTTATGTCTAAATAAACACAGCACATGGCAAACTTTGAACCAGGCCCATGCAAGCCCCTGTAATTGCCATGGATTTGTGCTTCAGAAGCTCCCTACTCTATCCTGATAACCCAAACTCCCCCAGCACAAAACACTGTTGTACAGAGCTGGGCGGGAGGAGAGCAGACAGACAACTGAAATTAGATGCTGATGAGATGCCAAGAGAAGATTGCTTCTAATGCCATGCCATGCCAGCTACTGAATAAGATGAAGCCCTTTTAGCTGAAACAAGAATCAGCTTGTAGCACCTTTGGTCGCTTGTGCAAGAGAAAAGGTTTTTTGAAAGGTATTTCCAAAAAGTTCAAGTGTTTTGAAAGGCTGTGGGCTTCTGGAAAGCTCCTAAGTTTCAAGAATACTTTACCACTCAGAGTTCTCATTCAGCTCAAGTGAAGGCAGTTCCTTACCTGCATTATTTATGCTTTGTACTCCCACCAAGCCATCTTTCTTTATGCAAACCAAGCAATGCCAGAAAATTCTCTCTGTGCCCAAGATGACTTCTTCCCACATCATGCAGCACTCTCAGTTTGTAGAGCAGTAACCAAAGGGAATTATTTCTGCATCCTGGGTTACAGGATAGGTATTTAAGGGATCTATTTAACAGAATATTTCCTGGCCTGGTTATCAAAAGAACAGAAAGGCTTGTTTAGCCTGCTCTACACTTCCATTTCTTCTGGTTCAGCCTTTATTAAAACTCTCTGCCATGCATGGCTGCAAGTGGCCATTTACTAGCAAAAGTCTCCCATGTATAATTTCAAAATCAGCTTTTTGGCATGACATCAAAGGGAGGTAGCATAAGATCTTTAGGTTGGGAACCCTTTTACAGAGTTTTCCTCTCTGCAAGGAGAAAGTTTGCATATAAGATTTCTGTTCCCCGTTTCCCTGTATTTCAGGAAAGAACATCATCCAGCTATATTTATTTCAAGCATTCAATGACACTTGCAATATGGAGCAAAAAGCTGCACTAAAAGAATGCAAGACAGATTCATGGCACTGGACTGATGTGCAGTGCCCAGCAGTCCAGCAGGCATTGGTCTATCCTACATCAGCTTCTGGAAGAGAAATTTTCCTGCTGATGGCCAGACTGGTAATTGAAAGATTGCTGGTTTGGAAAGGAGCTTGTGCTTGTTGAGATGCAGACCCCGGGCTATGAGGAGACAATTGCTACTTTGAGTCAAGTAGCTCAAACAAAGAAATGTCAGGTATCAGCTGCTAATCTGAGGAAATCAATGTCATTTTGATTAGTGCAATGGGAATTTGAAGAAAAATTGCCAGGTTAACAAATACACTTTTCTTTCAAAAGTCCCCATGTGTACAAGCTTATGTAAGCTTAATTGAAGTCAACAAAGTGCAACTTTTTAAAACAATGTAAGTGCCTTTTATAGGAATCTAATTAATGATTGTAGTCATCAGGGCAAGTTTTCCAAAAGATCAGCAAAAGACAGAAGCTTATGCCTTTGTTTAGAGTTGTGGAAAACAACTAACAACCCAGAGAGAAAGCTTCTTTCTTTGTTTGACACATGCAACTTCCAATGAACATAGCAGTTTGGTCTCTAATAGGGTCATTAGTTTTCATTTCAAACATAAAAGGCATATGTCAACATTCTTAAGATTAAACATCCCAGAGAAGTAGAGGAACAAGATTGTGGCGTTTTTTGTTTGTTTGTTTGTTTTTGTTTGTTTGTTGGTTTGGGTTTTTTAAAAAAAATAAGTATAAATGCTGGTTTCCTTTTCCTTGTTCTGGGAAATCTTGCATTTTTTCCAAAGCATTCCATCTGTAATAATTTGATACAAAGGAAGGAAGAGAGGAACAGGATAAAATTTGAAGGCAGAGGATTTTTCTCCAGTGAAGGACTCCCATAAAAAGTGCTTGAACTTCAACAGAGTTTAAAAGAAGTAATTTTCTTCCAAACCCATGACTTATTTTGATGAAGAAGGTGCTGCCTACCAGAAGCAAAGAGCAAGGAAGACATGACACTGATCTGATTCCATTTGCCTAAGCATGGTAGCTCATGTACATAATCTTATTTTCTGCTAATTTAATAGGTAATAAGAAAGGGCTGTACCACTGTCATACACTGAACAAATAAGCTTAATGGTCATATTAATAGTGTTTGAAATAGAACCCTGAAAGTTTGTTCTGAAATTTTGCTTAAGTAAAGCTGAAATTACAACATAAAGTCACCTGAAACTGCCAAGAGCACATATAGGAAAAAAAAAAAAAAAAAGAGGTTTTGTTTCATTCAAGACTGAGCACAAATGGAATTTCATATTGCTTGGGAAGCAATATGTCTCATTTTCAGACTTTCATGGCAAAAAGCTCTTTGTGTGTCCACCAGCAGCTGAACACACACGCAGAACCAAATTCTCTCCCGTTTACAGCATTTCCTTGCAGGCATCCAACATGCATCAGGCCAAAGTAATCTGGTCCTGTTATGACAATGCAGAGCCATCAGCAATCCAGACCATACAAGAGAACCCAACCCATTGTCACTAACATTGTGTTGCCCATGGACAGCTCTGACCAGCATCATTACACTGCTCCCTAATTACTTCCCCTACAGTGACATGAGAGTCCTTCCATAAACGAACCAGCACTGCTGCTGCAAGGAGACAGGCTGAATTCTGCACAGAGCTGAAAGTCAAGATCACTGCCCAATAAAACAAAAAGCTTGGTCTCAGAGTGAGAAAAAGCCTTTTCTGCACAGACAGGGCAATAAAGCCTTTGCAAGCCTCCTGCTGCTGGGCACCATTTTGCGGAGATGGCAACATCTGAGGCGCTGGAATAGCGAGAGCCTGGCTGGCAGAAGGGCTGACAATGAGCCACCATACTGTGGGTGTCAGAAGCCTCACGTCAGCAGAACAGCATTCACCAGCTGGAGGCCCACAAGTGCCAGTTTTAATTATAAACTTTATTTTCAAATAGAGTTCACAGTTTGTGCAGGGTACGCTTCATGCCATCAGAGCATTCGAGCACTGCACCAGCCAAATCGGTGGCTTGTTATTTCCTTAGAAATAGAACTGTAGGCCTAAAATATTTGTGTTCATTCAGAAGAACAATAATCTTTTGCAGTCAGTTCATCAAGGATTGTGTTATCCAGATGTACATGATTTCTGTACACAGAGCTATTATCCTCTGCTCTACTTTCACCTTTAGACTCATGATAATGCCCTCTATATTTCTATTTCCTACAAGTCATTGTTCTTAGTCCTACAAATTTAGTGCATGTACATTCATCTAAATGTTGATTTAAATGTTTATTTTGGGTTTGCCAAGGAGATTGTTGCTCAGTTTTGCATACCTTGGTTCCATTGTACTCATGCCACAGCTCAGGAGGCAGAAAATATACACATGAAAATAATTGGTCAGTCAGTTTGTGATTTCACTCATGCTTTCCAATGTTCATTTGGCACAAGTGTAACATTTCCCTGCTGCTCTAGACTTCATTCTTCTTTCTTTTGTTTTATAACCATCCCTCTTTTTCCAAAGCATTGCTGTAGTACATTTAATAAAGGGCTCCATTCTAAACTTTCTGTATTAACATTAGGAAGGTCTTAAAATGTTCATTTCTTCCCATACTTATATAGATCCTTATGTGTATGTCTACCTACCTAGGCATATGTACATAATATTATTCATACATTCTTTTGAATCATCTTGGTATCATGATAATAGGACTTTAGAAAAAATAAATATGAGTTTAAAAGGTATTATTTTTCTACTGTATTCCAAATAATTCTGATCTACCAGAAAAATATCGGCCCAATTTTTGTTATCACTAATTATATCCATTCCTCCTTGCTTCTCTAAGCTACCTTGAAACAGCATGCAAGGAGGTTTCAGGTAAGGAATTCTCCTGACACAAGCTGCTTCATAATACTTTTAGAAACTAGAATCTGATGTAAAAAATGCTGCACCCAGCTTATTCCATAAGCTGCAAAATGATCACTTATAGTGAACAGATCTTGTGCATTAATTAGCAGCTTCTTAAACTGTCCATTAGCTAAATGGAGAAAATTCTACTAGAGATGAAAACTGTCTTACTACAAAATAAAGCATCTGAGTGACAGACTGGTAATCTGCATAAAAAAAAAAAAAATGGAGGAGATATGAATGAAAGGACAGAAACATATCAGATATATGCTGTCAAAAATCTCTTCTAGAACTTGCTTCACTTAATTCCTTTATAACACACTGACAGGGATGATGTATCATTTAGTACTTTAAAAGATTCTCCAGTAAGCCAGAAAAGTGATGAGCGGCTCTTGCGACCCTGGCACCCAGAATAATTATGATTATCTGCACTATTTAGCCTGAAAGGAATCGGACACTGTTCATGGTCTGTTAGTTCAGCTATGATGTTTGATAATCTATACACACAAGTCATTGGAGGTCACTCAACCTTAGAGTACTTTGAGCACACTTAGTTAGCCTTTACTGAATGGTAAAGTGCAAGTGCCCCATTTCTATTGCTGTGGCACTATTGAAAGGCTGGAACTGCTGAAGGATGAAAATAATTCCATTTTATGTCTGCTATGCAGAAAGATTTGAATGCACTCTGTTGTTTGGTTGGACTGTAAATATGAAAAAAGCCTGCTTTCATGCAGGATGTCGAGAGAAGTGAAAACCAAGCAGATGGAAAATGAAGCTGAAGAAAATTAAGCTGATTCTGTGCAACTGGTTAGAAGTGTTACCAGAATCTTCCCCTTCACCCAAACACAGACAAAAAATCCCCAAAGGTATAAGCAATCCTTAGCTACATGTGAGCCTGAACTGAAAACAAAAGCATAACAATGGTTCTATATATGTGTTTTCTGAAAAATAGCTTCTTAGTTGCATGATTAATGTTTTTTATACTAAATTGAAGTCACACTGGAATTTTACAGACATATTAGAATTTGAAGAGGTGTTATTACAAGCAAGTGCAATACAAAAGATGGACCACCAAACCACTAACTTATGTTTAAACACAAAACCATTTAAATTTTAAAAAGAAAGTAGCTTAATAATCTCTGTAGGCCTACTCCACAGACTTTTGGCTTCAAGGGGAGCAGTCATGGCATTATCACAGAGGAGGAAAAAAAAAAAGAGGTATGTCAGAAGAAGTCCTTTCCAATGAAAAAGTGCTATTTAATAGATCTGTGCTCACTGAAAATCATGATACATTTTCTGGCCACCTTGGGGAGCAGATCCACTTGATCTTTCAGAGATAATGCCTTTTTCACTGTTTCATGTGTACAGAAAGCATCAGATGGAGTGGGCACAAGAATATTTTTCCAAGACCAATTTTATATTCTAGACTTGAAACAATACAGTTCTGAACTAAAGTTAAAAGATTACATATAGGTATCCAGCTGCTACAGTTCCAAAGTTTTCCAACTTTTCCCAAAATCAATATCCTCACACTGATACAAAATTAAGAGTGCAGAGCCTTGGCCCTCAGTATCGATTCAAGACATCTCTATGATTTGATCGTGTTCGTAACAGCAAAAACTTCCCAATGTAAAATCTCTTTACAAACATATTATAACCATTTAGGACTGTATTCTGTGATAGTATCTGCTGTTACAAATTCTGCTTCTATAGCAAAAAAAATGCTCCAAACCAAACAAAACAAAAGCCCCAAAACCACAGTAGTAAAGTTCTGTGATTTCCTGAGACCTCCCTAACTCCCTGGACACTTTTCTTTCTGATGCTGCAGTTTCTTTGCAATGCATCTTTACTCTGTGCACAACTGCCAACTTCCAATTTTTTTTACCCTCACAAACTGTGTGAATCAATGCTGAGAGGAGAACAATGCTCTTCATACTCCTCATGAATCATCTCTCACTGCTTTCCTCACCAAGAGCCCAAGCCACGCACAGCAAAAATTTCACAAAACCTCATCCTGTATAAGCTGGAAGTGCCTCTAAGAACAGTGTGAAGATGCTTTTCCTTCTCCCCAAAACTTTACATCAGCAGCAAATTGATATTTCTTTGTTTTATGTTTCCTCCCCACCACTCTTCATACATTATGTTTATAAGAATCTCAGACTTAGGACAAAAGCCTGAGCTGACGTTTTTTTAAAAAAAATTGCTTCCTGAAATAACCTAATTCTCAATATTTTTGGTAAAATTATTACTTATAAATAACCAAACTAAACACACACATAGTTCTGCTGAAGCTTTATGGTGGCAAAATGACGTATTTAAATCACAGGCTGAAAAAAGATCAATACACAATTATTTTTAAATACATCTATGTTATTCTGTTTTTCTTTGGTTTTCTCTATTAATCTTGAATTAATTTTCTTTTTGCAATAGTTATAATGCCATTATTGGGTTTTGTATCTGAAATACTTTAAAATAGAAAGAGCACCGAGTATTTTAATATATTATGAGGGAATCTATATCCAGGTAACAGATCAAAGCCATATATTTCATTTTTACAACCAAATAAAATTGCATATTCCTTAGTTTAGCACAAATAATTCATGCTGTGGCGAAGAATGGTATAAAGAGCTGTCAGACAAGGACACAGATATTCCTGGTTGTTTGTTCTGTTTAAAGCAGTACATTTTCTGTTCTATCAAGTACCTGTGATCACTAAGAAAAATATTAATACCTCAACATTTATCCCACAGTGGCCATGCTCACTGTGGCTGCATCTCTATTGATGAAAAGCCTTTCAGCTGAGCCCAACATCAGTAGCAGAGCCTGCTCTTTTGAATTCCAGCCTAGGCACATACTCAGGACAACTTCCCAGTCAACAGCCTCAGAATAGTGTTGGAAAAAGAGGTTATGCACCTGCATCTAGCTCTCCTTTTCATCATACAAGCCATGGTATTGTTGGTTTTGTTTGTTTGGGAGTTTTTTTGGTGGTAGAGTAAAGAAGGAAAAAGTTTGCCAGCAACTACTTTTCAAGACATGGTCTCTTCTCACTACTGGCCATAATACAGCTCCAGTATTTAGTGAATAGCTCATTAACATATTGAATTTTCTTATATTGTAGATATCTTGATTTTGAAGGGTTTCTCATCTGGCACAGAAATTTGATTGTTCCACCCCAAGTTTCTGTGACTGCAAATTAAGAAAATAAACTCTAATGTAGTCAAGGGCTAATCTCCCTAAACATAGAATAAAGAAAGTATGACAAAAGTAATTTCAAGTATTTCAGTCTTTAGAAAAAGCTTGATACTTCTTTCCCTTCCTCAGTCTTCCTCATTAACTCTCTCCCATAAAGTTTGTTTAAGACAAGGAATGATAAAAAGTCAGATGTAAGATATTAAAAACCAAAGCTCACCTCAGCATAAAGACAGTTCAACTGCCTTTGTACTGATCAAGATTCAAATCAGTTTGAGATTTTAAGCAGTGTCACTTTCTCATTCTTTCTTTCCCTCACATTATATTATCCCTGTTCATCAAGCTCCCCTGTCAGTTTTCAGATGTGCAGACAAAAACTGTTATTTCTCATAGGTCCTAGAAGCTCCCTTTATGGTACCAGGAAGCAGAGCTTGATGTCAGCAAGCTGGCTCAGCATTTCTTTTCCACTACCCCCAAGGATGAGTAAAAGGGTGGAGAAAGAAGGTGTGAAAGCCAGAGAAAATAAAATAAGGTGATGTTTATCATTCAAGGGAGCAGGAGACAATTTTTCTTAAACATAGCTTTGTTTAAATAGCAGCAAACTCTTCATGCAATGTTATAAACCTCTAATTGCTCCATTGCCTTACTCTCCCAGGAAACTTCAACTTGAATATCACCAAACAACTCCAGTTGCTGAAGGAAGTGAGGGTGATCAGGAACATAGATAAAATTAACTATGAGGAGAAAAAGCAAATCAGAAATTGAGTCACTGTCAATGAAAACTAGGACTGTAGGCAGTAGAGACAAAAACCCCCAGAGCCTTATTCAACAAAAACAGCTCAGAGCAGGTAAAGCTTTTGTGCAGCAGATACTATGAAAGAGTTCAGATTTATGGGGAGAACTTGATTTACAACCATAAATGGATAAGGTCTACAGGCACAACAGAGAACAAAGCAACTGGAGAAAATACAGACAGCTTTAGTTCAGGTTCCAGGCCATTCAGTCAGCCATCCTGTATTTTTTCTATGATTTAGGTATGTTTTTTCTTGTTACTGCGATGGTCTAAGTGAGGAAGATTTGTTAAAATAAAAATCAGATAACATATTATAATCTAAGGAAGAAACCAACCAGCTTTTGGACACAAGCCTTCTGAACTTTCTACATAATCAATCATAATTCTAAAACTCATGACCCTTCAAGCAAAATGCGTCAATACTATTCTTCAAAAGTGACAAAACTGGGAAAAAAAGGAGCCTTTGATATATTTGCTATTTCACCCACATAAGAGAAAGTCTCAGTTTATTTCTATCTCACTGCTGATGTCCTTGTCAGCTGTTACTGGTCATTAGCATCTTAGCTCATTCAAATAACTTTGCCATTCAATCTCTTCCTCATCTTTCACAACAATACCTCATGTGGCTGATTACTCCAGTTAATGATCACTGTTTAAGGAAGGATTTGGCAGTTACTTGTGACTTTTGAGTTTTGACTAAGCAGCCAGCAAGTAACAAGGCTGAACTCAGACTTTCGGGCAGTCTTTCTTTATTTATCATTAAATTTCACAGAATACCAGGTTGGAAGAGACCTGAAGGATCATCTGGTCCAACTTTTCTTGTCAAAATCACAGTCTTGGGGTTTTTCCTTCTGCATCTCTTGAAAGTGTCCAGTGTGGTGGAATATTCCACTTCCCTGGGAAGATTATTCCAATGGCTGAATGCTGTGAAAAGTTTCCCTCTTGCATCTAATTGGAATCTCCCCAGAAGCCTGATTTAGCAAGACTTATTCTGATATGGGAAATCTGCTACTGGTCATGTGTTCAGACATCTTAGACAACTTTTTAGGCAGTTTTGGTATCTAAATAGCATAACAGAGAATCCTATTTGAGGAGACAGGATATTTTGAGGATAGAAAATCCTGTTTGAGGTCCATAAGATAATCATCCTCTTGCTTTGCTTTTTCTCCTTGACTACCAAAGATGTGAGGAAAATTCAAAATCTCGATGCAGCCTTACCCTGCAACAGTTTCTCACCCCCAAACAGGCAGTTTAGGCACATTGCACCATTTCATTATCAGACCTGCTTTATACCTGGCACATTTTCCATTATTCTCTCAAACCCAAGGCAGGACATCCTGTGCTTTTAAGGGAAAGACACTTTCAGCTGGCATTTGTGGCTAACAAAAGGCTGTCTCTGTGCACGGCATCACAGAAAACTTGTTTTGCTTTTGCCTCGCAGAAGTGTTAGCTACAAACCCTGTCAACAAAAACCGCCTGGTTTTTGCTAGCAGCACAGCCCCGCTCGGGTTTCACTTTGCTGAGGGCTTTGCCACGTTCCAGCAGAACTGCAATTGGGCTTGTTTGTGCCGGCGGGGGGAAGGAGGTCTGCCACACCACATGGCTCTTGGAGCTGCTGCCACACACCAGCCAGTCACATTCTGTTTGCCAGCTTCCCAGTTAGGCTGTGTTTCACTACAAACACAAACGCAGGGATTTGGGGTTTTTCCTTCTGCATCTAGCACGGATTACAGCAGGCACCTTGCAACCAAAACCCAGCCACCATGAAGATGCAGAGCCCTTGAGGGAAGTTGAGATGCCACAGGGGCAAGAGCTTGCATTTTACACCAGTAAACAGATAATGCCTAGAGAGAAGCATGCTTTGGAGCATTCCTTAAGGCACAAAGCACGTGGACTATGCTCCAAGTGTCTTCTGTGTGAAATGGAAGTAAGGAAGCATCTTTCAATGCTTTTATCATCGTTTTGAGAGACTAGTGCTTCTCAATTCTTGCAGATGTGTTCTGAAAACTCCTACCTGCATTCACTGATTGTAACAAGATTCACTGATAATAACAAGAAGAATAATAACAATAATATTGTTAAGACCCACTCACCTACTGTAAATGTCATTTTTTTAACTGGCAATACATAAGAAATCTCATCAACCAATATGTGTCTGTTATTTACCACCTATAGGGTAATCTCAGTCTGCAGGTTAAGAAAAATAAACTAGCTCAATATTACTGAAATTGTCCCCAGGATGTGGAGAATCAAGTAGCTCACTGAGATCACATGACAATAATAATTTACAATCATTATCATGTTCATTGGAGTTTCTATTATATCCCATATGCTTTATTTTTCATGTGCATGCATCACAAACTTGCTACATTAGGGGAAAAAAACATATCAAAAATCTTTCAGGCAGGATGACTTATTTCCTGAACAACTTTGCCCCACACTCACAAAGTGCAGGCTTCCTCAACCCAGTTGTGCCAAGAGACACGAGTCAGATAAGCCACCACACAATTCCATCCTCATAGACAAGTTGGCTAACATTTAAGACAGAATTTCAGTCCCTTATGAGTGGCTTTGTGACTTAGAAAATTTGGGTCCTCCTCTTGGCTGAGTCCCTGGAGAACAAGCACAGCCAAGTGGAGCCATGTGTGCTTGTGCTATGGCAGTGTGGCAGCCATGCCATTTTTCTCACAGCAGCACAAATCTGTAATTTTTTAAGCCCCTGACAGCTGCAGAAGGTGTATAGAAGATGCCCCTGCCTTCTCTGGCAGAAATAATAAGACCTTTAAAAATGGACAAAAGCTTGGGGGGAAAAAAAAGTTCTATATGTTTCTAGGCTGATTAATCAATATTTAATTATTTAGAAGCTCTAAATGGCTATCTTTGGCTGGCATGGGTACAAAATATGTTATCATCTGTCAATAGAGGCCAGGAAATCAGATCTTAAGCATGTAGCAGGGCACTGCTCTGCAGAGAAAGTGTTTACTCCATTTGCTGCACTTTACCATTTCATTTAATCAAAGGTGTTTATGTCACACTTAATGAGATAAGGGACAGCAGAGGCCTCAATTGCAGGTCTTAGCACCGTCTGATAACTGCAGCAATCTGGGAATAAACACCGCTTTGCAGAAACCATTTTTTAGAGCCCTAATAAAGTAATCGTAGGCCTTAGTAGAAATTGGTTAATTCGATCATCTATGTTTTGTTCTGGGAGTAAAATGTGTATTACTATGATTAATTCATTAGAGAGTGTTCTTACTGGAGATAATTTGATAGCTCTGAACCAAGGCATCACACTGCTGAGTGGCTATTGTGCATCTGCAGAATTTATGTGCTAAAGCCTCTAAACATTTCTGCACTGTTAAAGGTGCCGGAATTTTTCTGATCCTCTGGATATAATGAGGTTCTCCTTGATTCAGCTCGTGGCCAGCACAGCCACTGCTCCCCAGAGCTCAGAGTTAATTCACAGCAGTTCTGTGAATGCGAGCAGATGGGAACACCCAGTGTATCCAAAATGGTCGGCAGAATTTTTTTCAGTTCTTTTTACATCTCCCCAGGCAGTGGATAAGCTCTCTTCCACATTCACCACAACCTGAAAGGCTCAGAGAAATGGTGGCACTGGCCTCCACCTAGTCAGTGGCTGCTAAAAGGGATGTGCTCCACAACTGCTGGTTAAGTTCAGACAACTGACACAGTCCAGAAATTTTTGAGCTCTTTTGGGTGCAGATTTTTAGCAACCGATCTGCTCTGACCATCTCAGCTGCTGCTGAGCCCCTCCACAGGCTTTTAGCTGCTTGGTCTCATATACATATTTTTACTCTTAACAGATGCATCTTCAGCAAATACAGCTGAGGTGCCCATGTATGAGAAACTAGCTGCTGATCAGCTGTGAGGATGCCTACAGACAGTAGGGAATCATCACACAAACAAGAGGCAGCTTGAAATTACATTTCACTGAAGCAAAGAAAACAGAAGTCTTTTACTGTCCATCCCAAACAAAAGATGACGATACCCTTTCAAGAAAGAACCTTATACTGTCTTCTTACACCTTCTGATATCTCTAGATAAAAGTTATTCATGTTGATATTAGTTATAATGTAATATTACTCAAAGATTCTTACTAAACTTTGTTGGACTAGGTGCTGTACTAATACACAGTTAGAAAATAGTTTTTTGCCTGGAATAAACTGCTCTGTAGATGGGGCTGCTGGAAAATCAACACACAGAGAAGGATAAAGCAAACTCAGTGACTTCTCTCATCATGGCTATTCTAGCTCTAACTCTCATGTGTTCCCATAAATCTTTAACCCTATAAAGTAGCGAGAAGCAAGGACTAAACTGAATTATTTATTAATCCTTAGGTCAAATTAGAATATTCTACATATCCTCCATTCTTGGGATTTGACATGCTCTGAACAAGGAAAAGTTCTCTTTTACAGACAGGAAAACTTTCCACTGCTCTCAAAGTTTATGTGCTTGTTAAATAGGCTGTAATAATTAAATGCATACACATGCTTGAATGATAAATTTTAGTAATAAGTGCACTGGGACTTACCATGACCTTATCAAGTGGGGCTAGCCAGTCATTAATTCAGATAACGCAATTTATTATCATAATCTTTCGCTTACACTATTGTAGGGCATATGATTTATTCTAATTTGCATATGCAGATTGAGATGCAATCATTTCATTAATTTTAATGCTTTTTCTTAATCCCATCAAGATTAACACTTTCTCTAAAAATTCTGTACAACGTACTTGTAACTGCCCATTAATGTGTTATCCTGATATTAGTATGGGTGAATTATAATGAACAAAGTGCGTTAATTTGAGTGTGCTGGTTCCAGATGAGAAACTGCACCAACAGAGCACATACATAATTATCTTTTTTTACATATAGATACTTGCATTTATGGGGAACATTGGAGTTCCCATATACATTGTGGGCAGTGCTTCTGGCAGAAATTTGGGGCCCATTTCTGACCCTCTCTACAGCCACTGCCAGAGATGCCATGTGGCAAGTTACACATCACCACCAAATATTTGACTTCCCTGTTTTTCAGTGAGACACTCAATGGCAGAGTCAACCATTCATTAACACTTCACAAGTGAAGACTCACACAAAGCAGATGCTTGAAATTTTGTTTACTAACTACAGATTAGGAAGAGATGCATCACATTAATTCATGTGTAATATTCGATGGAATCGTCATCTTTATTCTAATATTTGCATTGATTCAACCTAATGACATCTCCACTTTATATGCACTCCATGTGTATCTGAGTGTATAAATGTATTTATTCAAATGCAGGGCAAGTAATGACATTTCATTTACAAAATCAGGAACGAATGTGTAGCAAGCAGATTTTTTTAACTGCTGACAGTGAGACTCCGATCATGTTAATTTGCTAAAGCTGCTGAACAGACATTAGGTAGGAATTTCAGTCATCAGTGATATCAACAGATACCAGTCTAATCAAAGCAAAGGTTAAATTCAATTTACCATTTTATTGGAAAGGAAGTTTAATTTTTAAGCTTATTGCCAGAAGAGAATCTAAAATGAAAAACTTTCAGAAAAATGTCTAGAGATGCTTCCTTATATTATTTGGTTTATTTAAGAAAAATAATAAGGTGTCTGTATGTATTGCTTGTTTTCCTACATTGCCATAGATTAGAATAAGAAGCTGAAATAAAGTGTTTCATTGTACTTTTATATTTTTTAACTAGATTCAAGGTCTGACCCATTTAAGCATATGCAAGAGGAAATACATCAAGCATAGAAATATATTAGGCATCCTAATTAGGCAGTGAGGATTTATCAGTGATGAGTAGGTTTTCCTCAAGCAAGTAAATATACATTATGTCCCTAGTTCTACTGGAGATGCTTAAGGTAATAGATTTGGGCCAACATGTTTTATTCATGATTTAAAGTAGGTGTTATTTTCCAATGGGAAAAAAACAGTTGCAAGTTTGAGTAATTACTGTATTACTCTAACCTTTTGCTGTTATTAGCCAGCTGGGATAATATTGAGGATTTTAACTTCATTCAGGCCTCCATTGAGTTCAAAGGACTTTTTGCTCTCCTCATTACTTTCCAGGCTGTTTCTAAAACTTGTCAATGCTTTCTAGCTAAGCTTAATCAGAATTTCAGTCAGCCAGGGGAACAGAGAGTGTGTAGATCCCTTTGACATGGATGTTAGGTAGCACTGCCTGAAATTCTCACCCAAATGCATTTTTGTTAGGATTTGTTTTCAGTTTTGCTACTTTCATCAGCAGCATTTGTTTTTCATTCCAAGTTAACACTATCCCAAAATTATTTATTTATTAACTAAGCAACCTGCTGATCCTGCATCCCCTTCAAAGGCACACTAAGCAGACAGTGTGGTTGTGAGGTTCTGGGGAGTGCATAGCAGGGGCAGGTGCATTCTCACTATGATTTTGATATATGTTTACATTATTGTATAGAAGCGAGAAGAACTGAAAGAACTCAGTGTGGTGTCACAGAACACCTATATTTTGGAGGTACAGGACTGTGCACAAATTTATCAAAATCTTTTTTTAAAAATGTCTTGTGATATCTGGGAGGAACTTCCAGCAACATTGGGTACGATTTTAAGTATTTCTTGCTTAATAAGAACATACTAATGAGAGCACACAGATTTGTCTGCCAGCTTTGGTACGAGAGAACTGAATTTCACGTAGATTTTGCACCACATAATAGTTAACCTTGAGCTGAGCTGTGGCTCCCTTCATTCTCTTCCGTCTTTATGAACGCCAAGTGCTCAAAATTATTCTTGTAGATGTAGTTCAACCCCCTGGACATTCCAAATAAATTTCTTACTAACCCCACCCCCGGTAAGGGCAGGGCAGAGGCATCTCCACAGCAGGGCAGTGCAGACACACGAGTCATTAGCTCCTGTTCTAATCCAGTGTCAGCTCATTAGCACCAGCTCCACCTCAGGACAAGGCAGCTCGATGCTTCCTCCTGCTGGGCTCCCAGCAGCACCCACCCAAGAGATTGATCCCCAGCATCCCGGCACTGGCATCCGATCCTGCTCACAGCGGCTCAACCACCAATTTACGGCATGCAAAGGGCACTGAAACCCTGCCCACGGAACCTAAAAATACAGCCTGTAGCACATAAACGGCATTTTAAAAGGTGGAGGAATACTCCTTGACCTGAACACATGCAAAATCCCACTGATTAGCATCTTTTAGCACAAGATTAAAAAAAAAAAAAGAAGAAAATTGAGAACACCAGGATATGGATCAAACTCTTGCATAGTACATGCTGCCATAATGAAAGAACATGAAAAGAACGTTTTTTTAAAAAACTGTAGAATATTGATCTTTTTTATGTTGACTACAAGCTTTAATTAAAATTTCATGTACTAATATCATGCCACATAATTAAGAAGAAAAATCACTACTCAAGTTTAGAGATTATACAAATTTTATGGTTTGTTTCTTTGTTTTTAACTAGTAGCAGGGAAAACCCTTACAAGTGAAAGAATATTTCCAACCACTGGACTGTTAGGATGTTATTCTAAAAAAACCCTAAATTTGTTCCATAACATCCAGGGTGTTAAATTTCTCAGCTTTATGTCAGGCTGACTGCAAGGAATCCAGTCTTTTCTTTCATTCCCTCGGTCAGACATGGTTATAAATGTTGGGTTTTTCCTTATGGATCCTCAGAAGCTTACATTATCACCTTGCACTATGTTTTATTTTTATGGCCTGACTATGGATTTTCCCACTATTTCTTTTTTTTGCTATAAAGGAGGGGGGTGGAATCTGATTCTTTCTTCTGGATTCCTATTTTAGCATGAGAAAGTTAATCTGTGTCTCCTCAAACATTCCATAAGTAATAATCCAACAGCAAAGACTGAGCCTTTAGGAGATGCTTACATCTCCCTTCTGTTTTTCATTATTCCAGTAAGTTAATTTGTTTCTTGATATACTTAGAACATAAATTTGCCCCTCAGCACCCATTCAGTGATCAGAAGGGTGCTAACTGGTAATACAATAACCAAAACTTCTTGAGAGTGCTTTGGTCACAAATGAACTTTGAGTTAGAGATGTAAAAAGAGGGATTCTGAGCTTATTTTCCCACTGTCACTTCTGGAGAATCTCCATCAAGCCAGCATCTTAAATGGAAATCAGATTATCCTCCACAACATTTTCATTCAAGACTAATGCTTATTTTATTTTCACTCTTTAATGGAGTTCTTTTTCCAATACTTCCTTAGTTTTGTGCCTTTTCTCTTCCCAAAGCTGAGAGGACTGTTTTTTGGTTTGTGGTTTGTTTTTTTTTTTAAGCCAATACAGTTATTCTAGTCTCCTTTGCACGGAGATGCTGGGATAGAATTTTGTGAGTTCCTTGTAGACACTGCTATAATTAATAATCTCAGTAAAAATNCCAATACTGTTATTCTAGTCTCCTTTGCAGGGAGATACTGGAATAGAATTTTGTGAATTCCTTGTAGACACTGCTATTATTAATAATCTCAGTAAAAATAGCAAATTTTACCAAGCAACTCGGCAGAAGAAACTGTTGCCCAGTGGAAGTGCCGATTAAAACCTGTTCAACCTACAGGGAGAGATGGTTATTAATAAAGGGATTTTCTTTGAAAATCCCTATGGAGGGTTTTTGCCCTGACCATGTGCATCATTTTCCATGTGCACACCCTCATCAACACGAGATGGTTCCTCTGTGCTGTGACTTGCACCACCCCATAATGTGTTTAGTGGGGGTATGGCCAATAAACAAAACCTTCATAATCACAGCCACACAATGCACTTCACAGCACTCTGAGAAATACGTGCACTGGCACTCGCAGATTTAAATGACTCTTGTGACCCACATGCAAATCTGAAAAGGGAAAACATGTTGATCACACATTGTAGATAAACTATTCTAACAATTGTTTCATTACAATTGCAGCATCTTCAAACAGATGGAATGATAATGAGTAGTAAATTTTATATCCAATTCATAGAGATGAACTTCAGAGATAAGCTGCCAGCAATTTTGAAAATACTTTAAAGACCCTAAAGGTTTGGATATTACTTTAAAAATTCCCCTTTAAAACCAGAAACAAAAGTTTAATTTTTTCTTTTGATCTGCAAAGATATTCATTTCTCTTTAATTCAAATGGTCTCTTTTCAACTTTGAAGGATATGCTAGTGCATGTATATATACAGAACATATCAAATATATATTAGCTTGTCTGCAGCCTTCAAAAAGAGCTTTAATTTGCTGCTGTTTCAAAAGACTGAGGGGATTGCCTTCAGTAGGATGAGAAGAGTGGCAAATGCGACAGCCGCGGGGTTCTGCAAGGCTTTGTAGAGAAAAGTAAATGGACACGGGATTGAGTTGCTGAAGCCAGTCATGCTCCCTTCCCCTCAAGCCCTGGCCAGTGCAGTGACTGGGAGGATGCTGTCCACAGTCTGCTGCAGGTAGCAGTCAGATCAAACCTCAGCAGTGGCAGGAGGTGTTTCTCATCTCTCAGACATTTTTGTTCCTATTTCTACTCGAAAGGAGCCTGCAGGCAGAAAGCAGAGGCAGAGCATTGTGCCCAAGTACCACCCCACCCCTGCAGGCAGAGCAGGGCACAAAGGACCTCATCAGTTCCTTTCCTCTCGAGCAGACACTGAGCTCCACTGCCAGGGCCAGCACAGGCACCACAGCCCCTGCTCTGAACAGGGATGAGCAGGCTGGAGACAAGATCAAGCACAGGGAACTAGACTGCACACTTCCTTCTTCACTAAATGAACTCAGGTGTATAACTAGTATTGACTTGCTCTTGCTTCTTTCCAACTCAAATCACACACTTTTATTAAGTTATTTCAGGATTGTAAGCTCTGTGTTAGCATGAATCAAACTCCAGCCTCTAAATGTACCACCATTGTGTTACATCATTGGCGGCTGCAAAAGCACAGAAAGATTAAAGTTCTCTGTAAACTTTGTACTGTGAAGGTCATACATTCAACATTAGTAATTATGGTTCACTATGGGATGAAATTGCATTATGTCAATATTTCTAACTTTTTTTTCCCCTCTGCAGCACAAAGATTTACTCAATTATTTCTCTGGCCATTAATGATAGGTGTTCTTTCAATTAAAAGAAAAGTCCACAGACCTGTATAACCTATCCTGTTCCAGAGACACTGGGTAAATCATTATCTCCTGTACAAGACCATTATCACTGTGTGCTGTAACAATCATACTTAATGAGGTTTTCCTCTTGCCTCCTCTCTTGACTGCCACCAGCAATGTTTTCTGTTTACCAAGTTCCTCTATGCTGATTGTGTGTTGAAACTACAATCCATACTTTTCTCAGAGAACACTGTTTATATCAGCAGCTGAAAAGTAGAGAAAAGGCATTTCTGTTCTAAAGGCACAAGGAACATCTTGGGTATTCCAGGTTTAAATAAGTTTTCTGCCCTGACTTGGGCAAAATCATTAGAAGTTTTGGTATGTCCTGGCACATGTTAAGGGCTCAGCATTGTCCTGCAAACAAGGAAGGCAGTTTGTAACCCCCAGAGATGAACCAGGACCTTCCCCATCCATGTAAGATTCCAGCTGTGTCAGATGTTCCTCCCAGTGTGATGTTTCCTTTAATAGACTCATCTTTCACTAAAACATTCTGAAAGAAGGACAGCCTCACTACTTTCATCACAATAATAGATCACTGTCATTCTTTTCTGAAATTTAGGGAACTGCATACTTACCCCATAAGAATAGGTAGGTGAACCATTCCCTGGATTTTAGCCCCTTGGCCTTGCACCTTGAGAGCTCCATGTTTGAGCAAGCCCAACATCCCAAAGCAACCCTTGAGACATTATCATTACATCACTGCCTTAAATCAGAGCCAGCTGGACTAGGACAAGGCTTCACAGGGCCCCTTTGGAGCTCCACAAACTGAGTGAACTGCAGTTTGCAGTGAAATACAAATAAGCTCCAGAGGTTTTATATTTCACAAGGGAAAAAAAAAAAGTTATGGTTTTAGTAATGAGGTGAACTTTTAAAAAATACCCCTGACAGGATGCAATCTGAAATGTAAATACAAAGCTTGTCTTCTCCCAGAGTTTAAATATCAAGAATGACCTAAAAGTTTGTAGTGGTTCCCTGGAAGATGTTAGGCTTATTGTTATATTAAAATTAACTGGTTGAGATCTGAGTGCCAGGAATGAGATTTCTAAAAATTAAGCATGGCAGAGGTGACTGTGAATTCCGTTTTCTAAAGGCGACTTTTGTCAGAACAGATGTTCAACTTGAACAAACCAAATTGATGAGCAGCACGTGACAAAAGATGCCAACACAAACCTTCCCTTGCCCTCTCTGCCCTGTTAAAGCACATCCCAATCTAAGTCAAGACTTGCTTTTAAGACAACAGCTGGCAGGGACTTTGTGTTGCAAGGAAACCTAGAATACATTGTTGTCCCATGCAGTAAAGTACAAATGTCCACCCCAAAGCTCAGCTCTCATCCTCAGACATCCAAACTAAGGGTTAGCAGGGGTGGGATGCTATTGGGTTTGGCTGTGGCTTTTGTTTTGGTTTAAAAAACAATTCTCTCTGGTCAGATTTGCAAATCTTGACTATATGTTTAAACAAAGAGCTAATTTAATATATTGAGGGTCTATTTTTGACATCTTTTGAACAATACAGCACTAGTTCATTTAGATACTGTGACTATTGTGTGGACAGACAGTAACATAAGAGCATGAGGACTTCTGCAGCCCTCAGTGTAATGCCAAATTCTGTTACCAACAAGTAAATATATGTAATTTTGATAAATTACATAGATGATACTATCTGTACCACAATGACTTGCATAAACAAGATTTCAATTTTCAGTATTATCACAGATAAGTTGCATCATCTAGTGCTAATAATACTGAATAAATTGATTTAATATCTGAAAGTTCAATAAAAAAACCCCAACCAAACAAAAAGCCCCCACTTACTGAGGATTAAATTTGAGGTCCATGAAAACAAATAGTTTTAATTTACTCAATTTTGAGCCAGAAGTTTAGATGCAACATAATTTCAAATTTGTTTAAAGGCACATGCACGTGAAGGGAGAGTTTTTCCTCTGGTGCTACGAGGCTGCCCAGTGAAGGTGTCTGGAATGAGTTTGGTTCAAGAGCTGGGAAAGAATCATCATCTCTAATAGAGAGACTCAGGATCACAATGTTTTGAGTAGCACAGAAATCCATGCTCAGAAACATGAGGCTGTCAGGTAGGTGAGAGCTAAGGTCAGTAGGTTAAACAAATGCACAAAGTGACTGTGCTAGAGGGTTTTACAGCCCTTCTGCTCCACACGAGGGATAAATAAGGTGTGGAATTGTTTCTGAAATTACTTTGGCTCAACAGTCTGTCCACTGCCTCTCCTCTGGGTAATCTTGAAGCTTTGCCAGGATGTTATGTTCTTTGATACAGAACATTTGTCATGATGAATAGCATTATGTAAAAGTTGTATTTTCCCCTTCTGTCTTTTGATTCGTAACATGAGAGATCATAACATGGATTTAATGTTAAGAGGTCTGAGTACTTTCAATCTTTAAAATACCTGAACAATTGAGAGCGTCATATTTACAGTGTCAAAATCAGCCTTTTAGATTCCCTACATTCATACAAAGATCTCATGATCTGATTTACAAATACAGTTTAAAGAGAAATAAAGTGAAAAATTTTTTCCTCACAGCAAGAAACATTTTCCCCTCAACAAATAAAAATTACTAAACACAAAACTCCAAACATTTTTATGTTGATTTCCCAGTCCTTTCTCAGTGCTAGCACCTAATGCTGGTTGTAATGTACTGATCTTTCAACATTCCCCTCTTTTTTTGCCCGTTCCCTTCAGGTTCATGCTTATGCACATCTTTAACTCCGATCACTAGAGTACCTCTCCTTGCTGGTTTTTTGGCAGATATGCAGGTAGGCTGATGAACAGCACGAGATACAATTGCAGTGCCATTTACCACTTACACTGATCAAACCACGATCACTGGCAGCAGCCCTTGAGTGATAACTCTCAGCGCTGCTCTGCGTAAGCAAGGATCACAGGCTGCAGCCAGAACAATCACACTGCTCTGGCAGCCAGGCACAGGGCTCTTGATCTCCCAGCTCCCTTTGTTCCCTCAGACTCCGTGCAGAAGTCAATTACACATTTACTGATAACGTGGCCTACCCTGCCAGAAGGGTACTTCCATTAATATTACATCTAGTATCAGAATAAATGCAGAATAAAGGCAATTCTGTGGTTAAAACCCGTGATATCTTGATGCCCGCTTTCTGAAAACAACGGTAAAATGTACCTGTGGCAATAACAAGGTACAGAACCACATGACAGCTCTTCAGAGAAAGCCAAAGTGCTTTGAAAAAGATCAATTACTACAAAATTGTAGTGCACTGCTGTCAATCTTCTACCTTCCCTTATAGTGAGAAATGAAATATAAATAGCCTTTGGCAGTGGGTTGGAGTACTCCTCGATTAGGGGGAGAGCTTGCAGTGAAGTCCAAGGCCAATTCTGCTGACTTCCATGAGCAGTGCAACGTCCTATACTCCATTTTGCAAGGCAGGGATAAATAATCATCACAACCCTGCTGCTTCCAGATGCCACTGATACTTCTGCAGTCAGCTCTAATGAGAAATCAGCTCTCCATAGCCCAAATTGTTTAGGGTGCCCACGAGAAGTCTATGAAGAAGCCCTTTTTGACAGCCATTTAAAAGGGGAAGACTATTTTAATGCAATCAGAAGAGTAGGAAAAAGAAGGATTTTCCTGTTTCCTTACAATGGCCACAAAGAGCATTCAAAAATAACAGGAGTCTGAAAAATAAAGAGAAAGGTCATTGAACCACTCCTCCCCAAGAAAGAGATGTCTCATTTCTATTAATGTCAACTCTGAGGGGCCCAAGTGTGTCAGGCTTTGCAAATGTCACCGGTGTTATTACCTCCTTGTCAGGTATTATCGGTGTGCTAAAGGTACATATTCTTCTAGATGGCTTTATGCTGATCTGGCAGAGCAAGGCCAGTGAAGCATGAATAATGTGTGGATTTATGCCATCATGAAAAGTGCTCATAACTACTCCTCTCCCTTGACATCTTCATAAAAAGGTATTTCATTGCAGGACATGGGAGAGCCTTTCCCAACTCAAACTCAACTGCAAAGTAGATCACAGATTTTGCTGTGAGCAGTTTTAAACAGCAGATCTGAAGGTAAATGGTGTGCAACACTGGGATAAAGTGCTGTTAACCGGAGTCACCAGCCAGATGAGATGAGAGCCCATCTTCTGTGCTGGGCTATCCAGCAGCAAGCAGAGCTGTCAGAGCTGTAATTTGGCAGCGGGGCCAAAGTAGTTTGAGAGAACAGGGCAAGCACCATAACCTGCCACCTCTGTGTTTCCACAGGCTTGAACACAGAGCACAGACATGTCTAACACTATCCATCCCCGGGGCTTGTACCATTTATGCTCCTTGTTCATCTCCACCTGAATGCCTTTTCCCAGTCTTCTTTATAAAGCAATCATGAACTTGTATGCTGAGCAGGACACAAAATAAGCATGGGTGGTTTCTTTAGGGTGCCAAAAACTGCTTGAGACTGACAGCAAGAACTAATTTTGATTTTAACCTCCTTGTCCTCTTCAGAATTAGTTCAGAGTCTCAGCAATTCTAGAAAGAATATTACAGATCAAGCAAAAAGTGCTACATTTCACAACAGTAATGCACACTAGGAAATAAGTGTAATTTTTCTCTTAAACTATCAAAGTAATTTAAAACCCTTAGTGAGTACCTTAATAGACAAGAGCACTCTAGCTTCAAATGGGTTTTAATGGGAGGGTAACCACAAGAATAAAATCAATTAATGAATACTATAAATAGATTAGTGAAAACTCTCAGCTCTTTCTTTTTCAAACATCCTCCTACCCCACCACCCATGGAACTACTTCAAGAATAATATGAAAAAACAGCCCACATAAGAAATAAAATACTGCTGCCATTTGGAGTTCTTTACACTGAATTTTCTGGAAAGTTTATGCAAGTTTATACTTCAAGAAAACTGGAGTGTTTTAACTACACTAACAATACATTCACATGGAAACAGATAATACCAACATTTTTGATGTATTTTGGCTGCACTTGGATTGTCAGAAATAAGATGCCTTGAAAGTTAAGCTTTTTAGGAAACTTGGTCTCATTTGACGAGATGAGCCATTTATAAGTTTTGCCAAGCTACATCCTTTAAAAACTTATCCATAAGGTGTCAGTTGCAATAAAACTCAAGTAAATACTAACAGCCACACAAGTGCCTCTTATATCTTTAGGAATGGTAAAACCAGAGAAAACGCTTCATGTGTGCATTCAGAAATGAGGGAATATAGTTTCTGCTTCTGTTTAACATTTTAAGAGTGAGAGAAATGCTAACAGAGATGTAAATCCCACCGTTGACAGATATCCTGATACAAACAATCAGGCTGTGATTTGCTATGGAACAATGCAGAATCAATAACCAGTAACTGGGTGTTGAATCCACTTGAATGGTGTTCCAAAGTCTTTCCATCAGAATGAAGCATGGCAGAAAGATAGATCTGATCTCCTTTCACTGACGTGATTGTAATTACACAGTGCCATCTGAAAAACAGCCCGAGGTCTTTCTTGGAGTACTTATAACCAATGAGCCACAGCTGTAATTCCCTCTCACAGCTGCTCAAGTGTGTTGGAGTAATCTGTAACCACACTCAACATCCCAAGGGTCACAACATGAGAATGGAATGTGGCAAAGGACAAGAGTGGTGTTGAGAGCGTGTACATGGCCAAGAGTATCAGATGTGGGGCTGTCACCTTCTGCTGAGATCACACACAACTCCCACTCATAACAGATGAAATACAGTGCAATTCAATAGAAGAGCAACCATAACAAAGCTGTACTAAGCAAGAATGAAGCAAAAGCAGGAATTAAACACCTTCCTGCATGCTGTTTAGGTAGGGATTTACTTTTCCAGCGTCTATGTGACCGTAAAGTAACCATGGAAATAGCTCATGAATGTTTATACATAGAGGTTCTCTGATTGCGCATCATAATTGTTTCTTTGGAGCCTTTGAAGAATGTGAATTAAGTTGCCCAATTAGTCCATGTTTGTTCTTTTAATTGCTTCTGTACTGCTGCATCCTCAGTGATGCAATTTGTGCCCTCTGATGTCACAGGGGGTTATGGCAGATACATAAAACCAGTGACAGCAGAAAGTTCATTGGAGATTTCCACAGAGCAGATTTATTCACTATTGCTGTGAAGGGTGGGAGAGCTCATACAGACCTCACTGATCTACACCAGGACAAGCTAAGATTAGATAAAGTTAGTTACAGAATTAGCTGACTTTTCTCCATGTCTCTGCCAGACAAACACATTCACACATTGAGAATTTATAGTTCTTATCAGGAAGCTTGAGTAATTAATAATTTATCAGTTTCAGCAAGACAATTTTTCCATAAGAATTATGATGGTGAATTAGAAATCAGATATCTTCTGAGGAGGGATTTAGGTATTACCCTGATAACTTGAATGTATATAACTTGACAAACTCTTTGTTTCATGGGCTCCCACCCCAACAGAGCAACTCTGTGACCATACCTCCTCTCCACTGCAATTAAGTTGTTTTAAAATAAATCTGCCTCATGTAAACACTGGCCATTCACTACCATTTCACTTTAATTCACCCCAAGGGATTTATTAAGCAGAGTCTCAGTTATGCTGCCTCAGAGGTCACAACACCATCTTCCCAAGCAGCATGCCCCAGGCCCTTCAGGAATCCAGATGCTGACCAACATGGGACTCTGAAGGGGAAGGTCAGATTTGAAAAAGCAGATGTGTCTACAGAGAAAATTGAGCTCACCAAGCTTTTGGTGTTGTCTAAGTATTGAACTATTGATCCAAGAGCAAGACACCTAAATTCTGGTTAGATTTAGAAAAGGCAGGACAAGAGTGTACACACCCACTGCTCCCCAGGAAACCTCAGCACATCATGAAATGTTTCTAAGATAATAGAAATGAGATTCTATTGAGGTGCTCCTCCACTTCCATTTCTTGCAGAAGATACGTGAATGACACTGGGAACATTTCCACCTGCAATGAATTCTTTGTTCTGAATATATCAGAGCAGTTAGAAAAAATTTAAGCAAGCATACAGGATATGGCAGGCAAAATGAGTAAGTTAAATGCTAGTACTTCAAGATTAAAATGAGGAAATAAGTTGAGAAAAACAACCTGTTTGAAAGGCTCTTGCAAATCAGACTTAATAGCAAGCACTAGGAAACATTTGGATTTTTAAAATCATATTGAAGCATGAATAACCAGCTTCATGAGCTGAGCTTTTTGGAAAGCAAGAAATAAAAGTCTGAGCTGGTGCTTGGTCTTCCTCTTCACACATTCAAGACAAAGCAAAGGGTAATTAAAAGGAAGTTCACTGGTTACAGCACGTGTTCAAATGAACCAGTATTCATTCAGGTGAGTACAAACTTATTTAATTTCTGTGTTCTTTAGAGTAGCTAAAGATTACTCAAGGCATCTGGGATCTGTTTGTCTCTGTATATTCTACAGACAAACAAAAATGAAAAATCTTGCAACAACTGAGGAAACAAACACTTGGAATGAATTAAGATTGAAGTCTGACTTAACAACATTGTTTTGTCACACTGTCTGCCTAAATCACGGCAGGAAAACACCGATTCACTCCTTCAATGTCTGTGTAACTATCCTTGACTTACAGAGCATGTAAACTCCCAGTCAAACAGGGTATGACAATCACAGAAAAATGCAAAAGTATCATTTTAGTAATGTCATTAGTCCCACAAAAGCTGTAACCACATCCTTACAGTTAATCATGTAGCTAAGTGCTCTTCCTAGCTCAGACCCTAAACCAGCAGCTTAGTGCAGAATGACACTTTCATAAGGACACAACCCATTGTCTGTGTAAAGACATCCCAGATGCACCTCTTCATCTGTCAAGGGGACACATTTGCACCTTTCGTGTTTTTGTTAAAAGTGGTTGTGCATGTATCAGGCATTGTAATTTTAAAAGGTCTAGATGTATGAGTACACACTAGGATTCAATAAAATACTCAAAATCCATATTTATGTGGATTTGCAACCTTTGTTGAAAAAAGAATTAACAGGGAATCAATTCATAATCGCTACTCACATATTTTTATGAAGTGTAATACACATAAATGTATACACAGACATATCAAAAGAGATGAAAAGAGAGCAAGATGAAGTACTGAAATGATCAATTTAGTCCCAATACACAGATATAACATGGGAAAAAGCACCCCTTCCTGTATTAGGAGCTGCAAAGCTTGGATGTGGGGTGGTTGGTGTTTTTATTTCAGGGGTGTGGGTGGGGGAGGGAGAAGACTTCTGGTTTAGGTTTTTCCCTTTCTGTTTTTATTATTGTTTTGAACACAGCCTGAACCCCATTTCCCACCTGGGTCATTACTGTACCCCACCTCTGACCTAATGACAGGCTGCACACACTCCAGCAGAAACATTTGTCTGACAGCTGGCTGAACCCTCTGGGCACCCCTCATGTATCATTATTTCAATTACATTGACACCTGTGCCACAAGCTTCAATTAAATCCACTGTGAAACCTGTGTCCAGAGGCCTGGACAGGGGCAGGTAGCCACAGGGTTATTATCCAGTCTGTTAAAGCTTTTTATGTGGAGTAAAGATTAGCATTACACCATAGAAAGGCTGACAACCACGGCACACCTGGGCTCCTTATTTAGCTGAGCACAGGAAACAGTTTTTATTACGTGCCAGGGAAATAACTGTAAGAACAAATCTGGCTCCAAAACTGAGAATCAACTGTACTGCAGCCAAAAGCAGTGCCAATCTGGGACAGGTGTACAGTAAGAGAGCAGGTGGAAGATGAATCCCATTGTGGGAAGCTCAAGGATGCTTATCTCACCACAAAGAACTCATGTGTCTCTGGTACTGGTTCGGTTTTTTACTGTCTGCTTCTACTGGGACTGAGTTTTTGCTCTGGAAGACACCACAGGAAAATGGGAGATCACAAAAGCAGCCTTGGAACCCTCCCCAACTTTTCAAATTAACAACTATTTCTGAGGCAGAGCTGTCCCTTCCCTCCTAATGAGCTAAACTAGTTCATTAGATTCCTGATCAAAAGTAGCTCTAAAAGTAAAGTTAAAAAGAGTAAAAATGGTTCCCTTGAGCTGGTAGAAAAATGTATTTAGTGATATTGTGTTAAAATAAACATACTGCTCATTCTGACCTGAGCCAGTAAGGGAGAACCAAAGCCTGGAAACCCCAGGGTGGTCATCAGGGGTTTGCTTGCTCTAGGATTGTGTTCCCATCTCTAGGAATTCACTGAATGCACACGTCACAGAGACAAACTCTGACAAAATTTCTCCAAACCTGCAGTATTACACAAACAGAGGACTTGCTGAACACAAAGGACCAACTAATTTCAGTTTTGTAGCTCCTATGCTTAGGTTGGGGTTCTGACTTTCAGTCAGCATTTTTAGCTGTCACATTTTGGAGAGGAAAGAACAAAAGCAAAGAAGCAGCAAGTAAAATGAGGGCAGTATGCAGCATCACAGTTGAAAGGAACAGCTACACTCCAAGCTCTTTCAACATCTAGAATTCTCAGAACGGGCAGAGTTGAATATGAAATATTGCATAAAACAGTCAAAATAAGATACATCACCTTTTTGCTGCATTCAGTGTTGGCAAATGGTGAACTCCACAACACAGTCACTGCAATCAGTTTTAAATCACATACTGAGAATGTGTGCCTGTGCAAGCTCAGAGAAAGAGGTAGCAGTGAGATGGAAATGCAGCCTGCATCAAAAATTGCTCATTGAGGTCAGACTGTCTTCCCATTTCACTGAAGTCAGGTGCAAATCTCTTACAAGAGGAGTCCTCAGCAACAGGCTGCTTTCCTTAAAATTCTTGTGCTCTCCTTAAAATATCACAAATACAAACCTTAAGCACAGCAGTGGTTGCACTTTATCTTTTCTTGAAATCAATCCCTTAAAGATTAATTATAGAAACTTTTTTTTTTTTACTGTAGATTTGTCTCAAGCAGAGATGAGCCATGAATTAAAGTGTAATCACCTTGATAGCAATTATATATGTACGTTCCACCTCCATTACACTTTGAAAATTTCCTTAATTAATGACGTGTCTGTCTGCTATGCTAAATGCAGCAACCCAGAAGTCTGGATTCCAGCTGCTTGGGAGAGATGAACATCCTGCAAGATTTTTTGCCAGTCTCACACCCACCACAGTGCCTGGCCCAGAGTCTTTCATTTAGAGTCCAGAAGCACACCTAGCCTGTAAAGTGACCTGCAGCAGCAGGAAGGAGATCATCCTTTCCTATGCTCATGCATTCCTTGGCCTTCCCACAGATGTCAAGTGAGTTCCAGTTCAAGATAAACACACAGGAATGTCTGACACTCCAGAAGTGGGGGTCTATATTAAACAGGGCCCCCACACAATGGAGAAGCAGCAGGTCCTGCACAGCATAAGGGGTTTCTCTCACTTTGGCAGGCAGCACTGCCAGGAAGCCACCAGCTCAATACAACTCAGCCTGAATTAGCTATTGCTTGTTAAAAGCAGGACTGGACACATAAAAATAGCAGCAATTCAAGATTATTTACTGATTTTGAGCTTCAGGGCTGTTTAATGTCACTATATGAAAGTGCTACCTGCTACTTTCCTTGAGGAAACTTGCTGTCTAAAAACAAATAATGAGGGAAATGCTGCCAGTTTTCAATATTTTACAGTAAAAAAACCTCAGAAAGACCCCAAAAGCTAAAACACCTTCTGAGTAAAAAATCTTTTACAAAGCTTGGCATCATGAAGTAGAGATTAATTCAAAGCTCAGAGGTCAATAACAGCGTTCCCAGGGACTATTGAATACAAAATACTGAATATTTTGATTCAGGCTTTTAGAAACTCTCGGTTCCTGAGTAGCAGTCAAAAACTCACATGAACTATTCTTTTCTTCTATTCATAAATTCTGGGGGACACAACATCATGCATGTGATGGAAATTCTCATATAAGAGCCTAATAATTGTTAAATTATGTTCTCTTCTTTTTTAATACTATTTTATGAACTTAAAGCAGAGTATTTGTTTTGAAAAGCTAAACCAGTTGGTACAAAAACAGGCTTTGTTTGTTTTTGTTTTTTTTCTGTCTTGGAGTTGAAAAGGAGGATATTTGGAAAATGGAGCAATAGTACAAGCTCCTTGTCCTATCAGGTGGGAATATATTATTAATATAAACCAAAATGTAAGGGGTGTTTCATAATGATCCTATGGGAATTCTGTGCACACACATGCCTCATTAGATATGGTAAACAACCTAATGGTAGACTGCAGAAAGATCATCTCCCATGTAAGAAAACCATAACGTAGTTTTAAGTTTTTTGCTTCTCTTTTTCACAGATGTGGAAATAAGAGTTGACAAGGATGAAAAGGGACAAAAGAAATGGGGCTAAATCACCCCGATATGAATACTTGTGTAGTCCTTTTAAATGGGCTCCAAATGGTTGCTCAGGCCAAGCAGGGAGTATTTAACCTTTAACACACAAACTTCAAAGCCAGTTGCACTATATTGTTCAGTAATGTTATAATCTCTAGGAAAAAAACCATGCCCAATATAAACTGAAATCTCATGTTCTTTCATCTATTTCTTCACCATTCCAACAAGCATTTACCAAATTTGCCATTGATATCTTTAGACAACAAAATGAGGGCTGGGTGCTTACAACTGCTTTTTTTGTTTGCATGGGGAAGTGATCAGCAATTCTAGAATCTCACTTGGAGACCTGCTCGTTTTAAGTTTCCATTGTTCTTCAAAACCACGTCACAGGGGTTCCTCATAAGCAATTTTAAAAAATGTCATTTTCTTATCCGTACAAATGTAAGTCAAATAAAATTACTCCACAGCTGCTGGGTTTCTAGCTTTTCTAATTGTATTTATTCACAGATTTCCTTGGCATTTCAAAGTGGAACTAGAAACAAAGGCAAACAAAATAGAAAAAAAATCCAACCCAACAAACACAATGCATACATTGATGAAACCTCCTGAGTGCTTTAACATAATCCAAGGCAATTTTCTCCAAGAAACAAAATGAATGAAATTTGCTCATGGACCCCTAAGCTTTGCAAGCCCTTCAACTAGAACAAGAGAAATACGTGGCTGGAAGCCAATCGGCAGCCAAATGTGTTAGATGTGTTCCATTTATTATTAATGTGACAACATTCCATATAGCAGCAACAGGGCAGGCAAGTAAAGCGTTGCCATGGAGATAAGTTACTCAAGATGCAGCTAAAAATACTCCCTTCTTCCCTTACTGTAATAAATATTGCATTATGTGAAGGCTAACAATGATGATATCAAATGCCATCTCACAAAGGCTTCCAGCTGTGAGCATTCTGGCTAGCTAATGGATTGCCCCATAGACACGCAGCACTTTCTCGCCTGTGGATGTCAAAAGAGCCCATTTTTGCCCTTATTACATGGTTAAATGTTAGATGGCAGCTGTTGACATCATTAGGACAAAATATTGCTCCCTACTCGGGGTAGATTTCTTACACCATTGTGGCTTTAGGGGTTTGCAGTCGTGTTCTGAGAGGAGATGGAGCTTAAACTGGAAAATAAACATATGGAAATGTCCTTTGAGCAAGATCACAGGGGGTTATTAGGCCTGGTCTCTGAGGACTATGGTTACACATTTCACCCTTTTGCTGCTCACCAGGTGCCTTAAGATTACCAAAGATTCTAACAGCACCTACAAATGACAGGAAAAAAAAAAATAATAATTTTTTAAAAAAAGTTCAGGCTTTTTGGAAGGAGTCTTTCCTAATTTCAGCTTTCTTGCAGTTTAGGTATGTCCAAACAGCACCAGAGTTTTTACAGAGTTGGAAAAAGCTATGTTGCAACATTCTTTGCCCTCCACAGTCTTTAAAAGCACAAAGCTTCCATTTTTTGGTTTTATTTTTTCTTCCTCAGGAAAACCTTTCAATGGCTCTGATCTGAAGTGAATCTTAACCAAATAGTATAGCTGAGAAATTAATATATTTAATACCAGAACAAAACATAATTCAGGTCTTTGCCAAAGTCATAACCATACTTAATTTTTCTCTGTTTATGGCCTTTAAAAGATGGAATTCCCATTTATTCCTTAGTTTATCATCTAATTGAACAAAAGAATTCTTTTCATAGAATCCCAGATTATATGGGTGGGAAAAGATCTCATCAATCATCCAAGCTGTGTCCTTGCTAAAGCCTGCTACAGAGTAGTAGATCATGTCTGACCTTTTTTCAGTCAGAAGCTCACCTTCAGCACTGTAACAATAGAGCTTCTTGCCAATACACATAATCATACATAAAACTCTCATATTTCCAACTCAGTTTAAATCTTTTTGCTTTGCTTAGGGTGATATTATTATCCTAAATAGAAGCATACTCTTGTATGCTTATTTTTCAGTAGAATAAGCTATATCTTAAAAAGTAGGATAATAATTACACTTGAAAAACCCAGGAATTGTTGGTAGAGGAACAGCAGGGTGGAAGTTTTAATTTTGCCTTTTCTCAAAGTGCAAGATGCTATCTGCTGCTAAGAGGCAGCAAAAAGCACACATGGGAAAGGCAACCAGGGAATTAAAGAAAATAGGGTAACACTACACAAAACTTCTGCCAGTGTGTCCCAGGAGCACAGAGCTCTGTGATCAGGACCATTTTCCCTGCAGTGGCACACTTTATCACTTTGCTGAGAGCAGGAACCTCCCCTTGACAACACACACAGCCCTTTCCTTCAGGAAGACTGTTTTTAACTATCCATTTTCCTCTCTTTCCGTGTGTGCTCTGTTCTTACCCATGATGGCACAGAAATGAGCTCTCTAACACGACCCCCCAAGCACACTCAGCTGCTGGCTGGGTAAACACAGGAGCAACTCTGTCCTGAACAGCAGGTGAGCCCACAGGCACAGAAATGTCTGAGTACTTCCTCAAAGGAAAAAGCACTCTTGAAAATAGGCCTCCCTACCATGCTGTAATTCCTGCTTCTCCCCTTCACCTGAAGAGGTTACTTCATTTTAAATGCTCACCTGGGCTCAACCCCACAGAGCCTTTAAGCATGGGCTGTATTTGTTGGCTCTAAAGGACCAAATACACTTTTGGCACAGTATTAATGATATCCCCTCTACCATTCCATGGATAAAGATTTGGCTCAGATGTGCCTGTGGCTCTGTAAGCTCTCTCTGCTTGACTCTGCATCACCTTCCACTACACCAGGTTGCTCGAAGCCCCATCCAACCTGTCCTCAAGTACCAACAAGGATGGGGCATTCACAGCTTCCCCAGCTCCAAAAGGGATTTATCTCCTTAAATAGCCCGTTCCAGTTCCATGATTCTCCCTGAAACAGCATAGAGCAATTTTTCTCTGTTTCAAGAAGCAGGTTGCTAATTCTTTGGGAAGGGACTTTTTATTTGGCTTTTAATTTCTCCACTGCTGTTACGCACATTTACCCTGTGCTAGTCTTTTTCTTCCTGTCCTTCCAAGCAAGATGTTATCCTGCTTTTTACAAGCACCACAGCTCTCCTGTGAGCCTGCAGCCTCCCTCCAAAGGCTCAGCACCAGGCAGCTCCTGTGTGCTTTGCCACGCAGGTGGAATCACAGTGACCTTGGATGATACATTTGCTGGACAAGCCTCCAGAGGATTGCATTATTTCTGAAGCGAGGTTTCCTGTCAGATGTTGTAATACATGGCACAGATGCCTGTTCCTAGCAGACACTTCACTTGGAAAAAGCATTCTCTTGTTTTGCACATCCATTACATAGAGGAAAATTAAGAAAAACAAACCTGCTTTTAAGCAGAACCTGATCTTGTCTGCTCCCACCAAATCTTCCCCTTTTTAAAATTTTCTTTTTGGCAAATCTTATAGTTTATGTATGCCAGTTATGATAGCACAGGTAATAAAAACAACAAAAACCCCCAACCCAAATATCAGATATATGGGAATTCAGGGGGATGGTGTTTTTGGAGAAGACTGATTTGTACAGGACTGTGATTACACTGCATAAATACACTTGGTGTAAGAACACCTCAGTGGCTGAAGATGTCAAACTACTGCAGAAGGGGCTCTCAGAGGCACAATGCTTACCTTCTCTCTACTTTAGAATCCTTGTTAGCTGAGCACAGGGACATTAGGACAACACTGACTACATTTTTAAAACATTGAGAGTGTATCACCTCTTCAAAAGGGAAAAAAAATCCCAATAATGAAAAACAAACTTGATGGGGGGGTTCTGGGTGATTTGTGTATTTTCGTTTTGTTGGATTTTTTGTTGTTGGTTTTGGTGTTTTTATTCATACATTGGGATTTTTTGTTGTTGTTTTGTTATAGCTTGGGAGAGGATGTGCATTAAAAAAAAATTTTAAAAATTAGTAAAGTTTAGAAGCCAAAACCTCAAGTTGTAAAAAGTCCAGGTGGATAAGATGGCAATTTCCTATCAATGAGAGCAATCAATCATCACACTCTTAAACAAAATGGTTGATAAAATACCTTGAAGACTGGATGCCTTTCAGGTAGGAATGCTCTAGCTAACCACAAGTTCTGCCTTAAAGAAAAGTTACATAGATGTACAAAGACTTTAAAAATCTCATCATACAGGTACTGGTTGAAAATTAATGATCCCTTCCAAGTTTAAATGCAAACTGTAAAATACCTTTCATACTGTAAAATACCTTTCATATAGTTTATATAAATTATGGTAACCAAGCCATTTTCACCTGAAATATTTTTAACTCTAAAGAAAAAAAACAAAACAAAATCACCTTGTTATACACAGGGCAATATTGCTAACATAGATCAAAATTTTAAAACTGACTTCAGAAGTAGCATGAAGTAAACCAATGGCAGCACAGAGTCCATAGTACAGATTAAGCATATATTTAAGAAGTATTTGAACAGAGAGCTTGAAGGCCTTTTGCACAGTGCCCAGAGGTGTCCCCTGAGAACAGTCTCCTCCAAGAGCAGGAGCACTGAGCTTAGAGGCTTTTGTTAGATCCAGGTCATTGCTCTCCCATTCTTGCTCTGAATACGAAATTCTGCACTAGCCCTCCATCATCACACCTCTCTGATGCCTCTGCTGATATTTCCACTCAGAAAACAAAACGGACTCACGTGTCCTAGAGCTGAAGTGTCCTAACTGGTTGATGCCTCACATGGTCCTGTATTCAAAGGTCACACAGACTAAGGCCAAATACACAGAAACAAATAATTAAAAAATAAGTTGAATTCAGTGTAGCTATAACTAGGGAGTCATTTCATTTATGTTGAAATTACATATAAACAATGACAAATTCCACCTTTGATATCCATTGATATATTTTGGTCTTAGCTTCTCTCTTCCATATTTGAATATTTTCTAAAAACATCCATTACAACTTCAGTAATTAATCAACAAATGTCATTTTCCATTAAAGCCTATTTAATCGTCACAAAAATTAGGAACAACTAACAACCAAAACCAGTGTAATTACTTCTAATGCAAATGTGCTAATTTAAATTGTGGAATACTTCTTTAAGAGAAATCTGTGTTAATTGGGGTCTGCTCATGAAAGCAAGCTGCTAATTGAGCTGGCACGTGCCAGATAGACTAGTCCAACTGAAAGAAAGACAATATTTGCAATGTAACACTGATTTTAAAAGTTAACATTTTAATGAAAAAAGCTGCTATCAGGCTCATGCCAGTTCAATTAGTCACTCCTTCCCATGAGCAGACCCCAATTAACACACTTTTTCGACAGAAATATCCCACTGTTCAATTAAAACATGGAAGCATAGATGATTACACAAGTGTATTTTGATAATTAGTCTTACTTGATCTGTCTCAAATGTGTTGTTTTTTTTGAACTGCTGCATCATCAAAACTTAGGGATTATTTTTGAGCAAATGCTTTTTATCTGCACTAAGCAGGAACTGTTCTGCTCAACAGAACCAAAACAGCCCAACCATGGAGCAGTGGCAAGGTGGCACCTTGGTGTGCTTTTTGGTAATAGCAGAGCTCACAGTACCATCACTATGACCAGATGGAGGAATCAGGTGAACAGGATTTCTGTTGTGAGCACAATCCCATGACAAACAGGAGTAAATAAAAGCAGGCACGGGTTGATCCAAAGCCTGAGGTCAATGGGAATCTGTCTTGCTTTCAATGAGTGTTGGATTAGGTCCTCATGTTCCATGGGAAAAGAGGAATTATTGCATCAGGCAGTGGGAGCTGGCAACTCAGCAAATATCGATTTGGCACGGTAACTGCTATAATATTGATTTTAAACACAACTTGAATATAGATTTATCAACCATTCTGCAGCACTGTGTCAATGTGCAATAACAACAGCCTTTGATGGCTCAGGAAAGTAACAACAGCAAGGAAGAACGGAGGAAGAGTCATGATCACTGCAAATGTTCCCTCAGAAGCATCACGACACACATGCCTGGGGAGCTTGTCACCTAACTGAGCTATTGAAAGGATTGGTAAGTTGTGTCTCATTAGCCAAGAGTGATGTTAATCAATAAAGTCAAGCAGATTTTTGGGAATTTCCCCTGTATTTGGGACTCCAGCATAAAATACAGTGGTTTCCTGTGGAAGGAATTGATCTTGCCTGCTAGTAAGTTAAAACAATGCTTCTTACCATTGATCCCTTCAGATCAATATCGGGCTTTTTGCTTGATATGACGGAACAGGCAATTCTGAATTCACAAGTACAGATGGAGTGAAGGCAGACATGCCATCACTAAAGCAGGCAATGTGTGAATGCAGTGCCCCTGCAGCCCACTAGCAGTAATCCCAGCCTCAGCACGAGTCTTTCATTGCATGGTGGGGCCAAACTTCTGTTATTGCTACTTGTCAAAAGTAGTTATCACTGTGATTCCCTCAGGAGACATTCTTACTGATCTGAGGTGTCTTTAGAGAGTGCAACACAATCATCCTGTCTGAAGGAGAACATACAAATCTATTTGCCCTAGGATATGAAATGCTTGCTAACTTGTCACTGCTGCATCTAATGCCATTACCTAATGTAGTATGCAGGTGTTTCTGCAACCCAGAATTTATATTTGAGGCAAAACCCCCCAAAACCCATAACCATGCTTTTGAAAATTATTCTGATCAAGCCAGAACAGTTTGTTAGGTGTCTATCTCCAAAATTCTGGGAGGATAGAGCAGAAAAATTCAATGGCATATGGTCTTTAACTTACATATTTACCTTCCTTGAGATAGTTGCTGTAGAAGTACCACCCACATTCCTAGTATTCAGAAATAACATCATTTGTGAAATGCAAAAGAGGTTTATTCACTAAAATATTTTCATTTTGGAGGAGAGGCTGCACTTCCTGTTGGAACTCTGTTAATTTCTGTAACCCCAGAGTACCAGAATAATCCCAAAGGTTTGGCTTGAACTGAGGGACTGCAATGAGACTGGTGGAATTGCTAAAGGATCCCAGAAGCTTTGCTGCACCAGGACCTCCCCTGTGCAAACACTGCAGCCAACACCTGGTCTGGTGGGTCAGAACCAGCTTCAGATAATGCCAGTGCAAAGGACACCACACTTGTCTTTTCAATTAGTATTTTCTTTTATTTTTCCTGTGGATAGTCTTCCTTCTCCTTTTGGCAGCAATTGCAGCAATTCTTTAAGTCACAAATATGTTTCCTCACTTTATGGGGTTTTTATTTGTTTGGGGTTTCCATAAAAAATCTTGGAGCAGGAGAGACACAAGGTATGGCATCACTTTGATGTTAGTGGAGGTGCATGTCAGTGCAGAATTTGCCTCACTTTTTCTGATCTTTTCAAGAATGCACAGCTACTCTGAAACCTCCCTGTAGAAACTTAGCAAGAAAAAAAAAAGCAGGAGTGAGAAGAAATGAGAAAAACTTGCCTTGCACTCCTGATGCCTCTCAGAATCCGTCACTCTGCTCCCATACACGACAGACTCCTCAGTTCCTACCCCCAATATTACTGCACTACAAGCTGCACCCTCTTTTTTCAAGCTATTTATTTTTCTTGTTGATTATGTAACATTCACTATCACACAAGTTTTCATGCTGTCTCAAAGTTTAAGAATTTGGCCTCTAGCAGCACAAAACATTTTTTTATTTTATTCAGAATGCCCTCGTTCTCAGTTTGGTCACAAACCACCAGCAAACTCACATTTAAATTCAGGAATTCAAACCCTTGCAATAAACTTCACATTGAATGAGTTAACACAGACATAATTTTTTTTTTTTTTTCAGGCTGGTGATAAAGACCACATAAAAATCAAAACAAAGTATTTCTGTTTCAATCAAGCATTCAAAATCCAAAAATAAATATCCTTAGTTTTAAGTACTAGGGAATATTTTCAGTGGACTTAAAGTTTCAACAACATCTCTAAATCTGAGGGGAAAATGCCCACATTAAAATACCAATACTCCTTACATTTCAAACCTCTTTATTTCCTGAGATAGTAGAAAAAAATTTAATGTACTTCCACAGAAATTCAGGGCCTACTTGAACCAGTAGCTCTTGATATACATCTTGAATTAAGTCCTCATTTAGCTTATCAAACAAAAAATAAGTTGTTTGTGCTTTTCAAGCACTTCAACAGGCTGAGAAAGAATACAAAGTCAAACACTCTGCATCATGTGATGGGCTAAAGATGCAAAATAAAGGCAGCTTGGGACTGCCCTAGTCAAGGAGAACAAAAACAGTTGTCAATAATTTCAGGATAATATGAGAGGGGTCTTTTAACCCAAGAAAAAAAAAAAAAAAGAAAGAAAAAAGAGAGCTTCCTATGACCCAGCTGCAGAAGTAAAAGCAAAGTGCAGAATGCAGCAACAGCAGATCTAAGAAGACATTGTTTCTGAGAAAACTGAAGACAGGGAGCCAGCAGGGAAAGGGAAACATGTTCTCCATTTTGATGTTGGCATCTCTCAGGCTCCTTGCCAGAGGCTACAGGCATCCCCAGGGCCCACCCAAACCCACTCAGGAGACCACACTACAGAAAGCTTCAGCTAAGCAATGCAAGCATCTCCCTGTCCCCATATTTTGCATGAAGACTTACAGCAATCAGTACACAGGTACCATTTTTTACAGCTCTGTTCCCAAGATAACAAGGCCTGTTCCTATTGAACCAGACTTGTTAGGCATGCAAGTTCCTCAGGTACAGGAGCAAAGTTAGGGCAATGGATGGTGCCAAATAAACAGCTTTTACAAGGCACTACTAACTCTGCATACAGTGACAGTTATCAGCACCCCAGATATGCTTTACAATATATTATGCACATATTTATGTGGTCAGGCTTTACAGAGAACTAAACTTTTTCAGGTACAGTCACTATTCAAATTCACTACTAAACACAAAGGCAGAGAAATTGGGTATATCCTGAGAAGATCATCCCTCTCCAAGGGTTGATCCAAGACTGCAGTGTACATGCCCATCTTACATAATCAGCAATTCTACCTTCTCAACACCTCACGTTCCAGAAACCCTAAAACAGCCAGAACAACTCACGTCATCTGCGTGCTTTCCAACCTTTCATCTCCTTAAGTCCCTGACTCAGGAGCGTCAGAGTCTCTTGATCTAATATACATTACAGAAAAAGACACGTAATTCCATAAGCAGTGACTCACCCTCACAGCCTCCACCCGGGGACACAGCTTCACAAAGGATGGCTCCAGCTTTGTGTGTAACTCCCTCTCCCTGAGCCAGCACCTCTCGGAGGGAAGGCAGAGCTGGGCACACCGTGGAACTCCCGAGTGCCCCAGACCAGCCTCATTAGCAGGGATTGGGAACAGCTGAGATGGCCCCAAAGCCAACCACACACAGGTGAAGCTCATTGCATTAACCACACACAGGTACAGCTCCTTCCATGAACCACACACAGGTGCAGCTCATTGCATTAACCACACACAGGTGAAGCTCATTGCATTAACCACACACACAGGTGCAGCTCCTTGCATTAACCACACACAGGTGCAGCTCCTTCCATGAACCACACACAGGTGCAGCTCCTTCCCCCTGCTCCTCCAAATCCCACTCAGGTGCAGCGAATCCCTGGGATTTGGCTGGACAGGTGAGGCCAATTCTCACTGCCCTGCCTGCAAAAAGGGCAGTGACACAGCCTTCCTTCCTTCCTCCCTCATCCTCTCCTTTCTATCAGTGGTTGCAGTGAGCTGCTCTATGGCTTCAGAAATACAAACTGAGAGCTGATCATTACAGTTCGTACTGTCCTTTTCACACGAAGGACAAACAAGAACTTCCAGAGCTTTCCTGGGAAATCAAGAGAGCTGCCAGACCACAAAGAAGGAAGGACAATGGCCAACTTGAGACCTCCCAGGAGACAGAAAACCCACGGTGTCCCACCTCTGCCTTTGATGCCTTGCTAAAAAGCCACCTTGTAAGCACAGGCAGGCAGGCACTGCATGCTGAGACTTTCACCTCTGTCAAAAAGAGAGAAGCCTAAGCCCCGACCCCTTTCCCAAGGTGCTTTCAGGCTGTGCCTCCTGCACTGTCACAACAGATTGGGCTGTGACAGGTTGGTCAGGAAAACCAGAAATGTTTTACATTTTCTGCTTGACTTGCAGTCCTTTTACCAGACTAAGGCTTGGGACAGTTTTTCTGCTGGTGTTTTTATTATGCTTTGGAGAAAAGCAGGTCTGAGGTTGACACTCAGCATTACAATTTCAGTACTATGCACATAAATTTAACTACTTAATTCCACTGAGCATTGGGTAAGTGGAGCAGCTAAACCCAGTATATTGCATGGAACATTTATCACTAACTACAGTATACAATTCCCTTTGCCATTTAGGCTTACACATTTTACAGCATTTACAATCATGCTGAATTATGCTAGAATTCCCATTTCAAAGGATTTCATGAATGTGTTGCTTGAATGTTGCCAAAATCATATTTTGTTTTTGTTCATGCAGACTTTAAGGGGAAGTGAGGTCCTGTGAGGCTGCTTATGCACTGCTGGATCACAAGTACTGTTGGGATGTCTGGATTTCAGTAAGAAGTTGCTGGAATAAAAAGTGGGATCTGACTGAAAGCTACAAAGAGAAAACTGATGTAGTTTTTAATCCAGTGCACAATAACTACTAATGAATGTTGATTTCTTACTGGCATATAATAGTCTTTAGCAGATTTTTATGGTTGGGGAAGGTCAACAGGCTGGCTGGGATCCCACCTCTGTACAGGAGCAGAGTGACCCACCTTTGTGACCCTGGTGAGGGGGCTCACAGGGCCTCACTGGTGTCTGACACACTGTCATGAGAGGGTGGCAGAAATCAGCTCTTGCCTTCAAAAGTGAACTCCTCCTTCTCTCAGAGCAGCTCAGCCAGCCAGGGAGAGTTCTCTTCCATGAGGGAGAAAGGTATTCACTGGCTTGCAGCCACCCTCCCCTTGAAAATCCCCCATTGTGTTTTCACAGTTTAAACCCAGCTTTCTCTGGGCTGGGAAAACAAAAGCAAACCCAGAAACTCCCACAACTCTGCAACTCAATTACTTTTACTTACTACTTTGGTGGTGCAAATTTTTGGCTATATAGAACACTTTCAGCTGTAATCCTGGGTTGTGAGAAATATAGAAATATCATTCTAGGTCTCCTTAAATAGATGGCAAAATGAATCCACACTTCCCTACCTCTCCTATGCAAATCCTGCCTATGATCTTCCCAGTTTCCTTTATGTATCTTAAACCCTGAAGGTTTAAGAGTAATATTTCTGTAAGTCAGATACTATTAGACACTTTTAAAGCTCTTCCTTCTCTTCTTGGAAAAAAAAAATAGAACCAATTAAAAGAAAAGTCTTCTCAGTCTGACTTCAGCTGTACTATAAAACTGTTATTAAAACTATCGTGGATGTGACAGAAATAAAGGAGGCGATGAGGAGATATTTATGATGTACAAGAAATGTCCAGGGAGTACGTCTAATGATGTGATCAGGATTTTTTAGGCCCTTAATACAGCGATTATTAATGCAAGTCTGCTTCCATGCTTATGCAAATAGGCCTGGGACATTACAAATAATTTCCAGTCATGTTGCTTGAGAAGGCCAGGTGGGGATGCAAGGCTGTCTGAAGCCTGAAGAGACTTTCTTAATGGAGTCCAACAAGATTAGTTGCCTTCCCCCGCTACATGACTCTGTAAAAAAAAGCAAATAAATCACTAACAGTCTCCTAATAGACTTAGCTCTCTCCTGTCCTGAATGACTATTGTTTGGAATAAGCTCTGCAATGGCCAACTCTGATATTGCCATGGTGACTTGGTTTTTTTCAAGGCTGCCTGAAAGATTTCCAAGTTTTTGCCAATGTTGTCCCTTGTCCCACGTGCAGGAGTGTAAAAGGCATTCTGCTGGTGGGCTGGAGCCCAGTTACTGGAATGGTTTTCACCTGATCATGTTCTCCAGCTGGATCTCTGAGGTGAAAGGAGTAACCTGAGTTCTCCCCCTTCCTGTGAGTGACCCAATACATTGCTGCTCTGAGCCCTCTGTGTTAATGGATTTATTACAGGCTGTGTGATATATTGCTGCCTCACCCAAGACACAGCTGTGTCTAGTGGAGCAGCCTGATTCTGACTAGCCTGGCTGCATCAATGCATGGAGCAGGGATTACCCCTTTTCCTGGGATTATCACATTTTATTTACCTCTCTTACTTTTTTAAAAATTATTTTACACTTACATTATTATTTAGATTTTATATTATCCTTCTAGATTTCTTTTTCTTTTTGTAAATTATTTTTTGTGTCTTCTGTGCAAGCTCAATTTTAAATATGTTACAAGGTGCTGCTCTATTCCTTTGTTAGTGATCAGTGACCCCAGCAATTCAGTATGCTTTCTGGGATGGAAAAAGTCCAAATAATCCCATGAAGTGGGAGAATAAAATTGATCAGGTGGTTGAAATGACCCTGCTTCAGAAGTTAGGAGTGAGGGACACAGATTGCAAAGGACTGGGGCTGCAGCTGTGGCACAGACACATCTCATGCCCAGGCAAGGGAATTGGGACACTTGCTGAAACAATAAAGAGGAAAAAAAACCCCACAAACCAAAGGAAGTCATGGGAAAAATGATTCCAGATAAGAATTCAGCTCAGGATGGCAAGCCCAGCTCACTGAGGCTGGATCTGATAAGCTCCTCTTTTCCAGTAATTGTGTCTAACCTGATTCAACCCCATCTTTTTTCGCAAATCTGGGTGCCACAGGGCGCTTCTGCCATGCAGGTGATGCCTTTGAGAAGCCAGTTCCTCTTCCCATGCTGAATTCCCACAAGAGGCAGAGCCTGTGTGCACTGTCAGCTCTGAGCCCCCTCTCACTGAGGGTGTGCAGCCCCACAGGCAGGGATCTCCCCTTTCCTGCAGAGCAGGCTGCCTGCTGTGAGCCACAGCGCTTTGTAGCACACCAGGAATTAACTAAAAGCAAGGACAACTCTTTCAGGAGAGCAATTTCCTTTCAAAGGTCTCGTTCTGCAGTGAGGGTCAGCCCATTAGACAGACCCTGTTTGTTCTCACTTAGTAACCCCTCATACCCTCAATCTGCATTTGTAGCAATCACCTAGAATTTCAGAAGTTTTATTAACTAGCACTTTGACAGACCCTTCCTTGATATTTTGCAGGCAAGCAACATATTTTTGAAATGGTGGGTACCCTCTTGCATATATATATATATTACAGTAGAGTGATAAAATGCTAGTGTAATAGAAATCAAAGCTTTTGATGATGATATAGATTGGTCTTTTCTTTGCAGGAACTATGGACCTTTATTAATGCAAGTATGAAAGACCAAAATTTGCCCAAGTTTTCCTAAAAGAGTTTTGGAGGGAGGGCTTACCAAGTTGCTATTTTGTGTGCTTATCCAAAGAAACTACTAAATAAAAATTATTGTTATTTTGATAGAAGTAACACTGCAATTGACAATCAATGACTGACTTCAGAAGTTTTATGCCTCACTCAGCTGAATCAGTGCAGATGTTTATGATATTATTATGCCCTTTTTTTAACAGAAAATACCCCTTGAAAGGCAAAAAAACCCCAAAACAAACAAACAAAAAAAACAACTGTAGCAGAAGCTTTGTTTGGAAAAGTACCACGGATTTGCCACTGACTTTTGTTTTGATAAAGAGTATTTTATGTTCAGAATTCAGAACTCCTTACTTCTAAAGTGGCTTGAGACATGCTTTATGCTTCAGGGGAAACTATTTCAGTCAATCCCACAGCTAGAAGGGACTCACTCCAAATTCCCCTGTTAAAATAATGTCAAAGTATTATTAGCTAAAGCCTTTTTACAATTGGATTAAGAGCACCCTGTTCTCTCAATCCATGTTCTCAAGTTTGGCTTTGTTTATTTACAGATGGTTATCTAACAATGCTAAAAAGAAAACAAATCAAAGGCTCCTATTTTCCCCATACAATACTTTACTTCTCAAAAAGTGCTGTTTCCTTTTTTATATGGAAATAAAAGATTTTGTTCTTAACCTGTTAACAATAAATAATGATGTTGGACAAATCTCAGAATACAGAATAAATTTGGATTCTATACAAATGTTTGGAAAATGCAAACGTACTCCACAGGGAATATGTGACAATTGGAGTTTCAGCTGGAAACAAAATATTGCAGATTACTAGGAATATCTATTCTCACTGCCACAGAGCACTTGCACAAGTCCTCTTCAGTCCAATCAGCAGGAAATTTAGATTGATAGGATAAACTGATAGTAGATAGACTGACCAATCTGTACCCATAATCTATCCAACAAATTTAACACAACAAAATGGGGTTCTCACAATTCAGGGGGCTGAATTAAGACACCTCCAGAGACCTGCTCCAGCAGATTAGTTTTAATAAAATTTTGGAAGCGTTTCTAAAACAAGAGCAAGGGACTACTTTTGTGCAACACTCAGCTGCCTCTGCCTCCTCAGCCCTCAACAATGTTATAAACCAAATATAATCACCTGGTTTGGGATGTAGACCCTGGGAGTGCAGGTCAGGAGAAAGCAGGCACCTGCTGAGAATCCACTCCCTCCTAATGAGATGCTGAAATATTTCAGTTTGGATTGTCCTCTGCAGTGTTCAATACCGGCTCTGTTGCAGGGAATTGAAGATACAGTCAATTGAGGTAGGTTTGGGGAAGTGGCTGCATTAAGCTTTACCTGCTACTGCTCCATCTGCCCAGGATGGTTCCTCCCATGGCTGTAGTTAGCTTCTAGAAAATTAATTATCAATTCATTAATTTCCTTAACTCCACCATCTAGAGCAGCACAGAACTAAAACTCCTGCCAAACTTGCAAATCAACATCTCAGTCACGGTTACTAATATTTTCATTGTCTCCCCATAGCATTACGTGGATTATAGCTCACTGAATAGAAAACCGATATAGCAACTCTGAAATTACAGGGTTTGGGTATGGAAACAGTAAGTGTAGATTTTGGAGACAAACCCCAGGTTTTTGTCCTGAATTCTTCTTAAAGGGCAGCATAAATTCTTTGAAATTTCTTTAATTAAACCAGATTTTCATTTAATAAAACAAGAATCAAATAATCAGCAGCTTTATTCCTAAACCACACGTATACATAAAAGTGCCTATAATACCTTCAAGATTATTAAAGTCACAAGTGAATTTGCAGAAATCTGACATTATCATGATTACAGTAGGACTATTAATTACCTGTCTTATCATCAGCATTGAACTTCAGACCCTACACGGTGCATTTGAATGACTCAGCTTTCAGTCATTTCTTGCTGAGAGTCTAGATGGACAAAAAAATGGTTTCCTCACTAAAGGGAATGTTAGTTTTGGGACACCAAGTTCCACCTCATCTCCCATATGGATGGAAACAGGGAATATATAAGGGAATAATAAGCAAACAGAAACTGATCTATATGAAATGCATCAGCACTACAATAGCCATTTCTTTTATTTTGCACAAAACAATGACATTTTCTTCCTATCTTCTCAGCCATATCTCTACAATGTAATAGGAAAGATAATTTACTTGGGTGATAATGTTTTGATTCTGGTTTATGTAACAACTTCAGATGAAAATTTAAGCACATCCTCACAATTCTGTAAAGTTAACATCGCTGTAGAAGAGTTACATGACAATTTTTATCTTACATATTGGTTTTAGGCTTTATAGTACCAGGAAAAAGAAAGGGGAAAATTATTTGTACATGTGTGGAATACTGAAGATGAATATGAGAAGTCTGAACATTGCTTGCAATACGTTTATTCAAATTCAAGTGTTTTACAAGTCTGGCCATAGAACAACAAAATTTATATCAACTTTCCATAATGATGGTGTTAGGGTTGTACTAAAGAGAAAAGAAATCTTAATATGCTTGGTTTGTAGTATTCTCAGGAAGCAATTAATACCAATAGTCCAGCAGGCTGGAAGTTGGAACATTATAAATTCCATCCTGGGCTCCAGATTGCAGAGGCAAATTTTGAATTGACTTATACTTTTTAAAGTGATTTTTCTTAAAAGTGAGATATCCAAAGCAGTTGGTTTAAATACAATCAATATGATCAGTATAACCAGGACAAACTTGTGCCCTTCACTGGGAAATATCTGTTGATAAATAAGAGAGACTTCCTGGGAGAGCAGAAGGATTTTGGTCTGGTTTTGCACTGTATCTTTTACCCTTACTTGGAACATGAGTTGTAATGACCACAGTAGTCCATCCCATATTTATAAATAGTGTGTATAGCTCCATTTCTGCACACATTACTCCATTAATACACTTTCCTTCCCAACTTGGATGTATTATTCAGTTTATCACGGCCTTATACCCTCTGTCCAGTGCTGGCATGGTGAGCTAAGCAGTCTCTGCCACTGCAATGATGTGGCTTTTTATACCCAAAATCGAGATGCCCAAAGATCCTTTCTTTTGGAGCAGGAGTGTATAGACAATACCAGCCACAGTGCTAAAACTCTGTGATCATAAAATATAATTGTCAGCAGCAGTTGCTAAGTGACAGCGATTCCTTTGTGATACAAATAATGTCCTAAAAAATTTACAGTGCCTCTTTAGTGCTTTATTTTTTACCTTGAAAGAGATGATCTTCCTAACAGTGACATGCCAAGGGCTAAGGACTTGCATCTGAATTGTAGACTGCAGTGCCATGTAATGATGCTGCTGAGTTAGGCTTAAACTAGCTGGGGATATGGTAATGGAGCTGGCATTTGGGGCAGCTCCTGGGTTCTCAACTGTGCAGGGAAGCATTAGTCAAACAAGGGAGAGGTCTAGAAGGTATTTTTGTATCCCTTCAACAAATAGTTGGAAGCTAGTCTGCCACGTGAAAATCTCTGATGACAATGATATCCTTTAATGAGGATAAAATTATTAACAAAGATAAAAATGGGAATGCACTTTGGAAGATTAACACTAGGAAGGGAAATAAAAAATATGTTAGAAAGTCTCAGTTTTGCTTATAGGCTTTAGGCAAGGACATTTGCTGGCCTACAGCCTCAGAGGTCATATGCTCGTATTTTTTTCCACAAAATTGTCAGTCACTTTATATTCCCTCGTGCCAACCAGTTATTTTCTGTGATTGTCTCCAGCCCATCAAAAAATCTTATTGTTAGAGCTGCATGAGAAGATTAAATTATATTCAAAAGGTGAGGAATAGCAACAGTCTTTGGCGAGATGTAATGATTTTTAAGCCAAAGGTGAGATCATGCCTGCATGAGTTCACAATGAGGAGATTAGCTTTACAACACAAAAAAAAAAGGGATTTCAGAAATTTTTAAGTGCCACAAAACCTGCATTTGAGACTTACTTTACATCTTCATTACATCACTTGGACATTAGAGGAAGCCTGGGCAAAATTCTGAGAAGCTGATTGTGCTTCCAGTTAATAACGACAGGAACCAGTCCAAGGACAAACATCTAAATCATGCTGCAGCAAATTACACAGGGAGATTCTTTGGTGTCTGAGGTGTGCTCCTACACACTGAGAGCTGTGGCACATTCCCCTCTTCCCTGTCCTCCTTTCTGTCCCTCTGTGGCTGCTCACACACTCTGAGAGCTGTGGCACATTCCCCTCTTCCCTGTCCTCCTTTCTGCCCCTCCAGGGATCTCACAGAGTCTCTGCCATGCCCCAGCTGGTCCCCACACCCCGTGCCCCCAAGGCTGCTGTGGCTCTTTCTCTCTCCCTGTTCTTGAGCTTTGGAGGCACAAAAGGAGATTCAGCCCTGAGGAGACTGTCCCTCACATGGCTCCCTGGGACCACAAATCCCTAAGGACTGACCAGTGAGTGGGGAGGAGAGCTCACAATGCCAACTCTTCACAGATGGACAGACAGAGTAGTTCTGACCTACATCTGCTGCCTTTCTCCCCAAGCCCTTACACACCTCATAAAGCTGTACTGAGAGCACCCATATAGCTCCAAAACCTACACACAGCATTATATTTTGTGTTTCACTACTTTCCTCACTATTTTACAGAGCATCATCCATGTGAGCAACTTGGACTTAAGGCTATGAAAAGCCCTCTCCACCATGAATAATATTTTCCCTCTCAAAGGCAGTTTTGTGAAGGCCAGGCCACAGTGAGATCTCTGTATTTGTGTCAGGTGTCTCCATCACATATCAAACCCTTGTGTCCCATATCATTTTGCACCACATGAAAAACATGGATTTAAAAGCTCATGAACCCATCATGATGACTTCACATTGATGATCTTTATTAAGTCACTTTCTGACATTGTCCCTTTCTAGAATGACACTGATCTTCTTTGTGAGAATCTGTCAATTAATATTATACACATGAGGCTGACTCGTCAATCTTAGAAGCAATATGAGAGTGGCTGTAGGCAAGGCAGGAGAATAATCTTTGCCCAAAAATAAGGTAAATAGGAAAAAAAAATCTTTCTATGGATGCAGTTCCTGAAGCTTTCTAGAAGACTGAACGTCATAGGTCTCCTGAGGAATGTTTCCATTTCCTTCTTAGTGAATTGCTTTTTTTAATTATGAAAACAAATTCTTTAGTCTTATTTTTACACATATTTACACCAGAAGTATTTCAAAGAACAAAAAAAAAGAGGTGTCCCTGTGGATCCTGATGAGGCTGCCATGGGCAAGCCGGGCTATGGAGCACTGACCTTGGTTTTCCACCCGTGCCTAGGGACAGGATGACCTGCAAGGGTCCCCCCAGACCTGGAGGAAAGACTGAAATTGCTGGCATACACCAGTCTTGACTTGCATGGAAGTGAGGGAGTACACAGAACAAAACCTGTTTTCAGAGAGAAACAACTCAAGGTAATACATCATGATACTTTTTTTTTTCTTTTAAATTATTTTTTGGAGAAAAACATTCAGAGTTGTTAATTTTCTCAAACCATTTCATTTGGATTTACTGTGGTTATTCACACTTAGAATTAATAACATGTCACTTACTCTTAAGTAGGTGATAACCTTCAAGTTATGGAAATAAAAGCATGCCTGCAGAGAACATCTTAATGGTCATAATATGGAATTTTACATTTCAGGTTTAGATCTGTCCAGAGATCCTTAAATATACCTTTTACAACTACACGTTTCCTTTCTTCAAATTGTCGAAACTCAAAAGAGCTGAAAAATCTCCTTATCCACTTCAATGGAAATATTATGAAAATCAAGTTGCTTCTGTCCTGGCATTCTTTCTAATAACAAAGTAAGCTGGTTCATCTTTAAGGCTAAAGTATTATTCCCGAGAAGTTTCATCAAGTATGTTCAGGAAGAAAAAAAGTAAAAAACTGAGACTTAAGATTCAATATTTTTTGCATAAAAAGCAAGTGGTAATAGTGATGGAACCATGTTGGCTGAAAGATATGAAAAGAAATGAGAATATTTTTTACTATAAAATGTTAATTTCAGCAGTGATGAAGCATTTTGAGAAACTGATATCCATAATCAGCCACAAAATATAAGCATTGAAGCTCCAGCCTGACCTGATTCTGGGAACTCAACACACAGCACAGGGAATTATCCAGACTGCTGCCCATTTTTCTCTTTTGCACAGATATATGAGGTGGTTTAGCTGAGTAACAGGCAAGGAAGGATGTCTTCTTCTAAAAATGGAAATTTCGAAATAATTATTTCCACTTAATAATGCAGGCAGGTAGAGCAATGCACAGAGCAGAAAGCTGGTGGGTGCTTTCAAAAGCTCTTGGTCTGCTGATCACTTCTGTTTTCAGAGGACAACATGTCTCTATACAGTAAAACCCAGCAACGACTTCCAGTGCTTTGGAAAATGTAAGATGGATGGCAATTACATTAATGTCCTGAATTGTCCTTATTTTGTAGCTATATGACATAGTAAAGAGAAAACTTCTAGGTACAGATAATATCCTTTATACTATTAGTTTATTTAACTGCAAAAAAACCCCAGGTGAATTTTCACCCAATACAGAAAAAACCCCCAGTATTACAGAAAAGTAAATTAGGAGTAATCACCAATTGCCCAAAAATACTTTTTCAGACATAGCCTTAAAAATAAACAGTAGGAATTAGAGTTTTTCAAGTAATTCTTCAGAAATTGAAGAAATTTCTCATCATTATTTATGACTGATATGCCCCAGAGAATTCCATCTGTCATCTTTTACCAACTACCAAGAATGTGAACATTATTGATATAAGCCTCTGTTCTTCTCAGCCACATCTGTTGCAGTTTGCATATGAAGTAATATTTTTTTAAGATTGGACTTGAATGGTGATATTAAACACTATTCCATCAGAAATGAGAACAAAGGGATAAAATATATTTTAAATAATGTATTATATTTCATTAGATTAAAAAACTATGTTTTACTTCAAGCAATATGTGTTCTGTTCATAATAAATATCAAAAATTTATTTCATCTCTGTCAGTTAGTTGGATATTCAGAATGTGTAAGGAGCAGGAAAGGGACAGGGTATTTGTTGTTTTTTTCATTAAAAAAGAAAATTACCAGATTTATTGCCCAAAAGAAATACTACAGCAAACTAATAAATACAGCCTTGTGTTCCTGCTAAATACTAAAAGTTGCATTTTATTTATTTGGTAATTTAATAGATTAAATGAAAATAATCTTGTGGTATGATACCAAGTAGAAAAATTCAGTGAAAAATAGCATTTCCAGTGAAAACAAGATGAGATTTTCCAGTGTAATGAATGTGGCAAAGTAACCTACTCAGCTACAGGGAGACACTGGCAGATTTCTCAGAGTCACTTTTCTTTCTGGAGCACAAGTCCAGTGAAGCTATTTCCTTATTCAGTACCTGCCTGCATGTACTTAGTTTGTGCTTACTCCCCAGTCAGATTTCATTTCCAAGAGTTCAATATGTTCTTAAGGTACGCAGTCAGAAGGCAAAGATGTGTGTTGTGAAATTAAGGTGCTTGGAGCTGGCTGTGGGCCTGGCCTTTTGAATACATCATGTATGTATTCAGAGCTTTCACTGTAATTCAGAGCAAATAACAGTGTCAGAAAGAATGAGATGGAATCAGCCACAGTGGGCATAAACTCTAGAAATAGCTTCAGCTTGTTCATTACTCTTTCATATCACATCCCAATCCAGATATAATTCCGTTCAGCTTTGGTCAGAGCAGCATTTTTTTTCACGTTCTTGATGGAATCTGGTTTATTACAGCACTTGACCTCTCTTCCTTCTCAGGAGATGCTTAATTCTTGATATAAGGATGGAAATGCTTACCCACTTGGGGCACGCAAAACTGACTTCTATTACCAAATGTGATTTATAAAATCAGAACCCCGGTTAAATGGGAGATTTTAGGGGCAGGAGGGGTAGGCAGGTGAAGTTTGGATGTGGCAAAGCTATTAAAGCAGTGTTAGTAACAGTATGGCCCACAAAAAAACCCCGACAGATTGAAAGACTGTCTGCTGATTGTGATCTTTCATGAATGTATTCAGATCTTCTTCTGCTGAAAATTCACTATGAAATACATTTAAGCAGCATGTTTTATATGCAATTCTGAATGCTTTTCTAAATTAGGCCGTTTTCCCCCCCGGTTTCCTAAGATGGTATTTAATTATGTGAAATGTTTCCCGTTTATTTACTAAAAGCTCCTAGCTGCAGTGGGATGGTGGGATTTGCTGCTGCTCCCAATCCAATTGTTCATTCAGCTCACTGAGAGCCAGATTTGCCTGCCACTCACACAGGAATGGGATGGAGGGTGGAGATGTGAGCAGAGAAAGAAGGGCTGCCCAGACTGACTCACTTTGTAGGAAACAGGAAACTTAAACACAGGAGGAACACATTTAATTCTGCTCCCCAAACTCTCAGGTCAATGAAATGGGTGGAAGCTGAGGAGAGGCCAGATCAGCATGGCTGAACAGCAGCAGGCAAATCAAAACCTTTGAGAAGGAATCTGGGCAAGGTGACCACTGCAGATCTCTTCCATCCTGAATGATCCCTCTGTTCAACACTCCTCTATCATTTCCTGGGAGGGCTCAGTTAAAAACTGCTTTTTATTTTTCCATGAAAACACACCAAGTGCTGCAATGCACAACAATGTGGGAATAACACCTGCTCCTCTCTCCAGCAGATGTGGCTGCAGACATTATTTGCACTGCGTGTTTATCTCAGTCTTTCAGTTTTGGGGATGTCAAGTAGGGAAGCAACCTCCAACACCTACTATTGGCAGCCTGTGGCTGCTTGTGTCCTGCCCCTGCTTTAGATTTGTAGCCACTGTAGACACTCTATTAAAATGTTCTTTTCCCTTGTAAGAAAATAATATTTGGATCTAGAAAAAAATAAAAAAAATACCATACTCATTTAATTTGTGTTTCCTCGCATTTGGTGTGGCACAATTGTACTGGAAGATCAATTTCACCTTTAATTTTACTGACCTTTTGAGTGGTTCCTGCACATCCTACATAGAGAGGACACATTGAGAGAATGTTTACACCACTGTGGAACCTGCAGCAAGGTGACAGTGCACATACAAACTACTGACACCTCAATAAAAGTATTAGTTTGCAAAACAGACAGAATAAAGAGAAAAAGAGCTGCCCTAATTTCCCCCAGCACAAATATGCACGACTGGAATGAATTAAAAATGAATGATCAGGTCATTTTGATGCCTATGATCCATTACATGGCCTCACACATCTTGTGTGTCCCGTAACCAAAGCTCAAGGTCTTCAGTTTGTTGCCAGTATTTACAAGCAGTGTTCACAAGATCACTGAGAGCATGGTGTGCCTCAGGGCTGGGGGTGTGAAGCACTCGGGCAGGGCAGGCTTTGACACCACCTCCCGTGATGAAGAGGCAGGGAACAGAACTCATTTACCATGTAGGCACATTTAAGGCTCGCTTACTGTCAGCCCTAAGCTTCAAATGATTTTATTAAGCTTTCCTCTTTGCAAAAAATATTTTTACTTTTGGGATTAAAGGAGCACTATCTCCTTTACATTACATACTTACAGCTTTAAGTTGTCCTTCATGTGTCTTTCAATGTGTTCAGCCTCTCACAAATGAGATCCTTGTACGCTGGTCCACATCCTGATCTATCCAACATCCAAGTACAACCCAGCCCAGCCCAGGATGGGCTCAGCACCTCTGGCACAGCTGCACTGGGCTCACCTGTGGGTTCTGCTACACAAACCCCACACCCCTGAGAGAGCTGCTCCCACCCAGGGATTCAAAGAGGATCTGGAGCCCATGGACACAATTAATGCATTGAAATTTGGATTTGCAAATTTCTGCAAGGGGAAAACATTGCCTTTAATTGTTCCCAGTGTGTCTGGCTAAAGAATGATCATCTCTTTTCCTTTCTGTTGGGCATTTGTTCTAGCTGAAGATGGTGTAAGTCATTACAGCAGTTAATTGTTAAACAAAGACAGGCACAGGCCCTGCAGTGGGCTGAGCAGTGCACAATGTTTAGCACTCCATGCATCAGGAGCACAGTAGAAAGAAACTGGGGAAAAAAATTCCATCAGTAGTGAAAAAAAAGAGATTACAAACTCAATGAAATTCAGGGTTTGAAAGAAAAGACATCAGAATATCAAAGCACCTTTGTATCCAATGGCCTATCTTGTAGCCAAGCCCAAAATTGCATGAGGAAAGAAAGGTAGTGATCTTGAGGGTTATTATTTTCAACACAATACAAAAGAAAGTCACAAATCATACTTAGAGCACTTAGAATTATTCTCAGCTTTGGAAACCAGAGTCTGAATCCATAGGTTGAACTGTCCAAACTTTTAAAAAATCAAACATAAAAGACAAACAAAATTTATTCTCTTATAAATTAAAAAAAAAAAAAAAAAGTAATTGGAAATGTCTCATTATGCTCAAAGAAAACTTTCCCAAAAATCTCTTATTCCAAATAAACTGAGTGTTATTACCATTATTATAGAGGGATTACTAAAACCAAAAATGAAATCAAATCATATGCTTAAATCTGTAAGACGTGTATATTGCACACTCCTGGTATCTTTATTTTTCATGAACATTATATATATGCTGTTTGTTATTTCATTTCTTCAAGTTAATTAGCTGGCTAAATCTCTCTGTGCTTTGGTCAGACTACATAAAATACTAACAAGCTGGATGAATCACCAGTTCAGCCTTACTTACTGCAATACAGATGAATTTTGGCCATCCACATAAAAAGTATGGCCAAAATACTTGTGTTTCAGAGACAGAAAAACTTCAGTTATATTTATATATATATATATATATATATATATATTTCTTTTAACTGTTTCCTGAGTATTCTGTATAAATATGGTGTCAATATTATTAATGTATATGGGGGAAAAAGTGACCGTTTATCATTTATTTTCTCAGTAACTGTAACACAAAGGAAGAGAATGCTGTAAACAAATTGCACTCAAACTCAAGCTTATCTGCAGTTTGAGGGTGGTGTGTAGCAAGGAAGCCTAGATCATAAAGAAGAACTAAAAACACAACACCTATCAGATAATTTGCAGTAATTCAATGAAGAGACTGAATTTCCCAAAGTTTTAGAAGAGCATGTCACAAGCAAGAATTGTTAATAAAGAAGCACAAAATTTTTTACATTTGTTTGTTGTCCCACCTCCTTCATCTGAATAATGTCAGAGATTTCAAACCCCAGTGTTGTGGGCTGCTGGAATTGTTTCCTTGTTCCAGTGTAGACATCAAGAAGAGAAAATCACAATATACCATTCCAGCTAACACTTCAATTTGGGTCACAGTCAGAAACTTCAAAAACCGTTTGTGTCTTTGCACCATAAAACCCCATTATAAGGGCTCCCAGGTCATCCACAAGCTTTTAAAAACCCCTTGGGTGAAATCTTAGTAGCTCTGTTATTGACTGCAACGTGAACAGGATTCTACACCTTGTTTTACGGTGTCAGTTTTATCTTTTCTGTTTTCATCCATAGCTTGACTGAAAAATGTCAATATTCCCCAAATTCTGACAGCTTCTTACTGACACTTCTATTGAATCTAAAGCTTTTTGTGTCTGAGTACCTAAACTGCCAAATGAAGGGAGAAAAAAAAAAAATCCCCCCCCAAAAAACCCCAAACCGAAAACCAGAAAAGCCCAAACCAGAAAAAAGGGCTTTTATTCAATTGGAGAAGATAGTTGGCTTTGTTCAATATCTGAAGACCACCACAGGTCAGAGGATTCTTGTTTCTCCTGCTTTATCTCATTTTACAATAATATGGTTTCAGATAAAAGATATAGATTGTTTTGCCAGATGTGAAGAGGAAGAAAAGATATCTTTGGAAACAATAAGCTCATTGCATTATTTCGATAGGAGTAAGGAGAGCATATTTTACCTACAACAAAGAGCTGGAACCAATGTATTCCAATATAGGGAAGATTTCAGGGCACATTAAGTTCTCAGACTTGAAAGACTGATGATATAGTATTGGAGATAAAACTGAATCAGGAGAAATCCAGCATTTCATCTAAGTTCACTCACACCTGTTTGTACTTGTGGGCCTCTTTTGGTCTTTCATAAATCTCTCAGAGACAGGCACTGAGTGTGATGCTTTTGGAACACATGCATCTGGAGCATTAAACTGACATAGCACAGTCATGAGGAAAAATAAATAAATGACTGGTCAAAAGGAATGATTTAACTTGAACAACAGACAACCTCCCTTCCTAGGCACACTCTTGGAGTCACAGGTCAGAGGCCTAGGGGAAGACCTCCATTTCCAGTCAGTGTTAGGACAGGAGTGGCTTTTCTTTATTAAAATATTTCTTCTCATTATGTTTAAGAAAAAGAGGAGAACAAGAAAAAAAGGAAATAGGGTTGTTGACCTTGAACTTTCCAATTATTTTTTAAGAACTCAAGATATCTCAGAGACTTGAGGGTAACACCTTTTTTATTCTTCCTTCAGCAGAGACAGATAAAAGCGTGCGCACATTGATGAATATTTGGAGAAGAGAATTTGATTTGTGACTTGGTTGCAGTTCTCTAACAAGGCAAATCTGTTGAATCCCTGCCTGTTCAAAACAGCTCAGAAGGGCATATAACTTTCAACAGTGTAATTGCTTGGATAAAGTGGTCTTCCTGTGAAATAAATCAGGGGGAGACAGTTTGGTCCATAAACAAGTCAGCAATGAGAGTCGCTCTTCCAGAGGATGTGGTGTGGAGGAGCCCTTTCCTGCAAGGAGCAGGGTTTATCAGCATTAGCAAAGGGGTTTGCAAGCTTCCATACCTCAGAGTGAGATGAAATTAACAGTTCCACTCACGATTAAGACAGTCTGTTTTACAAGACTAATAAAATGTGGTTGAGTACTCAAACAGATCAAATGTCAGCCATTTGTTTCATTTTCCAACAGCCAAAAAAGAAAATTCATCTTTCTCAAAGTGAAGTTATAAAACATACTAGATATAAAACTGATTCAGAACTATTGTTTCAGAACCTGGATCAGCTTAATGCCACTGTACTTGTATTTTTAGCCAGGAAAATCAGATTTTTTTCTTTTTCAATCATTCCTAGGAATTTGTGAGCTAATAATAGGCCTCCTCCCAGTTTTATACACCAACAATTTACAGACAGCCAGAAATTAAATAACATTTCTTCCATGGACTGTTATAAAACATTTCAGTGCCATGTTTTCTCGTGCACAGTACCCTCCATCTCTGATATCCTTAAGCTTCTCTAAAACCCCACTTCATGAAGTAACTCTGAGAGAACACCCACCCTTACACAGCTCACATTCTCAGACAACCTTCTCAGAATCTGCAGCAGAGCATGCGTGAGGCACAGCTGATTTTGGACCAGACGAAGAATTCATTGTTGGAATCGGAAAAAAAGTATTGAGAGAATGAAATATTAGGAAAAGAATTACCAAAGGAACTCCTGATGTGGAGGCTCTTTTTTACAAGTCTCTTTTTCTTGCCTGCACATGTGCATAACTCACGTGGCTTTTATCTCTGAATATCTCTTTCAAATTCATGAAAACTGAAAAAACCCCCCTTGCTTTTATGTTCACATTCCTGCTTATAGAAGGAGGTAAGTATTCAGCTGGTTTACTCATTTAGATGCCCAAAGGAGAAATGCTTAAAATTTTGTTGCTCTCTAGCACAGAGGCTTTTTAGTAAAATGTGTGGATTTTTTTTTCTTTTAATTTGAGGAAATGGATGGTGCTGTCCTGACACCTGTTCTATGATTTGCTGTGTGTCTGGTGGCCACAAGCATGTTTGAGCTCATAAAAGCCCTCTGTCTACAACCCCTAATTCTTGCTGAGGATCTGAAAAGATGGTACGAGGTTTGCAACATGTATGTTATTTTTCAAACCCTGTCTGTAAAGCCAAATCCCATTTCCAGGAGCAGTTTGAACTGAAATCCCAATAAGCAGCGACAGATACAGGTGCTGACAATAACCATAGCCACAGCAAGCTGCTCATTAAAGCTCCTGACTCAAATAAACAGACCCCACCGGGCCCCATGGCAATCAGTGTCTTGTGCCTCCATGTGCTCATTAGGCTGATCCTCAGCTTGCTCAGGCTCGCTGTCACTTTGCAGAACAGCTCCTCTCCTCTCTCCACCATGCTGCAAAGGCTGCTGATCCCCCTTCTGTTTCAAGCACTGCTGCCTGTCCTGAAAGCAGATCTGAGGGCTTGGAAGCTCACTCTAAGAAGGGTGTGTCTGTGTAAATTTTTCATATTCCCCCAGCTGGCCCTAGTGCTATTGCAGAACAGGCACTTTGGAGTGCAAGGACAGGGATTTCCATTTACCTCTCCTCTGCTGATTCTTTTGGCAAGGCTCAGCGCAGCAGCAAAATGATAAAAATTTCTGCTTCAAAGATAACGAACCGGGACATGAAGCAAAATGTGCAAAATGTGAAGTGAGGCACTTTCCTCGTTTATTACTCAGGATATGAAATAACCAAGAGCAATAACAAGTTCCCTTGATTTGTATGGCAGGAATGCTGCAAAATTTGCACTGAAATTTCCTGTCTGTGTGAGGAAATGTTTTTGTATGTTGAAATTTGATCTGAGACCAATGCACTGAGCTTGATCCAGAGCACTCTGAAATCAGTAGAAATGGAAACAATCCCGTGGCACTCACTGAACTCTGGACCAAGTTTTTATGATCCATACTCTCCCTCCTCTGCTGTTCCATCCCCTGCAAAGTCAAAATGACCCCTGTTCCAGGACATGCTTCAGACCCTGTTAAAACTGCAGATTTAATTTGACTGAACAATTCTGAGAGCATAAAAGCATCCACCTTTGCCTGAGCCACCCTTCTAATGTAGGTACCACACTTAGTACCTTGCAAAGCACTTTGTGGAGCCACAATAGCAGATGATAATCCCGGGGCCCTGCACATCATCGAGATAAAACTGGTGAATAATGCATGAGTATTTTGGGTATTCATTTGTATGCTTGATGGATATCTCAATTTAGCTGTCAGATATGATAATTTAAGCTACAGTTCTAGTCAAAAGGCTATGTCCATTCTTTCTTTTTCATTATTAAACCAGAGATATGAACACATAAGGAGTAAATACTGTAGCAGAGAAAACCTACAGAGAAGTAACACTCTAGAATATAAACTTTCCATATAGCTTGTATAGCAAGTATTTGCAACCTGTACTCAATCTGAAGTTCCAGATAAGTCATCTGAAATGACTTCATACACTCTATTTATTGTACTTTAAAAGTACAATTCATATTGTAGTAATGTGGTTGATGCACATTCATGGATCTGTTACTGAATGGAAAGTAAATAAAATTCAAAATCAAAAAGTCAAAAAATAAACAAAATGGCTTTTCTTCTGTCAGTTTTCTCAGATACATTTCAAATGTTTCACATTTCAAATGTATACTGCTCTTTTTTTGGCCTTTATATGCTTAATTGGCTTCATTTATGCAATTTACAATTTAAAATCAAATTTACCTTACATATTCACACATCTAAAAAGAAATAATGAAATAAAATGAGAATCACAGGTAACTTGCTCTCTTTTAATCTTTTTACTCCTGCACTGTTGCATATCCCTACCTTAATAAGGGTTTTCACAGTTGTATTTCTGCCTACACCCGTGCAATCACACTCACAGAGATTTGTAGGCAAGCAGACACAAGAATTCTAATCTCCTAGATTAGAAATACAGTTCTTAAAATTAAGCCCTAAACCTACCTCTGTGCAGATTTCTCTGCAGCCTTTAGGTGCAGCTACAGCAATCCAAAGTTCCTGTTCTTCCTAATTCATGCTGACACCATTTTTGTCTTTGATCTTCGCATTGATTAATTCTAGATTGGTCTAATCAGAATGATTACTTTTTAAATACATATGATTTTCTAACAAACATTTGATATTTACTTCCCCACATGCATGTTTTGCCCATGAAGTTTGGTGGTTTTTTTACTTGAGTTATTTGCAGGTAAATGTTACAAAGGCACAGAATACTTTGCATTTCACGAAAAGGAGAGAAAATAAACACCTCCCCCTGTTTTGTTCTTGCAAGCCACCTTAATAGATTTACTGAGAAGGACAAGGCAGTCCATCTTGAAGGCTATAATGCTATTTCACTTTGACATCTGTTCTAAGGTAATGGTATCTATCATTAACAATGTCATTAGTGACCACTCTCAGTCCATTGTTCTCAGTGTCTCAGCTGGCTATAAAGATCTCATTTTAGACACTTAGCTCTGTGCATATGCCCTTTCATGACATGGTTCTGAGGAAAAAAAATGCTTTATGGCCAGTCAGACTATAATAATTCATTTCCATTTAAAAATACACCATGTGGGATTTTAAATGAGGGAGAAGGATAAAAAATTACCAGTTTTCTGACCATTCATCGATATAATACTCAGCATTTTCTAATTAAGCTGTAGTGGCCAAGCATTAGATGTACAAAACAGGAAATCAAAGGGAATAGCTGAAAAAATGTAAACTGTTTTAAGTGAAGCTCTGTGTTTATCCTTCTGTGTTAACTGTTTTTAAACATGCACAAGGTTTATTCACTAAAAATGGAAATCTTGGGTTATGCACACCACACCTCCCAAATATGCATCATGAGCTCTATACCATCACCCAGATTTTGCAGATGTTACCCTGTTATGAGTCTTACATTACTCAGTAACCAACTTCTGCTGCATTATCTGTGTGAATATATCCAAATAACCCTTTATCATCATTAGCAAAGCTTCCCGTCCTCGTAGAGATTTAAAGTAGATTCAACAAAGACAACGCTGCTCAGTATTTCACCTCCACCTGGAAGTTTTGAGACTAACCTAACTGAACATTCTGGAATTAAAACTATGTACCCTGATTCTCAGTGCTGTGGTTCCAACCTGACCCCATCCTTTCTCTCCCTGACACTGCAGAGGCAAATCCTGCCCCTCTCTGCAAGCCCCTGAAGGCAAAGCTGTCTTGCCATGCAGGAGGTCTCAAATCATTCTATCAGCAGCCCAAACTCCAGGTGCCAGAGGAACTCCCCCCTGTCTCCTGGATGCTGCCACTTTTGAGAGCATAGCACCTCACCTTCCCATGCATTTCATTGCAACAATGTTGGGAAATGGTTTCAAAACAGTTTGCAAGAGGTTCTTTTTTTTGTTATTTCTCTCTCCTGATGAAAGGTGGAGAGCCAAAGGTGGTCAGCCAAATTTGAAAGAGAAAAGGAACGACACAGATGATGTGAGATCACCACAAACAAATGAGGCATCAGCTGGAACACCTTACACCAGGAGCTGCTGATGACATGGAGCCAAAATGAACATTTTGTGTATTTATATTTTGACAGAGAAAATTTAGAAGGGTAGCAAAGGCTAATGAAAAAAATAAGCTGACTTGGCATGCAAGTCAGCCTCTTTTCCACAGATTACTGGAAATTTTAGAGCATACTTAGTCAAAACAGGAATAGGACCATATATCTTAAAACCAATAAAAAATGACAGCAAGTGTGATGATATTTGTATGCCAATATAGAATAATGTCCTTGATATTCTGAGCTCAAGGGATTTCCATAAAAGCCATGAGGAGGAACTCCAGGCTACATCAGTATGAATTTTGCTCGTAGGTTCAATGGGAGTAGATTTTAGCCTGACAATATGAATTAAAAGTGATGGACCTAGAAAATTACTGACACAAATCCATACACTTATCCTGGTAGTTACTTGGCCTGTTAGACATTGGTAGCCCAGTGAAGCTGTAATTTTGCTATGCCTCCATGCCTATAAGTGTGTCCATTCTGCTATGGGCCTAAACTGGGGTTTATTAAAGCTTAATGGGACCTCTGCACTGGCTTCATTGCACTTTGGACAAGGCACATTAAATAGGAAATCTGAGTCAGCAGCAGAATTTGAACAAAACCATAAAACTGGTTGCTGTTTGGCGATAAAAAAATTCTGCTATGCATACTGCCTGTGTGCAGTCAAAATCGAGGGGTTTGGGGCTGATCTCAACATTTCTTATCTTCAATTTTTAATACTTGATTGTTGAAACCAGCTTGTGTGTGTATACACAAAGAAGCACTTTTTTGTTTTCTTGCATTAATGTTGCTGCCAATATTTTNGCTGAGGGCTTTGGGGATGATCTTCTCAACATCTCTTATCTTCAATTTTTGATACTTGATTGTTAAAAACAGCTTGTGTGTGTATACACAAAGAAGCACTTTTTTGTTTTCTTGCATTAATGTTGCTGCCAATATTTTAAACAAATAATTGATGTAAAAGGGAGCATATCAGAAATTATTCATGAAAAATAATATCAATCATCCAGTATTCTTTCTGCTAATTTTGTTACTCTTCCTTCCAAATTTTACTTTCTGAAATTTCTTTCTTTCAAAATATCTGAACCATCAGTTTGTTAATATCAGTTGTTCCTATAGCAGCAGAGCACAATCCTGCAGATGGGTTATAAAGGAAGTGAAGAGAGGAAATTCATTATCTGCTGTGCTTTGCAGGTGCTCAGTTTAGAACCAGCACTGAGTTAATTTTGATGGATAAATGGGTCAGACAGCATTGACCAGATGGCTACTCAGAGATTTTGGGTGCATCTTGCTGTATCTTTTCTTTACAGTAAGCACAGCAAGAACACAGCAAAGCCTTTAAATTCTGAGAGCCTAAATTTTATGGGAGCACAAATTGCAACACAGAAACAGAAAAAAATGAGGTGAGGTAAATTGAGATAAAAGCCCATGTTGAAAAAAATTCTTTGCTCTGATGTGGTTTACATCACACATTCCTGATACTCTGTTTTTCATTCAGCATCTTAGATTGACTTCCTGGATTGCAACAAGTTCTGCAAAATCCCATTTGGGTCTTGAAGAGGGGTTTTATTTTTTCTGTCACATCTGAGGCCAGCTAAATGCCTGTGCCTTGCTTTTCTCCGTGGTCTCCTTGTCACTTTTCACTGTCCCTAGCTTCTCTTTGCTTTCCTGCTTATTCCTGCAAGCTTCCCAGGCACACAGAGTTGCACCTGGCACACGAGCAGACAAGAAGTGCACTCAGCACCCCAGGTGTTAACATGACTCTTTCAATCTGCAAAGGCTCAACTCTTACGATTTTGAAAGTGGAATTTAGCACATGCTTCATTCAGCAGCAATGGATTTGGAGAGGGCAAGTCGAAAATTTCCACTGAATTGGGCTGGAGCAGTTGTTTGTCAGCTTGAACTCACACTAAAATGAAAAGAATAGCAAATTTGGAAAGACAGCAAGTATAGCTCATGTTTCCAGATCCTCCTTGCAATCTCGGTGGTGGGGACAGACAGGCACAGGAGAAGAATCTGCTCTGGGGTTTCAGGGTGAGCACAATCCCAGCAGCTCCTGTGGGCACACACAGCTGGTCCTGCCCTCCTCCAGGCAGGATGTGCTCCAGGAGCAGCCACAAGAGCAGGCTCTATGGCCAGCCTTCATCAGGGCAATTCATAGAGCAAAATTTATTCCTTTCCAGCCACCACATCTGTAAACCCCTTATTTTTAAGAATTTCAGAAAAGATGAGCAGGTGGAACACCCTGACCTTTTGCCCACCAGTCAAGCCCAGTTTCTGACAGCTGATGGTTCATTAATTAGAAATTTAGGACCTGAACACCTAAAGCACCACAGAGTAAGGCAGTCATGTGGCTGAGGAACTCTGCACCTCACACAGACACATCAACACAAACATTTTCTTGCTCTAGTTTTGATCCATTTTGGAGCAAGAAGTCATCATAAAAGTACAGGAAAGTTGTGTTTCAGCTGAATATTTTCAAAGTTTGGATAGACTAGATAGTATTGTGGACATGTTCAGTTACTTATTCAAACTTTTTTGTTGGTTATCCAAGTTTTCCCTCTGAACCAGGGCTGATTGCATACTTCAAAATGGTGTTTGCAAACATTCTTCAGCATTCTGAGCAGCTGCTCCATTCATTCATGTTTTTGCTGCTTTTTATTTACTATTCATGAACATCTGGACTATTAAGAGTCTGTTTGCACAAATGGCTGAAGAATTGCTGTTCCCTATATTAATACCTGTATAGTTCTCAAGAAGAGTTAAGCATTCACAGAAAAACAAAATCTATAAGCATTTGGTGTAGTGATAGGATTTTTTTTTTTTCTGAATATTTTATTTGTCCAACTCGGAAGCAAAAATAAAAGCACATGGTTTGATTGGTAAATAGGAAATAAGGAATGTTTCATGAATATCACGTAGGTTAAAGTTTATCAGCACAAATACTAACTAAGAATAAATTAACCATTCTAAGAACCAGCAGGAGAAGAGTTAAATTTTAGGACTATTCATTCATGGGAAGTATATTTCATATTTCTGTAATGATAAACTTTTGAGGTCTGCCTACTGCAAGCTAACTGTGAACTTTGGTGTCTTTGAAGTATTGATAACTTCCCTCTGGGATTTATTTGTGTCTGTTCCAGGGTTTATATCCTGATGGGTGCCAGATGACAGACTCCTCCGCATTTCAGTAGGTACTTTGAGAATAAGATGTCTTTTACTACTTCCTTTCCTTTTCTCCTCGACTCATCATTTTCCACCCTGCCTCTAAGCAGCTGTCATATGTTCCTCCCAGCTTTGTAAGCAATAAGGAGCAATGTGGGCGAGTTTACAAGATTTGCACACCCGTAACTTTCAGGTTCTTCCACCTAATGTCTTCTGTTTTCCTGGGGTTTTAAAATTGTTTTTCTGTACTTTTTCTTCAACTTTCCCCTACTGTAGCATGAAGGTACACAAACATAGAGCTTCTATATTGCTTTTTTGAAACTGGGGACATTTAAACTGTTCTGAACACATGGTGGCCACTCCTGGTATGATTAACTATGTCTTACCTTTGGTTTATTAAAAAAGGTGAATAATAAAACTGCTTAAGAGGAACATGCCCATAAACCTAAGGATTTAAACTCAGCTTTCTCCAGCTGAAGCAAATATCTGTATCACTGACCTATAGTCAATGTCCTTTTTCTGATAATATTAACATTTTAATATTAGTGTTTTAAAAAAACCCTCCAAAAATCTTATCCAGCATACACAGCTGAGGCAGAAAGAGATAGAGAAAGGAGTTTCAGCCATCTTCCTTCCATCCAAACAATTTCATGCCTAGAATTGCAATTAAACCCTCCCCAGAAAGGCAATGGCCAGGCTGAGGTTGGAGTTCCCCAGGTGAACCTGTCAGACTCAGCCCACCCATCCCAACAGACTCAACCCAGCAAAGCACAGCTCAGTCACTGGAGAGGCCAGGAAATTTCTCTTCTGGGTCCTGTGGCTGAATGGCTGGTCCCATACAAGCCACCAGTGTTCACACACAGCGCATGGAAATCCCTGGAAAATGAGGGTTGTGGGGCCTCTGTTAAGTTTTTCTGAAGTTAAATATTTAATAAAGTTACTGTGAGAGTCCTTTCCAGCCCAGTGCTGTGCTGAGAGGTTTGTTGTGCTGCCCAGAGCCATGGTAACCAGATACTTTCATGTACAGTGAGAACTTGCATATGAAATTAAACATTCAAGCTCTCCTTGCACTACTGTGTGCAGTCTTTTTGGAATCAGACATTCCCATTACTCTTAGGATGGTAATATTTTCAGAAGAGACCCTCAAGCATAGTTCTGATTGGGAACTGGAGTTAGAATAATAAAAAATTGAATTACTAAATTTATACCTCTATCTCAATGTGCTGATGATTCAACTCCTGTTCATTCAGCAATATGCAGCTTAATTTGAAATAATTATTTTCTAACACTTTGAAAAACATAATTGAGATAGAAGCAGGCAGCATCCAAGTCTTGCAGATAATAATAACAGTAATAACTAAAATACTAAAGAAATGCTTTGAATGTGAACATTTTTATATCCTAATCTCCCTTTGGCAATCTGTAGGTTTTTGTATTTAGCAAACATTCAGATTCTCAAGATCCTCTGAAACATTTCCTTTGATGGCAAATTTTAACACATTTTATGCTAGGTTATAGTTATAGTATATCTGGTTATTGCATTTTAGAACCTATAGAGCCATAATGCATATAGTTACAGTCCCTGTAGACAAATTGTATTCACAAATTCAGATAAGCTTAGGTTCAAATTGTCTAGACTTATTACTTGGTTTTGGAAGAAAATGTAACTTAAAAGGAGTAAGTTTTCATACCACCAAAAAGAAAAAAAGAAAAGGACTGGTGGTAGATAAAAGCTTCTAGTGATGCTTCACCTTGACAATATTAACAAAGACATCCTAATGTCAGGGCAGCTCTGTATATCTTTCTTTAAGATTTATCATATCATCCTCAATATTTGATGGATACATTCAAATTAATGACCAGATGTGATGAAGACTACAAAAAAATATGCATTTTTAAATGCCACTGGTAAAACACTCGAGATTACATGCTTCTATGGCTTTCTCATGTTTTACTTTTATCTCCTTAAATATAAATATAGCAATTTCCAAATCGTACTAAAATTTCCAAAAAGTTCCAGGAAGATATTTGGTCTTGTTTTACAATTAATACTAATTTGTTACTATGCAGTGTGAAATAGGCCAAAGAGATGGAAACAACCAGTGCTTTTATTTTCTGTTAATAAGCATTAGTTTTTTTCTAATTAATTTTTAAATGTTATTTTTAATGATCACACTTTGAGAGACAAATGTTGACAGCTATTCTGCTGTCTACTCAAAGCTAGGGAAACTGTTAATCAAACTTGCAGCTAAACATTAACATGCACTGTTAATATTTGTGATGAGGATAATTTTAGGAAGGTGCTTTTCTTTGGAGGAATCAGAATACCTCTGAAACACTAACACAGGCAAGATCAATAGACTTCATAGTTCAGGATAATATTTAGTGTATTATTGTGGGCATTGAGCTTGCTTACTGTAGTGCAAGCTCCACTGCACTGCAATGTGTTCAGCAGCAGCGTGGTGGGAAAACAGGAATTTTGGAGATGCTGCAGCAGCCCCCGAGGAGCAGGCTCTGGGGAAGAGAGAAGATGCTCTGAGCTGTCCGTGCAGAGTGAGTGAGTGCTCCCTCTCCCTGGAGCCTCACAACACTGCCCTGGTGTGCCTCAAGCCAAGTTCCTGCTGCACCCAAAAGGAGCAGGAAACTTCCCTTACTCTTTGTGCATCATCAGGACAGCCATTACCAAAGGGCTCATTCCTGGGTCTGATTTTATTCAGGCTGCACTCTAATAGGCAAGTGCCTATTAGAGCCATTAAGGTCAGATCTCTGTAGGTACCCCCAGCTCCTATTTAGTTTAATTTCTGAAGCAGTGGTGAAAAGGTGCAGCAATTCTACCAAAGGGACTGATTTGCTCACTTGCACTTTTGCCCCATTTGCAATAAGGATCTTTTTTTTTTTTTTTTTCTGAGAGATATTCTCAGGATTTTCTTTACAAAAGCGGTTTTTTAGTCTCTAATTATATATGTTGTCTCATTTAATATGAAGATCTAAGCATTGACAATAAAACAATAACCAGCCTTATTTTAAACCTGTTTTCAATTTTTCTTAAAGCCACTTACTTCCTTGATAATTAGTTTCTGACAATTCATTGTTTGCTTTCACACAAAGAAAGCACAAATGTATAGATAGCAGAGATGGTAAGAAATGCTATGTTTATCTAATCCATTTCTCGAATGTTATTTTCAAGATAATATTTTTTATCAGAAATTTACAGATAAGAGATACAAATGCCTGTTTTCCATTAAGGCTTTTGCAGTACTTTTCCAAGAGCTAATCAATCACTACCAGTTTTTTTTTTCCCAGTGTAATTTTAAATTATTCTTTTCTTGATTTCATTTTTATCATCCTCCACTTTTCAGACTATCCCTAATTATTTTTTCTTTCTGATATTTAAATGTCACTTTTGAAATATTACACAAAATTAGCTTCATTGAAAATAAAAACATACTGAAAAACACACTAATTCCAGATGTATTTTTAAGAGAAAAACCATCAGCATCTGCACCATTCTCTTTCCAGGTATTACTGCCTTGCAAAATCAGAAGTGGTTTTGTTGCTTGCTGCTACCTACAGGCTTATTAGAGCTGACAACTCACATATGGGTGACCTGGTGATTCACTTCACTTCTTCTGTTAGGTGTAGAAAAGGCAGGGAAGCAGTGCTGAATAGAGTACATGTGAATAATGACACTGAGAAAATGTGGTATTTTACTTGAATGTCAAGTGTTGTATCCTTAAGCATGTTCGTGTTTTTTAACGAATGAAGAGTGCATCCTTTAGAGGAATGATGAATGTACATCATAAATTGGACAAAGGAAGAAGAATGTAAAGCTTGCAATTAATTACTCAAATGTGAAATTAAAAAATTAATCTTTTCACTGGGACTTTGTTATATAAATTTCAGCATAAACACAGCATTCATTTCTACCCTGCAACAAATGCTTTTCCTTAATAAAACTTGACTTTGGCAAGGATCAGTTGACTAATTTGTTCTCCAGCATCCCTGGCTTGAAATCAGAAGAAGACTAATGATGCAGTCAGTAGATACTTCTCAGTTTGTACAGGTTTACCCAAGGCATTGGACATCTGTTTATGAGAGATCACGCTGAGAAAATGCCTACATAGTGTCATCTTTCATCTTAACAAGTGGTGGAAATAACAATTAACATCCTTGATTTATGGATTTTTTTCTCAGATTTTTGTGTAGTCTGTCAGCTATTATTTTCTTTATTAGCCAGAAAGGATACTGTTCACTGTTAATTATCTTTGCTCTTGTGCTTTGAATTTGTACCTTATTCTGACTTGTACGACAAGTACAGCTAACAAGAAGCACTGCTCAGTGAAAAACTAAAATGTTTTCATACACAGCTGCTAAAAAAGGACTTGGACAAAAATCTGTGAAATTTTTTGGTCTAAATTGTTTTCTGAAATTGGTTTACAGTTTCCTTAGGTCAAAGATTTTGCGGCTTTTAGTTTGTATAGTTGACATTTCTTTGACAAATGAAGCTGGCAGAGAACTGAGAAAACAAAGCATTGGAAAACCATATGGTTGTTGTGAACTTTGTTGATGCAAAAGTAGCTCAACAGGAAATGAGAACTTGCATTTTGCTTTCCTTTCAGTTCCTAAGAGCTTCTAAAGCACTCATCTGTTGTCTGTAAAATATAGCAATGACCATGTCAGTACTATCATTATTCTGATAATGATGAAGAGTTTTGTGTGGTATTTTGGGAAGGCACACCTGTTTCAGCCCATCAATAGCTATTGTATGCTTTCTTCTTGAAAAAATAAAAAAGGAATGTTCCGAGGTGTAGTCTGAATGTCCAAATCTTTGCCTCCTGCTTTCATTAATACAGATATTTGATATTTCCCACAAGAAAGCACAGTTTGGGCCCCTTTGGCAGATATGTAGCATACTCTGCTCAGTGTTCCATTGTTTCATTCTTTTGAAATGCATGATTTCAAAATATTTAACTCACAGTCCATCTGAGCTGCTCCTTGGTTTTCTGTTGCCAGACACTAAAACAGTTATTAATTGCAGTCTGATACATTAATAAATAATTAAATTTTGTTACACAATAAGATTATTTCACGGAAAGTAACAAGATCTAGCATTTTACTGATGATCATGAGGAGGAAGAACAAAATGATGGGCTTTATATTTGCATAGATAAATGTTCATTTCTGGTGAAAAGAAAAAGAGACCACATGAGTACAGGAAATACAGACCAAGTGAAGGCCTTAATTCTGTGAGTGAACATGAGAACATAAAAACAGCCTGCAGCCTGTAACTGCTTTAGTCCCTACTTTTGTATCTTTATGTGAATATTTCAGCAACTATGTCAACATCTTAGTTTTCCTTCCCTCCTGAAAAAACGTTAAGCAAACTGTTCTGAATATGTTAAAACCAAGGATGACGGATTGCAAGTTGCACAAAATATGGCACAGCTCAACTGTATCATTTTTCATGAGTTTATTTTTTATCCTCATTGCACAATTTACCTGTTTTCCCTACAGAACTGCACTGCACCACTCTCCTCGGGTCTTAGAGACACACATCATTAAATAAGTTTTATTAAAAAAAATTTACATTTCAAACCAATAGCTTTCACTGTCAATAACACTGTGCTTGTTTCTCAACAAAAATATGTTTCCTTTTTTTTTTTTTAGTCTAAGAGAGTAGATTTCTAAATACAGGCTTCAGTGCCAAAATTACTGCATATGACTCACTTAATGTATACAGATTTTACCAGTGATATTATATCCATACATTTATGTTGCAGAAGCAACAGATGACATATGACAAAATAAATAAAGTAGAGAAAACATTAAATGTATGGATGAGAAATAATGCATTACTATTTCAGCACCATAGTACAAAATGATAAGGAAAAAATATACTAATTCAATGAATTTTTTTTGTTTTGTAGCTGCATTCCTAGACAGTTATGCCATGCAATGACAGGTATGGTGAGAGGATTTTTTGTCAGCTGTAGAGAAAAGGGGACCTTATCTCTGAGAAACCAGACAGTACAAAAATCTCACCAGTATCACAAGAAACTTGCAGATTTAAATAGCAGATAATCTAAACCAGTAAACTATTTCCAAAATATTAGTTTAGTGTGCCTTTCAAGGATAAACAATGCACACAAGTCACTGAAAGGATCTTGTGTCCAGCAACAATGATTTTGAAGGTCACTCAAAGCTACTCAGACAAGGTACTTGCAGCTCAGAATTGTGAAATGGCTGAAGGGAACGAATTATCCCATATTTTATTTTCTTGTTAAATTCTGGGTGTTTTTTTCCACAAGCCTTTTCATTTCTTAGGAAATAGAACAATCTCTGATTGCACACAATTTCTTCTTAAATTCGCTTTTGTTTCACCATCTTTTAATTTCTTGGAAAATAAATCAAGCTCTGATTGCAAATCATGTTATCAGCTAACATAAATTCCTGAGTTCTTATGACTATATAGATTGTGTTAGCCAGACAAAAACCACCACAGCAGAAAAGAGCAATAATCTCCACGCACACAGGTGAAACAGAACTCAATGCGACATCTCCCACAAGGAATTGCTCAAACTCCTGTTATTACTAAGGTTTTTAAAGATCAGTTTTGAGTGGCTAAAAACCTCTCTGTGCCTGTTTTTAAAGAGAAGACCAGTTTTCAAAGGTGGAGAATCTCTGTGTGCCTGAGGTGTTCATGTGTGGAGCCAAACACTCAAAGCCTCATTCCCACAGGTAAGTGGTAGCAGGTATTTTCCCTCCTGTACTGCACACAGGTCTGGGTGTATTGTGATCTGACTCCTCTGCAGCAACACCACCACAAATCTTTGGGCTTGCTGAGCAAAAAGGTTCTTATGGTGCCAACAAGAACACAGACTGAATAACTACATTTCCTGGTTGATCCATGTTATCTATCCCTTGCAAATATAAAGATTTTTCTCTTCTCATTGAACGCCCCATTTTTCTTTTTCTTTTATTGTCTTTTTAGATTTACTAACCTTTTCCTCACAGTATAGCTCATATTCAGACATAGGAATTTAACAGCCAACTCCCAGTTTTAATTTAAAAATGTTGCTATTTACAGAAGCCGTTAAAATGATTTTTTCAGTGCCCTGTTCAATTTATGAGACCCCCCAAACTTTGGCTGTGGCAAAATGTCACAACCCAAGTTCATCTTTCCTTTCTTCCCTTGTATCTCCTCAGACACAAGGATTGCATTTTCAGACATGACCACCATGTGTGTAATAACTTCTCACTTCCTTTCCTACAACCCTAGAGATTTTTTTTTATAGGCTGTTTCACATTTCTTCTCTCTGGCCAGTCTCTGATAATCTCTAAAAGCATCTCCTGGTGTTTAGAGCTTCATCTTTGATCTTGCTTACTTCCACTCTTATTTTTGTGCTCTGTCTCAGTCAGTATGCTGTTGCTACAAGCTAATCTCCCATTACAGCCCTCTTCCAGATTGGCATGATGCTGTAAGTCACAGAAGGCTCCCTGGCACTTAAGCTGAGACATGATTGCAATTGAGTTAAACTTGCCGAAGCTCAGTTAACAGCAAACACAGCACCAGAGACACTGCCTCTGTGCCTGGCAGGCCACATGCAAGATCTAACAGGGAGAATTCACACAAATAACTGTATTTACCTTGGCACCAGGCACTCCTGGGAAAGGGCATTAGGGGAGGATCAATGACAGGATGGAGGTTTAGATCTTGCTTGCTACAGCGCTGGCTTTGACTTCCCCAGACCCCGGTGACCCGTGCAGGAGAGAGGTAATTGATGACAGCCTGCTACCAAGAGCAGGTTATAATACTCCTCTTGTCCAGCCACACAAGGCAGCCTAATCTTCTCCTGTGTCTAGAAAACAGCTCACCTCAAACACCCAGGGTCACAGATTAGTGCTGCATGTGGGCTTTTTGGACACAATGTAGTTCGATACTCCTGGCATGTCGATATCAAGGATAAAGGGTATTATTGCTATTATTATTATTACAGTATTGACTGTACAGTTTTGGCAGTGCAGGAAGATTATCTCAATAGTCCCCTTTCTTTAGTTTATTTCTAAGCAATTTTCCAATAATGCTGTAACTCTCAGCCAGTTATAAGTTTAGGTTATGAAAAATAAATTCGCCTTTTTCCCCGATATTTTGCATTACTAAGATCCAGTAATACTTACACATTAGCCAGATGTATAATGATTTAGTTGGGCATGTTTTGTCTCATTTCTTTTAGGGATGGCAATATACATAGTCCTTCCTACTTTTAAAAAATCTGTTCTATAATTTTGCCTTTTCTTTTCCATTTTTCTTTTATCTAAGTCAGGCACTGCTTCCCTCTTCTCGAAGTTTCTCCTCTCAATTATTTTTATTCTGATCACTCTTATAAAGTTGTCACATTTTTAGAATCAACTGAAGTATAAGTTGCAAAGAAATAGTTTGGAAAAAAGAGTTTGCCTTTCTATGTTTGCTTGTTTGTGGATAATCTGGCCAAAATTCTTGGAGTGCATTCATTACTTTGAAATGTTTAGAAAATAGATCAGCTCAATGTATTTCTGGTTACAAGCTGCCTGCATTTCCTAAGACTTTACCAAAAGAAGAGATCATTGCCAAGAGAGGATTTTATAGAACATACAAGGAAGGCTAGGGATGGACCTTGCTGAGTTTGGACACTGAGAGACACCAGTTTCAGCTCTCCAAGGTGTCTGTAAGAACCTGCAAAGCAAATCATTCCATGTTGTGTCAGCATGGGCAGCACATAACCTGTTAGCAGTGCCTGCCCTGCACTTGTGCTTCTTTAAACTGTGAAGAACATTTTGGACAGTCCTCTGTAAATGTGCACATGGGCAACAGAAACAGCTTCAAGAACAGCACATCCCCAAAAGCCAATAGTTAAAGAACGGAATATGCACCAGCAGATAAAAGAATTCTATTCATTAATCTATCATAGTCCCAAAATTGTGGTGTTTAACCTAATATCAACATATAGATTTATACAAAAATATTTATTTCATATAAGCACTTTACTCAAGGTGTACTGACCTGTCTATTTGTCTCAGTTTCTCACTGGAATTAGAAAACTCTCCTGCTGATCCTTTGGTAATAGAGTGTTTATATCCCTTAAACAGCAACTGTGAATTTTTTACTCATATAGAAACAGACAGGAGAGGTCTAATAGAAAATATATTAAATAATACACTATCTAATACAACAGGATCACATGAGCCTGTGTCTCTGTGCATACAGATTGAAATGCTGGAAAATTCAAGAAGCAAACATAAATCTAATCCTGTCTTTCAATGGAGTGTGCAACAGAGCTCTCTGTTACATGTATTTGTAAGACAGATATTTTCCCCTTCACAGGATCATGATCTATTGGAGGCGCTGGGGGGAAAGAGTCCATGGAGAAAGAGAGGCTTTACATTGAATGTTTTAGAGAACTAAACTTCATAAACTCCAATTGCATATGTAATCCTGTCTAAAGATTTCCAGATGCTGTCTGGGAATAATTAGGCATTTAGATAAGCAGATTTGGTTTAATTTATCTGTACACATGATCACTCCCTTTGACAATCTGGGCCATCCTTGTGGATTTCAAGCACATATACAACCAAAGGGGACTTGAGCAAAATATCCTTCACTGATGCCCCCACCCAATTTTCCCAAAAGCTGACAAAATAATTCTGGTACCATCTGAACCTTGACACGAAACCCAGCAGAGGTTTCTCCCAGGTCACTGCACTCAGCATTTTCCACTGATGTGCTCATGATGCAGCTGAGAAAGGTTGAGCAGAACCGGTCCATTGAAACACAAAGTGCAGAAGCCTTTTCTCTCTTTCCCTGCTCCCCAAAAAACCCTCAGAGAAGGATGAATGACAATTAGAACCGGCTGAATGTGCTGACTGAAAACTTCAGGGACTTATGGGAAACCTTGGCTTTGTTATTAATGGCAGTGTCAGGAAATCAATGCAGATTGCATGTTTCACCCGGTAATATCCTGGACTACATTCCTCCCTGGCAGTTTTACATGTTGCTCAATACAACAAGCCTCTGCTTGGGTACCCTGCCAGCAAAACCCAGCAAAGCCCTTCAACACTACAAAAGAGCATATTAACAGATGCATCAAGCTCTGCCATAGTCTGGAGGGTTGAAAAAGCAGCATTCATCTTTATGTGACCCCCTTGCCAGCTTCCACATGCGCACATGCATGCCCCAGAAAGCAATCCAAGACTTTTTTCCTCTTTTTCTCTTTTTTTTCTTTTTCCTAATGGATGGATTAGCCACCAATAAATTGGAGGAAGACAATCTGCCTTTCTCATTTTCTTCCCACATGCACTTGTTACTTTAGATTCAAAAAGGCAACGAGCAATAACAAGATGTTTATCTACTGGCTTTATATAATTAATACAGGGAAATTCCCTGACAATGTAATTGCTATAACGAGAAATATCAGAACAGGATTACATGTTGACATTGGTTCTGGAATTCACCAGTCTGTGATACTCTTGCTCACCAATATGCAGAAGGTTTGACAGAAATGGCTGGCCTATTAACTCACCCTTGGAGGGAAGTGTCTTACACTTCCCATCCCGCTTGTCAAGAGGCATTTGCAAGTCTTACAATGTGTTTAATGAATTCTCCAGTGCTTGCACTTTCAATTTCCATCCTTTCTTTTTAATCTTTAGTGATTTTAGCAGCAATGTCCTGGGAACCATTTTGGTACAAAAATTCTAATAAGGAAAAAAGCAGGGTGACATTTAATTAACAAAATTAATTAGTGCTAAATAGTGAAAGAGCATTCTCTAGCCATTTACGAGACAACAGCTGAGAATGGAGGAATGCTGGGGATGACAGCTGGAAATTGCACTCAATTAAAAATTAAAGCACATTCTGAGACTATGAGGGGAAAAAATAATTTCCACACTCAGATTTTTCATGATCTAAAACTTCTGTGATTCTCATATCATAACTCATATCAACTCTTTTTTTCAGGTGCCACCCTGACAATTTTCCACTACAGATATGATAGACTATATAGGGAATTTAAGGTTGCTAATAATAATAATAATCTTGCTTTTATTTTGTGGCCCTTTAGAAAGTATCTGCAGGACCTCCCCTCCACCAAGGATTTTCTGGGATGGAGCTTGATATTCTCATCATGTAATTGAATGTGAAGTTCAATGAAAGTAAGAGCTAAAGAGAATCAGTTACATCCTCCATTCCCACTAATTAGATATTGTATAGTTCTTGACCACTTTAGTTTTATGGACCAACCAAAAAGATGTTCTTAAACGGTAAAAAGCAGCAAATATGTTTTATGGTAGAGATTTTTTTTATTATTATTTTTAACTCACTTCTGTTTATTGCTCTAAACTCTCTGTGACACAAAATCAGGGAATAAATTCTGCTATTTAATCTTAGCTCATTTTTTTTCTTTATTTATTTCTTTTTTTTAGCTCTGATGTTTAGTACTAAACAATCTAAAGCCAATGTATTGTAAATTAAGATAAAACTGCAGTCAAACACTATATTGCCTGTAGGAAGTGGTGATAAATGATCCTAACATAAATACTGGGTTCTTCAAAGGCAAAGGGCTACAAAGCTGTGGGTGCAGTCTCTGCTCATGCCAAATTGTGTTTTCATGTTTCTGGAAACCAGGCAAGGCAGGTTACCCTGCTGCCCTTGAGCATTCACACAGGCTTATCTCTTTCAAGACAGACTCCCATTTTCTCCAGAAGATTTTCTCTTTCAGAGGAAGGGATGTCCTGCCTGGCTGCATCTTTATCCCTCTGTAACAGAGGTCTCTGAGCCCTTGTCCTTGGAAAGTAAAGCTGCACACAGCCTGGACAGTCAGTCTGTTCCTCAGGACTGACATATCCTTGATGTGTCCTACTAATGATTCCATAACTCAAACCCCAATTTTCATCAGTTTTCATTGCCCGTTTCTGTTCAGGAAAGTCCACACCAACATGGAGCTCCTTAAAACACCTGGATCCAAAAATGCCATGCAAGTTCTTGAGCATGCCTTTTATTTTTTTCTATAATCAAGATGGATCATTATTTTACAACTCATAATCTAATTATTTTGAATTTCTTTTAAGCTCTATTCTACAAAAAATCTTTTTTAAGAACACTGATTTTAGTTGAAGCCTAAAGGAATTCTGAAGATATTCTCTAAAGAGGGGACACAGAGTAGAATGTCTACACAAAACTCCAGTGTGCTAGTAGTTGGCAAAACTATTTACAGAAGGATTACTGAATTTATAAACCAAGGGAAAAAACACAGAGATGGGGATTTGGGGATTTTAGATAGCCACATGAAATATGCATGCAATACCCAAGTGTGAGCTCTCACATGTTGATGATGTGCTTTCCACAAGACAAATATAGAATCAGGGATGGGGTACACTCAAGTTAATGGAGAGTAACATTCTAAAGGGAAAATGCATGTAGTTTATGATCCAGATGACATGGAAAAATCATTGTCCAGACTAGAAGAAATGTAATCTGAAGACTCTAAGCCCAATAGTTTAAATCACATCACACTTGCTCCCTTAAAATTTATTCCCTTATTTTTTATTATTCTTTAATGCAGGATTTAGAGATATGTTCAGGACTTATATTTATTTTATGACTAAAATGTTGTACTTGACCTTGCACAAATTTATAAACCTACAAAACTATGTACTTTTAGTGCAGTTAAATAATTTTACTGTTTGCAGGACAGGCTTTACATGTACATTTAGATACTTAGGTAGAGAGGTTCTTGTGACTTTCTTTGCTTTCAGTAGGAAGTATTCCAAACTGAAAATATTGGTCCAGCTTAAAAAATTTCCAAGGTCAATAAAATTATATTGTGCAAGTACATATGTTTTATGTCTACACTCTTTTACAACTCTGAGTTGTTCACATCCCCTAAGGGGACATAAAGTCAAAATCAAATAAGTACTGAAATCAGTGGGGGGTCTTTCCACTGCCCTCGGGATTGGACACAAAATTCAGAACTCAGGAACAGTTCTTTTGATTTGCCTGCAGATCAATAGCCTTTACTAATGTTAATAGTACACTACTTGGATTCCTTTACAGATACTCTCCCTTTTCAAATGTCTCCTGTTCTGATACTGAGAAATGACACAAAAGCATTTTTCCAGCACAAAGAAAATAATGTGAGTAGCTGTTAGCTCAGTTATCTACTGAACACTGCATCTCAGTATTGTTACACATTCTCTTGAGAGCATTTCTTCAAAAAACAGAAGGGAACTTTTCTTAGTAAATGCCCATTTATTATTAAGTGCACACTGGAAGATTCATTAATGAATATTTGAGAAAAGTTAATAATGTATCTTCTACACCTCTATTATCTGGAACGAAATGTTTCCTAATTAGCTACATAAGCCACCATACATTCTCCAAAGTGCTATCAAAATAATTTGGGATTTACTGCATTTTCAAAAACATAACATTACTGTTTATTAAAAAAAAAAAAAAAAAGACCCGTGTTAAGGATGGTTTCATTAATGCCTTGAGCACTGTGCTGAGGAGGGATTTGTTCACCATCTGGGGGTGGTTTATGAGTGCAACTCATTAGCCAATTTCTTATAGACACCTGAAACCCCTCATGGAGTGGAACAATCCCCCTGGGAATGCAGCAGTAGAGTAGTAAAAGAATATTCATTCTTTGAATTGTAGACCTTGATTCTACATGTTAAAGGCTGATGAGGAAGGCTGCCATCAAACAGCACATGAATGTGTTTAGGTTATGAACATTCCTAGGAATGGTATCACACCATTGAACAATGGGAACAAAGGCTAAGCACTTGTGTTAAAGTTTTAAAGTAGCAATCAATTCACCATACAATAAACCATTCTCATAAAAATCACAGAAATAAGTAAGTCCTGTCCCAGTTTTAGATCAAATATCTAAATTCATACAAATCTTAGTGAAAATGTAGCTTGACTGAGAAATATTGAAATCTGAAGTCACCAAATTCATGTATGTAACCATTGGTCTTTGCCTGTGAGATGGTAAACCCCTCTTGTGGCAACTGTTGATTAAAAATGATACATAATTCAGCTTGGCTTCCCCACCACAGATGTGAGATGGAGAAATGTGATGTAAAATAAGGTCCTGTACTTACTTTATTTTTTCCAAACATAAAACCAGATTTTTTGGGGGATGCCCTCTGTATGATCCTGAAATGTATTTAGTCTGACATTTAATGAAAATAATGAATTGGTGTCTATTGCTGAAAAGAAAATTGTAATGGGACTTAGACCCCAACAGGCCTTTTCTTCCTTTCCACAGTAACCAAAGTGCTTTAAAGCCTGACTCCAGCAGCCTGCTTTTTTAATGAATCCTAAGTCAGCCATCTCTAATTCAGAGTTATTAGAGCTGGAAGTATTAACCTGATTCTCGGGAATTACCAATCAGTAAGTGACTGAATACCCATTTAGCTGCTGCGTCTCTTGGCACCCATCAAAGGGTTCAAAGTGGCTTTGATGGTGTCATCTCTGCAGCCTGCACCTTTATCAGACAGGTCTGCAGCGGGCACAGAGTCTGCCACCAAAATGTATTAACCCTACTTTCCTAACCAATCAATTACACTGGCTTAAGGCTACCTCTTGATTCTTTAGTCACAGCTAAATTTAGCAAAATTTGGGATGTGAATATACTTTACTTTTGTTCTGTTTATCTGAATAACTCTGACTGCTCCCTTAGAGACTTATCTGAGAAGCTTTCCATCCTTCTCTGCCTTTGATCAAAGGCTGTCAGAATTTGCTTCATTTACATTTCAGACCCCCTGATTAAAACATGTCCTTTGGGTTACAAAGTATTGTTGGATGACAGAACTAAGACAAACTGTTCTAACTTTCTCATTGCATTGTCTTACTTCAAGATTTTTATCACCCTGTTATTATGCCTCTCCTGTATCCGCATGCCTGTCTGGCAAAGGAGTTTTCTTGCTGTAGAGGTACCGATAATCTCTGGGGTTTAGGACAATTTATGACTCTGGATGTCCTATGGATATCATTACTGTTAAGAATATTAGTGTAAAGATAACCTCCTGGCTATTGGGAGCATAATTCTTTTCCCAATGTCCTTCTTTGTTTTGTGCACAGTATTCCATGAACAGCACCAATGACAGGTTTAATTTAGAAGGGATCAGCTCTTTGCAATTGATAGCTACAAAGCCATTCAAGCAAAATAAAATCAGTAACAAGAAGGCTTCTTTGGTTGGTCCTACAGCATGTTCTTTGTTTCATGCTGTTAACAATGAGCAAGGTTCATGACATGACATTTCATCAACTAAATCTGTGTCCCTTGATAACCTCTTAAAATCCTGGGCTTTCAACAGAATTCCCTTTCCCTGAGAAGGATTCAGTTAAGCTCTTATTAAACTCATACAGTGTCACAGACCACTGACAGAACAAACCTCTGAAGCCTAATTTGGCTTTATTCTTTCCCTTCCTCTCTCTCCTGGAGCAAGTGTCTTCCACTAAGAGCCTTACAGTTTTGCTGGCTTTGACAACCAATATCTTGGTACAAGATAAGCACAAAGGTGGGAAAACACATAAATGCAGTCTCTTCTACAGCACTGGACACACCAACTGGACAGTCGAGTGCTTGGCCAGTGTTTAATGGAATTGCTAGAAAAAAACCACAGACATGAGATTCTGCTGCCATTACTTCCAGTGCCATGCACTGTAACTTGGTTTCTAGGACTGGCTTTTTCAGAGGTCACTCAGGCACTTGATTCCTTTGTTTTCCTTCTGCCTCTGAATGAAGCTTAAGGTTATTGTAGCCAGGAAACTGCCCCACTGCTTTTTTGCCTATTGTCAAAATCTGCTCGAAGATAAACATTTACTAAACTGAATGAGACTCAAATCTCTCTGACACTACTACGTTCCATGTTTTTCTGGCTTTTTTATGTGTGTGAATTTTTCCTTTTTAGATTTTTGTATCTTCCTGCTAGTAGTCATTCTTGATAGTCATGATGACATTTTAAAATGGTTTACTTTATGTATGGAAAGTGAATACTCAAACTGTCTTTTAAGTTAAGAGAAAATAATCCTTTCAATCACATGTCAAGAGACAGAGTGACTGATTGTCAGATTTCTGTTGATTTTTCAAGACTTTTAAATGCTTTCAGCTCTTAAATAATGCTTATAAAAGTCATTAGGGATCTCCATAATGCACACTGCAGGTGCAGACATAAGCAACTCAATACAACTTTTGAATTTGCTTTTGTCAGTACTTACAAAAAGGAGAAAATTTGAAAATGCTTTTGCTACCTCTTTTGTTTGGTTTGTTGATTTTTGGAAAGAGTTCTATACTTTGGGGCCATTGAAAGGCCACCTTCTTGCATTCTTTCTTTAATTATAATTTCTGTTTCTATATTAGATACGGGCAAAAGAAGCATATAAATAAAGACATAATTATAATAACTATGGATAAACCATTCTGGGGTAACATTTTCATAATGATTTAAGAACTTTTAAGGAGGACAATGACAAATATTATACTATGAGACTAAGGCATTGTTTCTAACAAGATATGAACAATTATATACCTAACTAGTTACGTCATTAGCATCCTCTGATAGTTGCAAGGACAGAGGGTTCTTTATAATGAATGCAAACAAGGAATGCAAATAATTATATAATTATTGCACCGTGGGCTTTAGACAGATTAGTTTGGCTTAAAGTTATTGAGCTGTAAAGTAGAATGCACTATTAAAGTTGGATGGAAGATGTAATCTAGCCACATCATATTAACAGTATGCATGTATCTGTCTCAGAACCCTAGGCAGAAATCACTGTTCAGCTTCCAGAAATGAGCAAAGGTTCCCTCTCAAATTCAGAGGCAAAGACTCTGGGCTCTAGAGAGGTATGGACCCTTTCATTTGGGAGAGCGTTTCATAATTCTTGCTCCTTCCATTTCACTTCCTTATTCACCTGAAATATTTCACTCTAATATACAGAGACTTACATTATCATGGTTCCTAAAAGAAATTACAAAAGAGGGCTCTCCACAAAACCCTAACTACGTGTGTAGGAACACTGATGATACCACCTCACCCTTTCTTCACAGGCAGGGGAGCAATATGAAAAAAAATACTCAAGAGTAAGAAATAAAGATAAAACCTCAGTTAACTGAGAACATTTAAGCAGCAATGGATGCTGTCACAGAATTCTACAAGACTACCATGCTTAAAAGTGGCACCCAAATTGCAGGCAGGGTACAGAGGATCCTGTCAGAAGTGACCTGGCTTTGGTGAGAAAGCCTCTCTGCTTTTTCTCCTGAACGGGTCAGGTGGATGTGTCAAGTTCAAGCAGCAGGGTATGAGAATACCTGACTGCACATTTTGATCATAGACAGTCAACCGTTAATAATTTTTTCATTATTTTCAACTAAATTCATTTGAAAAATGACCAATGGAGTATGTCCACAGTACAGAGCAGTACACAGAAATTGCCTGTGATAAAGCAGTGAAAAGATAGATTCACTCTAATTTATAGATTAGACCACTAAATGAGTGAGATAAATATTTACACAGCATGAACTGGCATTCTGTCTCAGGGCATACAAGTATAAAGTAAAAGGATGTTACTACTGCAATACAGCCAGATAATTTCATTTATCGTAGTCTCACAGCACCACTGACCAATCAAAATTAAAATGATACTTAATAGCCAACAATGCACAGTGACACTGACATGTGAAAATTGTGTTTCTCACTTTCACTTCAAACCCTTTTTCTTTTTTTTTTTGCTGTTATATTGAAAAGGAATTTAGCAAAAATGAAATCTCTGAGAACAAAAAAATGCTCTCTGTCTGATTTATCAGTTGGAAAGGGTGAGGGTCTCTTGTGACTGAGTAAAGAAATGGCATTTTTTGCCTACTTTCTCACCCTGAGAATAAATTCTTACTGTTTTTAAATGTTACAGAGTTTGTCTGCTTTAAAATAGCTGCTTTAAGCAGGTGATGTGTGTCAGTCCAAGAAGAAGCAAGTGAACCAAAAATCCCTGGGTATTGCAGACATTCAAGAACATGAGTAACAAACTCCAGTCACATAAGCTGTGCCAAACAGAAGGAAAGGTTCCTTGAGTTTAAAGATGTTTTCCAAAACTTTTTTGCTTCTATTCTTCAGAAAATGATCCACTTCTTTTAATATGCCAACTAAAAAGTGTAATTTTGTTTGGATTATTAAAACTGCCCTTGAATGCCAGTACAGCTCAAGCAGATACTAGAACATTCCAAAGAACTCCAAAAGCTTCCAAGAGCTTTGCTCAGTTTTCTCCTAGCAAGCCTTAAGGTACAATAGAGAGTAGGAAGAATTCAAGAAAAGAACCACGTTCCTGCTGTCCTGCAGATCTGTTCCCTCTGTTTGAGGACCAGGTTGAAACTCACATGCTCTTGTGCATCCTTGAGGAGCAGATCAGACTCCTTTTGGGTGAAGATAGCGATAGTAGGCATGAGAAGGAAAGGAAATACTATTTTCCTCTCTGGAACTAAGATGGTTTGTTGTGTGAATACCAAAGTTGGCACAAATCAAAAGTTTTCTCCTCCTGATGAGGTTTCCCTGGTGAGAGCTGAACATTTTTTTCTCTTCATTAAATGGATTGAGTGAAGAAAAGGTGCTCCTACACCTGAAGTTCTGTGATGGTTAAGGATAGTAAGGATGGTTAATTCTCAGTAGTAATTAACACATTCCTTTAGGTTTTGGGAACAAGGAGAGACACTTGGAGAATCTCTATGGACCTGCATCTATCATCTACTTATGGATCTTAGTTCCTGATTAGACTGATGGCTTTTGGCATCCCCACCTACAAACTGCATGGCAAGAGTCTTGTACTTGTGCATTCAACACAATGTATGCTCCAGAAACTACTTGGGAAAACAAAGTTCTGGCTTGCAAACCTGTCACAGTTTCACATATTGCTGGAATAAAACAAATTACTTCTCCTGGGGTTTCCTTAATTTGCTACAAACTCCTTCCTGCAAAGAAGTTTGCAAAACAAATTTTAATGGCAACTTCTGAAGATTATTTTTAATACTAACACTAGAAAAAGTAGGCCATCTTTTATTCTGTAAAAAAATTAGGAATGTAACTCAAGTGCAAATACACCTGGTTACATGATTTAATTTCTAATAATATTTTCTTCAGTCTCACTTGTTCAAGAACAAACACACTATTTATAATTGAGCTGTAATGGTGAAAGAATGTGTCCACTATACCCCCCAATGTACAAACATAAATTATAAAAATCCGATTCTAACCTTAAGCAGATAACAATTAGAATGAAAGCAATTTGCTTTAAAAATGAGTGAATAAAAACAATGCAGTGAACACAGATACAAGAACCAGAAATAATTACATTTGTCTCTGTTATAGATTACTTCATGTCGTTTGAAAAGTGCTCTCCATTAAATTCCTTTATTGAAGAATTTACTCACATTTTCATGTTGTTTGCAATACACCCTGTTAGTCTGGATGTTTGGCTTTTCTTTTCCAGGGTAACCCATGTGTAACATTGCCTCAGCTCTTACCAAAGATGCTTGATCCAAGAATCCAGTGAGGCAGAGGAATGTTCTCTTTGTCAGCAGGTCTTTGCTTACAGCATTTTTTGTCTGTGAGGAGAGGTTTGAGTTGAGTGAAGAAAATTTGGAAAATTGGTTTGTTCAGTCCTGAAAAGAAAAATGAAGACATGTACACAATCACACCCATAAAAGGTTACTCAGACAAAGCTGGTAATAAATTACTGCCTATATCCACTGGGGAATAAGGTGAAAGTGATGTGCATAAAATACAGCAATGGAGGTTTAACCTAGATGTTATGAGAGACTTAGCACTGAGAGAATAAAGAAGGAATTAAGAAAGTGAAGGAATCCAGATTTTTAAGGCTAAGATTTTTAGGTTACTATCAGCCAAAAATTGTTCAGCTATACCTGCTCTTGTTGTAAGGTAAATACAGTAAAAGACAAGATAGGGTGCTTTTCAGCCTTATTCTTTTTTACAGGCTTCCTGAAATCAAAATATTTTTATTTGAACATTTGTTAGGTTCGATGTGTTAGAAAAATATGAAATAAAACATTTTAATTTTTTTAGACAGATCTCAAAATTATCAGTTAGATAGCCACATAAAAGAACCCTAATCAAGCTTTCAGCAAAGGTTTTTGGTGTGAATGAACCCTCATTTTTCACACAAACAATTTTGTTCAGCTAGATCTGAAACCAAGTTAACTGCTCATTAATTCTTTCCCAGACAGTTTCTAAAGTCTGTATGACAAGTTTCCTTGGTAACAGCAGCCAGCATATTCCATGACACCTAGCCATTAAACCAGACAAAAGCACGGATCCTGAACCTCCTGCCTCCATCCTGGAGAATAAGGAGAGGCTAGAGGCAAACACAATCCCTGGCCTGCACTTGATCCCAGACCAAGCACACAGCTCATGCAGCTGATGTGTCCAACAACACCCTGGACACGTGTACAGCAGCTCTGGGATCACCTAACCTTTGCCACTGCCTTTTCTCCCTGCTGTGAGTTTGTAGGAAACTGTGTTGGAACACTGGGCAAACAGCTGTAACTTCTGAAGTTAAAAAGTTTGCCCCAACTGCTTTGCACTCCTGCAAACTCTTAATCCAGCCAATGTTTATAAGAGAAAAAAGCTTTACTGTTTGGTTTTTTTAAACTTGATGATCCCATTGTCGTTTTTGATTAAGGAACAACCCAAATATTTCAGTCATTAGCAAGTGCATTGTGCTAAATGCTGTTTAATAGAGAGAGATCCAAGAACAGAGACAATCTGGCTGTATAACTTCAGTGCCAGATCTGGTTCTCTATTTGCTTCATCCATTCACAGTGAGAAATGACTTATTTCTTACTAAACCATTGTAACAGATATTCATGACCTGATAGTAGAGACCCCAGCTAGAAGAAGATGGAAATCTGTTTCCTGAAAGTGAAGGAATTCAATACTCACCATGCTGGGAAATTTTCTGAGTGTGCTTAACCAGCCAACCCCTGCAGCTGAAGGTGATTGTCAGGTGATGGGTGAGGGCAATGCCCTCATCAGTTTTAAGTAAGAACATCAGGGTGATGGAGCACAGCCAGAACAAAGGAAGCTGAACTCTGCTCAACAATAAGGGCAATTTTTATTATTGATAAACAACTGCATCAGCTGAGAGAACCAACTGGCTCTGTAACTGTCCCAGAGTTAATCAAAGGAATGCAAATACTCTCTTCCTGAGGTAGCCAGACCAATATTGGGAAGTATCTCAGCTCAGTGTAAGGGTATGAAAACTGAAAAAAGAATGGATAAGTATATTTTGCATTATACATTAGCCCTCCTCACAGATAATATCTAAAAGAGCATGGTCAGAGGGCGTTGGACTCAGGATGAGAGGAGATCTTAGCACGAAAGCATGGTGACCTGAAAATTAAATAAACTTATTCACTTTGTTCTTCTTGCCCTGCCTATGGAGCTGTGGAAGTATTCAGTATCAGATAGCAACTCCTCTACAGGCTAAAAAGTTCCTGTTAAATGTTGTTTAAAACCCAAATCTTGCTGGTTTTTCTACAGAAGTGTTAATTCTTAGGCAAGTCTGCTCCTCTAAGGCTCTTTTTTTCTATGAAGCAGAACATGCTGGGCTATGAAGAATGGTGTCTTAGTCTGATTCTTTCTGCCCTACTGATTTTAACAGTGATATGCATGTCATTTCAACACTATGCTTGGCAAGGAAGTTAAGAAAGATTAAAAGGAATCTTCCTGATCTCCAATTATGTATATTTAAATATACACTTGACACAGTGTATTAACAGGCAAAAACCTGGAATTGTCAACAGCTGAAAAGCCTGATCATCAGGAAAAAATGCATTCCAAATTTCTTTTATGCATTTTCTGTGGGCAAAATCAGACTTCAAAGAGCAAATAAGAACTGATGCTGGATTTTATCTCTTTTTTTTCTCGATTCTTTTCCCAGATATGGTTTCTTTCATATTCAAGTTTGCACAATGAATAGCAATTTTGACTCATTACTGTATCAATTGCTGGGGCCCATATTATTCTTCAACTTCAAAATTATGTTACCTTTTTTCAATGCCATTCCTAACCATGGAGACAGAATATGTCAAACTGATTTATGCCTGGACACTTACCTCAAGAGAGAGTTATTTTCCCAAGCAAATATGCCAGTATAACATGCAATCTTTTTAAATGTGGAAGAAAAAAAAATAACTGAAATTTTTTTAGGGTGTAAATAATGTAAGTTTCATATCCACCTATATACCCTAATTATGTGATCTTCACCAATATCTGCAAAGATGAAAGAGTATTAAAGAAATGCAAAAGTCAGGGTGTTTTTTGTTTGTTTGTTTTTGGTTTGTTTTTTTTTTTTTCTTTTTGGGTATATGCAGATCACATCTCAGTAAATTGAATCAAACTAATAATAGAGACAAACATTACTCAAATTACACCAGTAATCCTGTACAAAAATGGGTTTACTCACTGTGCTTAATTGACAAGAGATCCATGGAGAGGAATTACTGATGAGAAATCAAAACAAAAATCTTAGGAGAGAAGAACTAAGGGGGACTGGAGACACAGTGTGTTCCTGGAAAAGGGGAATTAGTAGTGGCTGCAGTGAAAGAAAGAGACTTTTGCTTTTCTTGTCACATCTGATGACATTCTTGTCACATTCTGGGGCTGAAGGCAGGGAAGGATCGTTGTGCTCATGAGAAAAGAGGGAAAAAAGCCATTCCTCAGTTTCCTTGGCCAGCAGAAGCGGGTGGCTGGCTCCAGGGAGATACCAAACTGCTCTCTTTTCTTCCCCTGGAGCAAAACAAGTCCCCAGTCACACAGATCACCCCTCCTGCCCTTGCTTTGCACCTTCACCTGTAGCTATCCAGAAACTAATGAAATATAGAGCTGCCACTGATTACTCCACAGAATTTTTTGGACCAGTCTTGTCAAGCTTAGAGTTAAGACCTGAGAGGAAGTTTAGCACAAATGTTAGCCCTGGAGCAATCAACAGTTTGGGCTAATGCCTACCAGCTTTGTTACTAACCTAGCATTTTGTTTTGTTGCAAAGTGTGTTTAGGGTACAACTCTCATAAATAAATCCTATTAAAAGGGATTTAAAAATGCTGGTGAGTAGGTGAGACACTTGGGGAGGGTGATGGTGGCTGTCAGATGTGACAGGACAAGGAAGGTCTCAGCTTCTATTTGCAGGTGTGGAAAAGAGGTACTTCTGTTTAAACAATCAATTATGGTGGCCTTTTTTGATGGCTTCAAAATTAATGTACTGCAGCTGGCAGGAGACAGCTCCATGCACTCTGAAAATGGCAGATGTGAAGTTTTCAGAAGCAACGTCCTTGACATTGAATTACTCTGAAGTTGTCCAAGCTGTGAAAAGGCCTAGGAGGAATGAACAGAAAAGCTCAGCTAGCTGACAAAACTGTCTAAAATTCTTTTCTCTTTGTGAAGAACTAGGAGGTGGGAACATGGCAACTGTCTAACCATGTACTTTATTTTAGCTGCAACAGCAAAATGGTACTAACTTGGTTAGACCTTAAGCAAAGATTGACCTCCTGTAGTGACAGGGAGAGTCTATGCAAGAGTGGAATTTATTGTCTGCTTCTGTTCATCACATCATGAGGGTCCTGAGGAAGTCTCTGAGTGCTAGAAAATTGCTGCCTTTGTGGCAGCATTTCATTGTGTATTACTGATATATTAGCTAATGCCTGGAATTGTTTCTGACATCTGAACAGATAGGTAACTAGTTCAATAGGCAGATAAAGCACAGACTGTGCTTTATCCTGTGGTTATTACTTTATGAAAGCACCTTATTATATGATCTTCCATACTTGCTGATGGGAAGTGTGCAATGACTGGAGGAAGATGGATGGGCAAAACAAACCTGAGTGTTCTCATGTGACTGTGAGACTTACAGGACACAGAGGCATCCATCAGCACTGATGGAAAACAGCAATACTGTGATTTGAAATAATTTTGAAAGTACATAAAAGGGAACTCTTGAACCACCTGGAAAGGAAGGGACTGAGGGTGTTCAGAAGTCCAAGGTAGCACTGTTCACAATGGAAGAGTGTTACTGTCCACCCAGTGCACCCTGTCAGAGCTTTCCAGAAGAGATGAGGTGGTGTGTCCAGCATGGAATGATAGCACCAGTTAAAGAACCATAAAGAAAGCACTAGTTAAGGAACTATTAAAAAAAAAAAATGGAGAGAAACCCTGCAAGCAACTGATGGGAGTTTGTGACATTGTAAGCAAGCCAGTTTCAGTCATGTGTCCAACACAGATAAAACAATAAAGAAGAACAGAGTTCTTGGGCAAACCAATGAAGTTATGGGGTCCATACACCATAATAATTACATGAGGGGAGATTTGTGATCTCATTTACATAAGGTTTCATCTATTTAGTATTTATGTGAAACAGGTAAGTATGTAATTCCATTATTCTGCATTTATAGAAGTTCTGTTTACAGCCTTTACTACATTTTAGTGTCTCTTAGGCTTATCTTTGTGTCCTGAAAAATTACAACAGGAAGATTGGTAAGACATGCATGGTTTGTTAATGAATCTGAATGTGTTATGTTTTATGATCTCTACCCTTTCATAAGCAGCTGTGATATCTGCAGCTAGATTATGTTCCTCACTGTACTGCAATGGTAATCATACAACACACCTTTTCATACAATTTCATACCATAAAAGTTTTCATCTTCATTTGTTTCCATCTGCTCATCCACTTTCCCTGAAACTCCCTAGAATCCCAAAGCTCAAAATATCATTCAGGTGAATTCTTCCTGCCCTCCAGCTGGCAGTGCCACTATTACTATTTATATTAAAGCACATTGAGTAGATAGAGGTTCTGCCCAGATATTTTCTGCTTTTGTAACTCACATCTGCTGTCTTGCTTGCTTACTCACAACAATAAAATTGCAATGCAATTCTTCACTGAATTTACACCATGTTTAAGCCATCTCTTCTTCCCCCAATGAAGAACTTCTAAATAAAAATATCTCCTTTAAATTGCAATTTATTGATCCTCATCTATCCTTGGGCACAAATATGTAACAATATCTGAAGTAAATGTTTTTATTCAGACCAGTTAAAACTTCACAACAATCTTTTCTGTCTCTACAGTCTCTCTCCTACAGCAATCTCTCTTTGTCCTGCAGTTTGCACAGAGTAAAAGGACACCTAGACACAGATTTGAACTAAGTGACTACAGGCATAGTAGTTAATGACCAATATTCCTACTTGTCATAGATATACCGGATGACTATTACCCTTCCTTTCACTCCATTATTAATGGCCTTATTAGGAATGCAAATCAATGTCCACTATGTAAAATGGAAAACACGAAAATCAATTCATGTCCTGTTGTGTATGGTTTAGATGCAGACTTTTTCTTCATAGTGTCACAGGTTCAAACCAAACCTTGAATACTAAATTAACTTTAGATGTTTGGTTTACTTTTAATATATGCTTCTTCTGTATATTTTTATATTCACTTCTAATGTATTTTTGCTTAAAAAATACAGACCAGAATAAAAAGAATAGCTCTGTAAAAAAGGCTCATAAATGTTATTTGTAAATGTAGAGCAAACCATTCACAAGCAAATCAAGGGCTAGGTTGGAAAAAACGATGATGGTCCTGATTTTTAATTTATTATTTCAGTCAAAATTATAAAGCCCATGTCCAAAATTCTAAAGCTACTTTGTTTTTTCCTGCTGCAAAGTCACTGTTGTGTCCACTGACACTTTTCTGTCACTGGAGAGCTGCTTTTATTTCCCACAAATGGTCCTGAGACCTTTGCAGTTGTAAGTGATACAGCACAAGTCCCTTTCATTTTCTTTGATACATTTTTTTAATCACTGGGAACAACCTGAGATTAGAACCCTTTAGTAAATGACCCCTAATCAAAGGGAGTGAAAAAAGTATTTCAGATCCTCAACTGAATTAATGGCCAAGATAGAGAGCTCATATATTCCTCCAGAATTCTTTCAGAGAATTATATTTTTCATATTTTATCAGCTTTCCCTTTATTTTTTTTCCAAATAAAAGTCCTTGGATTTTTATATAACCATAAAATCCTTGCTGAAAATTAACTGCTATATAAATTGTATATAAATCTATAAATATATGTAAATATGTGCAAGTGTGTTTTGCTTCCGTTTACTTTGCTCCTAAATAGTACAGAGAACTCTTAAAGGCTAAATAATGTCTTATCCATGAGTAAAATGTGTTGGCAGCTGAAGTGTGGAAGTGCAACTATCACAACATTGATCTTTTTATTTAATTTTTTACTGATAGTGTAAAGGAGAAAAAAGACAGAAGAGACACAAGGAACAGCCAAAGAGAGAAAAAGTAATGAAACTACAAAGTCTCTGTGAATTATCCTGTTATCCTGTGCAATTATTTATGGCAATAAAATCACAGAGAAAGTCTAAGCCACATCTATGTGATATATCCTTATGTACCTTATGCATCCATTGTTTATCTGTAGCAGTATCATTTAACAACATTTAAAATAAGGGGTTTAAAATATGGATCTCTGGATATAAGTGCTCAATTCCCTTTTGCCCTAATTTTAATAAAATCATCAGTATTACCAGCCAAAAGAGCCAAATCACTGGTAGATCTTGGTGGATATTTTATGAAGATCTGAATAAAGGATCAATCACCAAATCCAGTAGGAAAGAAATTCCATACCAGCTCTTTACTGAATAGTTAAACAAAAGTGTAATATTTAAACATGTCAAGGACAGGATGATAACAGTCTTCGCATGAACATGGGTGTTGTTTTCTCACACTTGAGGATTGGAGGAGCTGCTCCCTTGGATCATTTTTTGGAGATGGCAGCTGGATCACATTTTTCTCCTTTTCTCGTTCTTCCCTTCAAGTACCATTTTTCATTTCCCTTTTGCTTACTTTTCTGATAGCTGAGTGTGTATAGATACAATCACTACTTCACATTAGTTTTTCAGTTGTGGAAAAAGTGTTGTACATTACTGTTTATTTTACTTGAATAGCCTGTGCCTGGCAGTCTCACAGTCAACAAAGAAAAGATAAACAGAATTCCTTCCTAACTACTTGGAGACTGGGGGAAATTCCACTGGGAGCCATACTGTATTTAGGAACAAACAGAATTTGCAAAGGCTTTTTGCTACCTTGCTTCACACAGTTGCTGAAAGTAGAGTCATTCCTGGCTCCCCACCACAAGAGGTAAATGATGTCACTTCTTGTGTAAATTCTTGGTTCCTAAAAATTAGCATTCAGGTTCTCTGTATAAGCTGTTGAATGTGCTGCAACACAACCCCTTTATTTCATGGGCTATAAAACTTAGGAAATACAGACATCCACAAGCTATGAAGCAAAGGCTCATAAAAATGCCATGAAATGTGCAATTATCCACTAGGATGAATCTTCAAACTATGCCTGGAATGAACTGAACTGGGGGATTTAGTTGAAAAACCAAACTCTTCACAGATCACATTGACAGTAGACAAAAATGAAAAGATACATGAAAATCAGAGTCAGCAGAACTCTCTGAATTTAATAAAGTAACCATACAAACTCAAATAATTCCATGCTACTGCCCATGAAAAAAGTAGTCATCTTGAAACTTTCTGCTAGCTGAGTGCCAATGGCTCCATAAACAATGGATTTAATTAATGAAAATTACCCCTACCAAACATGTGAAAATGGGTGCTTGTCACTTCTAGCATTCCCTAATTTCCTCCCTAAAGCTAACCAAAAGGATTGCTTGGAGGATGCGAATGCAGTACACAATGAACTGTAAGATGATTTTCTTGTGTGTCACAGAGTAGGTATATTGTCACGGTATTTTCAAAGAGTAGAACCTACTCACTAAACTTTAAACATTTCACAGCACTAAGACATGTAGTTTTAGTATTTTTTATTACTATTCAAAAACAGATTCGGCAAAACTAGTGAAACTTGCTTTTAAGGATTTCAATCCCCAATAGAATTTCTGTCTCTTCTACTCCACTCACCTAAACGTTCTCCCTCTGTACTGTTAACTAAATAGATCCCAAAGACATGATTGTCTAGAAATTTATCTTCTTTTATCTACTCTGGATAGACCTGTCAGAATTTATCTCCACACTATTACCTATTTCTAAATTTCTCTTGAAAACAACAACTAGACAAACTTTTCTGACATCACGTTATTCTGTCAATATGTCCCTTTATATCTCACACCTTCAAAACCTCCTGTTCAACTGGAAGTAGTATATTAATGTCTCACAGAATTTCTTACATAAAGTTTTCATGTCCTCTTCACATTTTCAAGGCTGTTCCTGGCGGCTCATCTAATTAGAGGCATATAAAGCACAATTGATAAAAGCTCTATCATGCAACTCTGCATCCAACTGATAACAATGAGCAGACTTCTCAGCCTTTAACAAGTGATAAAATTTCGAGAGCTGAGCAGCAGGTAGTGGGTGCCCTGTTTTCTTGTCTAATAGCAATTAGTAACTCAGAATATGTATCCAAAGCACAAAGTTCAGAATTACTTTTGAATGTAACATAGTGAAATGCCCTAGGAAAGACCAGCTGGCTAAATGAGGCAAACTTTACTCCCTCACTGACCTACGTGAGTTATCCCATCAGAAAATCTAATCCTACAGAAGGTATAGTCCAGAATGTATTTTACAGTGCAAAGTGGCAGTTTTTCTATGCACATATTTGTTTGAGCAGTGCCTTAGAAATAAATATGGAATTCAGTATCCATCCAAGCCTTTGTGCAGTTGGGTCTACAATACAAGATTCTCCATGCATTAGAAATTTATATTAATTAGACTGTTCTGAAAAATATTCCTACCTGCACATTGAACCAGAGACTCTCCCAATGACAGAAATTATGTACTGAAGTAATTGATTAATGCAGCCCAGTGCCAACCTCACTGCCTTGCCTCCATGTTCTTAACTTATTGACAGAAAGCACTGCCAGCTGCTAAAGAAATGTGGGGTTTATAGTACAGAAGATAACAGTGAGAGACAACAGGACCAAGCTAAAATTCACAGAAATCAGAAAACACAAATGCACAGTTCCAGTTAACCTAAATCCCATAACACAGGAACTCAGAGGAGCAGCCAGTGCTGCATACAACTCAGCTACCAGGGTCTGACTGTGACTTCAGCTCGAGGAGAGTAACAAAAGCTGAGCAGATCTTTTTGTGGGAACACACAGGACCACATCCATGCATAGGGACAGCCAGTTCCAGCCTAAGTGCCTTTCCCTCAAAAGAAAGTGGATGCATCTCCTGGATTAAAGGCAATCACAGATGCAAAATAAGATAACCCAGCACATCATGTCACTCCAATTCCTGTCCAATGGAGCATAATCTGATTTGCAGTATTTTAAACTACATCCTGATTGGATTACTAATGAAGGCTGGCAATTCTGAGGAGTTTACCAATTGCTGACAGTTTCTGTGAAGCAGCTGGGCAACTACTTTTAAATTGAGAAAGACTGTAAAATATATTTACAGCTAAATGCCTTTCTACAAAGATGGGCCAGATGGTCCCATAGAAACTGGAAAATGAAGGAAGCATTAATGAATCATCCAAGAAACCAGAAATCTTTTAGTGGGTGGTACAGTCCATTAAAAAGAAAAATCACCCCAAACCCAACACTACCCAACTCTTCATAAAGTGCTATTTTGCTTACCATAATTTAAATGCACTTATAGGCATATTGCATTTCTAAATAATTGCAATGAAGCATAATTTTATAACAAATGAAGTTTGCTTTTGTCATGTTAATAACATGTTCCATTACCAGATGATATTTAAAGTTGAGTATTTTTTTTTAAAGCCAGGGAAGTCTGAAAGGGAGAGAGATACCCAAATAGAGAAATGTTTCTAGAAAGAGTTCTGAACTTAGCAGAAACACTTTTTGATAATAACTAAAACACTTCTTAGTCGCCACTGAGATAAGAGCAAACCAAGATCCAAAGTTCTTTTAAACTGAATGGCAGAGAGAACTCTCTCGTGATTTCCTAGTCCATGCAGCTCAATAATGCATGTTTGCTTTCTTAAAGGATCTCCAGGACATTTTTCAAGAACCTATCTTTCTAGTGCAAAGTGCAATCTCTGTGATACTTCACTATTGCACAACTAATTGCAGCTTGTTATTCATTTCTCCATTCTTAATTGTTTTCCATCCTTTTGTTTTTCCCTTCTCTCCAGGGAAAAGAATGAAATGCCTCTTTTAATTTGTTAAGCTATCAATAAACTAGCTTGACAAAAGCAGTATCCTATTGAATAAGAATTGTACAAATTTGAAAACAAGCTAATGAAATGAGCAGTTACCCTTGATAACACTTAACCATTACTGAAGCTGTTGATGCCTCCTTAAATTAAGTGCTAATGATCAAGCCCTGTGGTGCTGTTGGATTTGGCAAAAATCAAACACAAACAATCGCTATACTTGCAGATTACAGGGGTAAAAGGTATCACTTGTAGAGCCATACTTGGAGTTCACATGTTGTTTGAATGACACAATCTGCATGCCCTTTTGGGACAACCTTAGTTTGATCTTGAACTATTGAAAGCAAGTTGACTTGTTGCTTCACGTCTAAGGGAAAAAAATGAAGATTTTTTTCATTTGTTCAGTTTTTCCATTTGTGGGCTTTGATTTTGTGTCAAATGAGTTTTTGAGTGAATCCAGCCTTCAGCTACAACTCAGCACAACCATTCCATGTATTCCATATTACTATTTGGATATGTGTACAACACCTTCAGAGGAAACCTCTAAGCAGCCACAGCTGGGACATGGAGTGTGTGATCCCTCCTAGCTCTGTGCCACAACTGCCTTTTCCACCCACCTGGAATGCTTGTGCTTTGCTCTAACTCTTTTGCCCCATCTAAGACCAAAACAGTTCAAGGCTCATTTTAAATAACCACTAAGCCATTGTTGGATGCTCCTTCCACTGTTTGCAGCCAAACGGAAATATTGTTTTTTAAACGTGTTTTAGATCAACAGCTAATTGTCGGAACAGAATAAGGTCTGAACACCATGTTAGTTTCACTGTTTTTATTCCAATTACAGCTATGTCTTTTGGAATGTGTACTGCATAGTCTTAATAGAAAGATACTTATTTTGGTCTTCTTATGAGTATTTTTGTTTTGATACATAATATGATGTATTTCTTACAGAGCTCATTATGCCCTTTAAATCTTTGCATCCATATAACATTATTTATACTTTTAGTATTTCTTATTTTCATTTTTTTTTCTTCAATAGTGCTTAAAAATCTGATATTAATTTCTAAACCAAGGAATATTGTTACAGAAGAAGAAGTGGAAAAAATAATATTAGCTGGTTTTTCTGAGGAACTGAGTCGATGAGAATCCATTTTCAGGCTCCGTTAGTGAAAAAGGCAACCTTCCTAACAATGGAAGGATTTTTTTTCAGGATTGATAGAAGTCCTGATGGATCCCTCAGAAGATGATTGCAAAAGTTGGTCTTTATTGATAAGGTGAGCTTAATCTGTAATCAATATTCTCCATGCATTGGTTCCATCTGTATTATGGAAAACTAATGCTCACATTCCACATTTTGAACATATTTCTGAGCTGACTTTCCCTTGGAATATTTTCAAGAGTAGTTTTATTATATTCATTTTTTTCCCTCCAAGTTGTTTATGTTTTTCTTTCTCTCGAGTTGCCAGCCATCATCTCAAGAGTCTAGATTTTCTACTTGAAATATGCAGTGTATGAAATGTGAAAACAGGACATGTCATATTGCATCCTAATTAGAAATGGTGAGTCTTGGAGAAAAACAACCTAAGCACGAGCCTTTATTTGAATTTTGAAATTAATTTAGACTGATTTTACCCCTTGTGCTCCCTTCCCATTAATATTCCAGCAAAGGAATGTAGTGGCAGGTATAAGTGCTTAAACAGCTAAGTTTAAGAGAACATTGAGGTTTACACAAAGAAAATTTGAAACTTATGACAGCCTCTGATTTTTTTTTTTTCCTGGTGATGGGTGTGGAGCATCATGGTAGAGCCTTTGTGTCTGCAGGTGATACCCAAGTTATCAAGAAGAGAGATGTCACATCAGAGTCAGAGCAGGCAGCTGCCTTTCCCACCAGTGTGGAGTTTCTAGCCCTGTATATTCTGTTTTGCAGAAGTTTTAGGGTAAAAAAACCTGCTCCTGCCATAAAATGAGGAATGAACACAGGTCGCATTTAGGTCAAGAGAAGCTTTACCTCTGACACTTCAGAAAAATTGGGTCAGATGAAATTCTGGCTAACTTGATTTTCTTTAGTGGGAATGGAACAAATTTATAATTAGTTGATTATATCATGTTATATAATTCAAGTGAGTATAGCCTGCTTCTGAGACCCAGTGACAAGTGTAGTCATTCAGATTTCAATAAAAATATATTACCTGTAATTAGTCTACTTCATCATTGTTGGATGCATTAAGAATGTCCCCTATTTTAAAGAAAATTATTATTCATTGAATTTCAAAGGATATTGAGCAGCAAACAGTATCTAGTGTGATTTGTCTCATAATTAATACACTTATTCGCTGTGAAATACAGCTATATTGCCCATTATTTTTAAATAAAGCATAACACACTGAATTTTAAAGGCATTGGGCTATTACCCAGAATAAAATACTTCTTGCAGATCAGAGTGACATTTAGCTTCAGCACTATAAGTACCTGCCCTGGGTAAATAAAGAAAACAACTTTTGAATAAAATTGAACATTTATTTGGCAGCAGAAAATCATAAATACATTTCATAGCCAACAAGCCTCAAACTATTCTTGCTGCACTTAGGTAAAAGGGTATGGATGCATAAAGAAAATTCATCTCAACAATATGCTTTCAGGCATAGAGAAATCTTACCTCTTGTCTCAACCCAGTGCTTGCCCTCCTTTCCCAGTGGATTTTTTATTCTGTAATACCACTGCAAAAAAACAAACAAACCAACCAAAACCTGAGTTTATGCCTTATGCTGTTATTACTTTGCTTTTAGTTTGCTTGCCCTCCATTTTCCACCCCCCCTGCTTTTTTGGTTTTTTTCCTTTCTCTTTCTGTTTCATAAGCTTTTACTAGACCACATCTCTTTCTCTGTCACTTTCCCTCCCTGTCAAATCTTTCCTCACCATCACTCTCTGCAGGATTTCGTGGGGGCTCTTCTTCCTGCTCGGGGTCCCTGTGCCAGTTCCCAGGCACTGTCACCTGTGTCACCAGCCCCTTTGCTCCTTCACCACTGCCTTTTACCACCTCTGGTTTCTTTGCCATTAACTCCTGACACCTTGCTTGTCTCCCCGCAGAAAGCTGGGCTCACACACTGCCCAAAATCCCTCAGGCAGGAGCTGGAGCTGCTCCTGCCAGGGGCCTGACCTCCAGAGAGCACAGGCCCTCCAGGTTAGGAACTGGCCCCTGCAGCTCCTTCTCTCTGTTATAATTATACCTGGGAGGAACAATTTTGCCTGAGGAATTTTCTGCAAGGAATCTGTCATGATTACTGGCACAAAAGTATGCAGAAGAAAACTTTTTGGGTTTTTTTTTTTTTCAAAACTGTAGTATCTTTCCCAGCATTTTAAGTGTCTGAAAGTCTACCAGCTTACACTTTCTATCACAACAAATTCCTGTTGCCCTCCATTTTTCCCATGGTCACAGGGTAATGTCATTTTATGTGAAGAACTCCTCCAGTAACTTTAGAGCTTGAAAATGTGCATTTAAAATGCAATTGGAATAAAGTAGAACTTGCCATTCTGTATCACATTTAACAGGCTGAGAAAGGGAAAATGCAGTACGAGGATTAAATTCTGCATTAGCAGTTGAATGCTGTGAGCTGCACTTATCAGAGGCTGAAAAAAACAGGCATTTGGGCTGTCCTTTCCTTTGAATCACAGAGCACTCATGGCTTCTCTCTCTTGCACTCTCTCCCATAAAACTTTAAAATACACACTTTTAAAAAATCAGTAAAAATAATAAATTAAGCGTATACATTGCCCAGGTAGCACAATATATACTGGTATCAGGAGCTCAAACATTTAAAAATGCAATATTCTTACATCCAGCACTGTAATGTGGTTGCCACTTGTGGAATAAAGCAGAATACACAACAGAAAAGAATTCCTTCCACAACTTATCTCAGGCAATTTCCCATACTTCTTGAAATGGCAAGACTGCACATATTGCAATTTTAAGTAATTTGATAAGAAAGAATTGTGACTGACTTCCCCACTTTCAAACTGATAAAAATTAAGGTGCTTCCCGCACATTCTCTGGTCACTACAACTTTATTTGAATAATTGACCTTACCTGCTTTGAGCACAGGTAGAAAGATGCAGGTCTCCAAGCAACTGAATTCCTCAGTATCTATAAATAAAAAGAATAAAAATATTAAAAATCCTCAGGGCCAGATAGCTTCTAGAAAAAACCAATACTATATTCAGGTGTTTGCATTCACATGAGGCTGTCATTCATATTTGTCCCAAGTCAATGGGATTGGAATTATTTGCAACTGCTTGGTCACTTATTGGCTGAGGTGATGTCAGGGCAGTTCTCAACACAGAAATGACCCTAAAGAAGACCCCTGGCACTCCTGTCACATACTGACACAAACAAGCTGAAGGGGAAAGTCATGGCCACTGACTGTCCTGCAGCAGTGCTGCAAAGAGAGGACTGGACACTGCAGAGGTACTGAGTCAGCCCTGTGGAGGAGAAACAGCTACAAAACCTCTGTGGCTCTGGATTAATTTCTGACTGAAATGAGCAACATCAGCCTCCTTTAATCCACCACCTGGGCAAGGCAGGCTCAGCAGGGCAGAATGCACCGTCCCCCTCGATTAGCAGCAAACAGCCATTCCACTTTGCTCTGCCCACTGCCAACACAGGTATTTTTAATCTGCAATTTATTTCTGTCTGTCAAAGGTGAAAAGCATTAAGCAATTAATTATTTGAAGTGATTTAAGAGACAGCTGGAAGCCAGGGAGACTTCAAAAAGTAGCCGATTGTTATTAATTCATGTGGTATTCATTAGTATGTCATTAATGATGTTGCTTTCATTGATATTTGATATAGAATGCAACACCATTGGAATCTCTCGGCAATTTAACAACTGCTTAAGAATATTTCCTGAAATTTGAGAGTAGTACAGATGATTTCAAGCTAACATTTAATACTTTATGCAATGTCAGGGATATTCTGTACCAGAGTACTCTTCCTCAGCACACATGGAGAAATGCAGTCTCTAGCTATGACCTGTCAAAATGCTTCCCCAGCCTGTCCAACCAAGTATCAAATGCTACATCACTAATCAAGGACCTTGCCTGTAAAACTTAGATCAGGAAAGATCTAAGTTAGATCACCCTTCTGTTCCAGCCCATAAAACCTGTGGATGCTGACATCCAACATGTCTAGAAATTCCCTGGGCAAGCAAATGGTGATCCCAGGAGAATCCTTCAGCTGCAGATGTCTACAATAAAGGTACTATTACCTTCCTGCACTTTACAGTGTCAGCATTAACTTTGCATCTCAGGCCTTTGTAGGATATTTATGCACCCACTACATGTGGGAGCCTTTTAACAATTCACTCTTCACAGTCTCACAGGCATATATTTACTGTATAATCTGCATTCCCCTTCCCACCAGTATATTCTGTTTGATCAAGTTGAAGCTCATATACTCACTAATAGAAACCAGATTTTTTAATCTAAAGACCATGAATATATAGCACAATTCCTGGCAGAATCTTAAAACATTAGAGAAATACAGCTCTATTTTAAAATGAAAGAGTTCCAAAGGCAATTTCCTGCTCTTGGGTCTAATCCTGTGAAAGGCACCACAGCCACCTGAGCATCACCTGAGGGCTCTCAGTCCCTCCCAGTATCAGGTTATCATTGAGATGCTCAAACAGAGAGCTCTGCAGGCAGCACCCACACGATGTCCATGGAGAGAAGGGGTTGTCCACAAAGCCTGCCTGACCACAGGGCTTCCCAGACCACTTGACTCCCCAGCTGACCTCTCAGGCTTTTCCATCATTCCACAAAGGCTCTGTGGTTGGGCTACACCAGGCTTGCCTATTTTAATCCTTGATTCTTCATGGATTAGCTCCACGGTTAGCTCCAAAGGAGGATATTAAACAAATAAACTGATAAACAAATACTTCATTCATGGCTCCCTCATAGACCAGGCTCAGCCGTGCCCCTGAAGACAGATTATCAGGCCAAACAATGGATAAAGAGCTCCTGCATGACAAAGCACACACTGTTACACATTGTGGTGCAGTTCACAGTTTGAGATACACAGGAGCTTTATTTTTCACTGAAAGGAAACAAAAGTTGAATAAAAAAAGCTGCCTAAGAGACAAGTGCTGCATTACGGCAGAGTTAGATTTGAAAATACGTCTATTAATTTGAAAATAATAAGTCTCTTAATTTTCAAAGACCTTAAATAAGCTCCAAAATGCTCTGCTAACATAACTTGGACCTATCCTTGTTAAAGAAATTACAAAGATGCCTACATACATCTCTTACACATCCTCACCAAAGTGAAAAAGCCTCTGCAGTCTCTGCACATTTCCCAGTTGATCATGGAGAACAGAAGCATCCAAGTTCAGAGACCACATTCCTGACATATTTCTAGCTAATCAAAAACTCAGAGTTCCTGGGAATCACACGAGTACAATACCTTTCACTGTAAAATATTGAGACCAATTGAAAGTTCCCATTCCATATCTGCTTTTCTATTGTCTGCAGCCTGAAGAGGAACTGCTTTAAACACATGGTAAGATACACCTTTGTGAACAGCACCACATTTCTTCTGGAATGCATTAATAACCTCAGCAGTCCAACTGTGGGAAAGACTTTCAGGAATTTTTTCTTTTTTTGAGGTGGGGGAGAAATAGCTGATTAATGACAGGATCAACAAAATATTTAATGAAATATATTTCAGGTCCAAAGTAGAGTTTCTGAGTTGAGGGTATTTTTAGAAAGAGACCTACTAAGCCCATATATAAGTCTCACAATAAAATTGGGGTGACCAAAAATGATTTATAGAAGTAAAATTAGCAGTCTCTTGTTTGAATCTCTTGTGTCTTTCAGGATACAAGTGTCTTCCATTTGAAAACCTGCTGGATGAACTCAGAAATCTTAAGATCAAACATGTTTTTCTTCTTCATGTTCCAAATAATTTTAGAGAGAAAATAATTTTTCCACTTCCAATCATTAAGTGGAGAATGAAACAAGAACAGGATAGAGATGTACAAAATTATCTGTAATACCATTCTTATTCAAACTTATTTTCCCTGGCTTTCTCACAGATCACAGATCAGAACTGCATCAATGCAGGCCCTGATCCTTCTCCCAAAGGTCTTGCTATTGAATTTCAACTAGGGCAAAACTAAGAAGTGGGGGGAAGAAAGCAGTGAAATGGGAGCAGAAAGAAGATAGGCAGCAATGGTAGTAGAGATAAGAATAGATGGTCACAGGCTAACGTGATGCATAATTTATTGGCTTTCTTGAAATGCTGAATTCCTTTTGAGGGCAGATCAAGTACCTGCATAATAACTTTCTGTGATGTTGGAAGTGACAAGCACCTTAAAATATATATGGAATATTGGAAGAATGAAGAAGAAATGAGGGGAAAAAAAAAAAAAAAGTGAGTCTGCTTATTATGCCCCAGTAGCTTTTCTTTTATTTCAAGCAGACTGTATCTGACTGAATTCTTACTGTCTGAAGGCAAAAAGAACAGTCCCACCCTGACCACATTTCACTTTTAGTACCACTAGATCTGGGTAGCCTAAATCTTAAGGCTTCACAAACATTTCAGATTGCACATATTACCTGTGGTACAGTTCATAAAGCACAAAAATCACTGGCAGTGTGCTAAAGTACGGCAGATTTTTTTTCCATGACACAAATATGGTGCACTGCTTAACCAAGATTAAGGAGCATGTAGTTAAGTGTTCGCTCATCAGGCCTGCTGCTCCAAATGCTTGCCTTACTTACACAAAGGGGTTTTTTTTGCTCTTTAAAATGGTTAATATTTGATAGTTTCCTCCCATGAATAAATCACTTGGCTGTAGCTCTAAAATGGTATGCTACAAAATCTAACTGAAGGCAGATGAAGACCTACAAAATTCTGCCCAGCAGATTATAAGGCTTTAAAATATAAAGCATCAATCAAATCTGGATCAGTCCTCCAGACCTATTTAAATTGTGTCTGCTGCCCTCTTAAACCACCCTGCACAACAAAAGGGCACACAGTTTGCCAAGTGTGCAGAAATAGCGTGGTAAGTGCTCTAGGAATGGCCAAAGGAAATTTTTTAGGGTACAGCCCAAACCTGAGAATATATCTATGTGTGGGTTTGTACTCAGTTTTTGGATAAGAGAGAGTCACATGCTTCAAAATATTGGAACACATGCTTAAGTAATGCAGAATAGAAACCTCAATAGTTCCATACTTGTATTGTCTCCATATGAACTGGCACTGCTTTTGAAAATCATCTCTCACTCCTCTGTACTGGGCTGCCATGGTTTGGTCTTTAATCCTCATTTCTCTTCTATTTTATTTGGGATATCTTTTTGAGATCCTCATATAGCCCCAGAGCATATTAATGTGATATAAAGTTGCCTACAATAACTTTATTCCCAGAGTGGTAAAACAGAAGGAAGCCAAACCTGTAACACAGGTTAATAGACTGGAAATTTGGAGAAAATAAAATGCTTGTAGTTTTATCTCATGGAATTATCTTTCCAAGAACACTTTTTGGCAGCTTAAGTACTCTTAAGTTCATTATTATTTACTGCTGTATCACAAATTAGTGTGGTGGAATGCTCAACAGATACCTGCACAGAGAGGTAGTTGGGATTTCATGTAACTAAATAAAGTTTATTAAATAAAGAACTAAAATATGGGCATCCACCTGCTCCAGCATGAGGTCCTCCATGGGCTGCAGGTGGCACAGCTGCCCCGCCGTGGTCTGCACCACAGGCTGCAGGGTGTGCTGCACCAGAGCCTCTGCAAATTCCACCTAAAGCATTTCTGCTTTCCAAATATGTGAAATGCTTAATAGCAGAAACTCTTAATTAGAGACAAATGTTTACTTTACCCTCAGAAGTGGATTCGCTCCTCTGTGACCTAGCAAGTCCTTTTTTAATGTGCGAAGAACAAGAGGGATTATTTTGTGAACTGCTTGCACTGAGTATTCTTTTCTTTTCAACCCTACTATGACCCCACTTTCCCCTTACAGTGGAATATATTTCTTTGTTCAAATTCAAGATTAAGAATTGGATTTCACACCAGTACAATAACAAATAAGCTCAGAGTATCAATGGAGTTATGTTGGAGTGCAGAGGTAAAATCAAAATCTGTCCTATTTTCTGAACCCGTATAGTATTATCATTTATCTTGTCTTTTGTAGAGTAATCAGGTTGTCAGTGGGTATATTATTGTAAAGCAGATGGGTAATAAAACTGTCCACAGTGTCCCTCTGGAATTTCATATTTGCGTTTGGAAAAGGAAATTCTTTAGCCTGCCACTTCAAGCTTGGGAGAAAAGCTCTTTCTCAGTTTCAAGTGTACAGGATCATATTTAACACCTGGGACTTTTCAGTTCCAATGTTGTCACAGAATTACGGGTGGGAGGAACGCTAGTGGTGGAGTTTCATCTAAAAAAAATGGCCCTTACTGTGTTGATGGATGAATTTTAAACTTTTAACTTTCAGTTCTGGTTTTATATTGCCTGAGAGGGAATATTGTTTTGAAGATAATACAAATCTTCCTGCCCTTAGTCCTTCAGGATCCTATCCTTCATACTCATAGCCATGCATGCTGCAGCATTTCAGTCTTATGAAAGAAGTTCTAATGGAAAATTTTCCCACCTCCTCATTTATTGTAATTTTAACAAGAAAAATAACCAACATCAAGTAACAAATGAAGGGATGAGAGGAAAAGGCCTCAAGCTGTGCCAAGGGAGGTTTACATTGGGTATTAGGAGAAATTGCTTTGCTGAAGGGGTTGTCACTGAGACAGGCTTCCCAGGGCAGCAGTGGAGTCACTGTGCCTGGAGGTATTTGAAAGATGAGGATGTGGCACTTAGGGACACGTTTAATGGTGGACTTAGCAGTGCTGGGTGAACAGTTAGACTCAATGACCTTAAGGGTATTTTCCAATCAAAATGATCCTATACTTCTATAATCAAGTTTTACCCAGATCTGCATTTCTTCCCGAGATAGTTTTTCCCCCTGCGTGGTATTAAGGCTTCCTTCATTTTTGCAAAGCAGGTCTCAAGCTCCTTGCCACAGCTCACTTGTTAATGGCAAGCCTGGAGATGAATTAGCCACCAGTGAGGAGCCAGTGCCAGGATCCTTCAGGAACATAGAGGGGAACAGGCCCCTGCTCCTGCCAAACCAAACACCTGCAGCAAGAAATGGCTCTTGACAAAACCATTCATGCTCTTAAGGAGAGGGAAGAAATATCTTTTTATCTTTGAGTTTGGCAGAAGGGAAGGAAGTAACCACTCCTAGAGGGCAAGTGGCCCTGGGGAGCTGCTCTGGTAGCCTGGGAGGAAGATGATACTGGCATGGAGCTTAGGTTGTTTGCCATAGCATTTATAAAATCTCCTGGTAAATGTTAGTGGAGTGCTGACTTTGCTGTAATGCCCTTGGCTGTTGGGTCTCACAAACAGCCTAAATGGCCTGGGGTTTATTACAAGACACATATTTATTACTTAAACAGGATGAACATGTGTGTGTTTCCTCTCATTTGAATTACTAGGAATTTCCATGAAAATATTTCTGGTTTAGTGTTTCTCTTCTGTTTAGCAGTTCTTAGTGACACTATAAATGTGTGTTATAAATAGGCCTGCATAACATGCTAGAAATTTCCACCACCTTTCAAGCATCCTTTCAACACTTTCTGCAACTATGTATTTTCAGAATATTACTAATGCATTCTAAACAAAAAAATACTTACTCTTTAACTGAGTGGCATCCCAAATTTAATGTATTATGGGCAAATCCTTAGCCATAATGACTGACTATTCCCATCCACAAAATCAAATAACAGTAATTTACAATAGCCTAAGATGAGACAATGAATTTTAGATCTATGCCAGAATTTTATATGTAGATAATAGGAGTAGTTCTACAATAAATTTTGAATGTCATCTGTATGTAGGACTCTCAAAATATGCAGGAAGCTTTGGAATGGGATGAACACTTAAGAATAATTTTATTTGAGATCTACTGATTGAGAAACTGGCTGTTATTTGCCTGCCTATTTATACAGAGCTTGAAGGGGAAGTGAATTTACTTTTGGATAGCTGAAACAATTCTGCAAACACTTCCCCTGAAAAATACTGGTTTAATTTTGTAAGAAAAGTAATTTCACCTTTTTCATTACCCAAACCTGTATAGATGGGTTGGGGATACTCAAAGTACAACTCCATTCTTCCCTAGACAAGGCAAATCAGAACAGGTCAGTGTCACCTACTGGAACAGATGTTTACAGCAACTGAGCCTGGAGATGCAGACAGACCAGCTCCACTCCAAGATTTTGTAAGGCAGTCAAAGGTACTGCTGTTGCTTTGAGACCTCTTTGGTTCTTTTATAATCTCTGAGCTGTTTCAGCAGTCATACCTTATCAAATCAAACAATTCCTTGCTTTCAAAGCGTTCCTGGCTACCTTGGAGGAAATTTTTTATGATTTTAACCCTATTCTTTGGTGCCTTTTGCAGTATATTTCCTGGGAGCATGTTCCAGACAGCTGACAGACTTGCCAGGTAGGATTCTGGTGAATTTGATAATTTGCATTGACTTGTACCAAGAATTCTGAAGTTCCAAGAGGCAATATAATTTCCTCTGCTACTACTGCATCTGTGCATACTAACAGGATTTTTCTAGAACTCAAACAGATGAACAGGTCGTTCAGATTTAGGCTAATGAAAACCAAATTGTTCTGGTAAGAGCCCTATCTTTGCCTAAAGGTTTATCTCTTGGATAAAAAAATTCAGACTTTCAGTGGTTCTCACGATTCCGTGTAAGTCACTTTTTTGTTATTTGGGATAAGTTTTAGTTTCTTTATTTTTACTTTGATTACATTGTTCAAAAGTTAATCCCTTACTAACTACTGTCTAGAATAATTGAATGTTTCTTAAATAAATCTCTATTTTTCTTAATTCCATCAGTATGAAAACTGTCTGTTTCCATTTGGCCCTTCCCAAGGCAGAAAACCTCATAAGCCCAGATAACCAATCACTGACAAACAGCAAATATTAAATAAATACTTACTCAGTTGCCTTATCACAGTAATTCCTTAATAGTGATGATATTTCTTATTGCTTTAGTGGATCATAAAATTGTTTAATGACATGGGATTTATCGCTTGTCCATTACCCCTTATTTATTTACTATGAATTTTGTACTACTCTAGAAAATGCTTTCAATGAAAACTGATGAGACTGCCTGGGCCAGAAAGGATATGAAGATATAATTTCCTGAGCCCCAGGCCAGACAAACACAGCTGATGGAGTGGCTGCAGGGGAACAAAGCTAAGAGGAGGAGGAGATATCCCACACCACAGAAGAAAGTGGAGTGGTCCAAAGGTGATGAGCTAGATGGAACTAATGAGGATGAGCTCAGGAGCACGAAACAAAGAATGGCAATAGCAGTGCCTGAAGGGAGGGCTGGAGCACAGGGAGACGGCTTAGGAACAAGAGAGAAAAACCTGGGGTGCAAATAAGGATAAAAAATGTGTTTAGACCCCCTTTCCTTGGGGGAAAATGGAAAAGACAGAGCTGGCTGTGGGCCTGATGACAGACTGAGGCCATCAGCTGGCAAGGGTGTGGAGAAATGCCTGTGAGACAGGTGATAGAGTTGCTCTTGGGACAAATGCTTAGGTCAAATACGAACATCTACCATGACCTGTTTCCTGTCTGTTCCTTCCTGACAGAAATTTAAACATGGGCCAAGAGGCACCCAGACTTGCTCAGCAATGGAAGAAATTACTATTTTTTTCCAATCAATTCTTTGCTTGTTTTGTGTGGATTTCTTAGTATATTATTAATAATAAACTTTTTTGAGATAGAAGTTATTTAAAACTTAAGAAAAGCCCAGCAACCTGCAAGGCTCCAAATTTACACAAGGGAATCCTTTATTTTCAGATTGAGAAAAAGCCTCAAAAAGATATTTCAGATAGATTGAAAGAAGATAAGGAATAGGCACAGAAATACAGGAGTCACGTAATTTTTCAGAGCAATTTTGCTGCTTTCCTTGGCACTGGCAAAAGGAGGGTCTTCCCTCCTGACTGAAGCATTTTAAAATTGGATTTACCAAGGGGAAGAGTAGGAAGAGTTCCCTGGTGTGTACTCGGCAGACGACATTTAAATGGCTCACATGAGTCTGAGCCATCGAGTCTCGTAAGAAATTCTCATCCTTTTGACTTTTCACAGCCTTAAATTCCCAATTTTAGCTTCCTGCCCCGGGGCTCCAGACTAGGATCTCTTGGAGGGAATTGTGATCTGGTTGCACTATCCCACTTTGTCTTTTGTGATCAGGTGTGACTATCATTCAGAAGACAATACATCAGGATTTCCCTTCTATTCAACCACAGTAAATCCTATTCCTGAGAGCCTACGTAGGACAGAATTATCCACTATGGTTTCTATTGCCTGACTTCAAGTGCAAAAACCCATTTTCCCCAGATCTTTTTTATTCTCAGTTTACAGTCATTTGCAGCTTAGTTATTCATGCTAGGCTAGACTGAATTATTTACCTTTTTCCAGGAGTTCCTCTCTTTTTTTCTTTTTTCATTAGTCTCACCTGAAATAATTAGAAAATAGCATAGAAGAATTGTAAAAACAGTATTAAAAATTAGGTGAATTGAATTTATGCCTTGTTTCAGAATAGTGTGTGTTATTGTAACGTGCAATTATATTGGTTAAAAAAGACCTCAACTCCCCCCAGGTTACAGATTGATTTCATGGTTGTTTTGTAAGCTATTGCTCTGCTTCCTGGGGTATCTCTCAGGCTCTGTTCAGCACGGAATCCATTATAAACTACACATTCAGATAGATGAAAGGTATTATATAGCAAGCTTAACTTTGCTGCAATTGAGTGAATAACGATTTATAATTATTCCTTTTATGATGTTGAAGTTAGCTGGGCATGTGCCTACCAACCCACTTCCTTTTGTTCCTGGAGCTGTTGCTTTTCAGCAGCGGTGGCTCCAGACATCTCTCAGACAGCAGATTTAACTGAGAGCTGCAAGCACACCCTTGCTGGTCACAGCTCTCATCTACAGATTTTTACATGGGATTTACAGCCTGTTGTGCCCTATTTATTGCCTGAGTTAAAGTGAAAATATCAACACAAAGAGACAGTCACAAGTTACTCTCTATTCCTTGTTGGGGCACTCAAATAAGAACGAAGAACAAAGAAAAGAAAAGTGTAAAGGTGAGCAATGTTTAGAAATAAACTAGAGAGGTATAGGCATAAAAGTTACTCATTATCTTCCTTTTTTGAAACATTGCTGTTTCACTTCACTGTTTAAAAGACAGCTCCCCAGCAGATGTGAAGCAACACTGCCTTTTATCTACAGAACATCACCTGGTCAATTTTAAGTGATGGGAAGTAAAAGGTAAATGAGCACAAAAAATATGCAGATACAGGCAGAAATTTGGTGAGTTCTAGAAAAGGCTTCTCCCTGATCTCTGGTTTTCATTGTTTCACCTCTTCCCTACCTTCTGTGAATCATAGTCAGAATTCTCTCTAATGTATTTTAATCTCTTGTCAGTAGTAATTTCTGCATTTGTCAGAGACTTGCTACTCCTCTTTTCCTTCTGTTCTTGGTGATCCTCAAAATGGATCTCCACTTGTCTGCTTTTCTGCTGGATGTACACCAGTTTTGGTCCCTGCAGAAGAAAGTTTTGCCATAGGACACATGGCCCTGGCCTTACTCAGAAATCATCTATTTTATCTTTTTTCTTGCTTCCATTAACAGTGAGTTGAGAAAAATGAACAAACAGCCATAAATGGACAAGATAATATTTTCAGGAAAATGCTGATATAATTACACAGAGATTTCAGACTGAAAACACCTGACTTTGTGCAGCTTTCAACTGCTACTTATACAAAGCCAAATTGCTTTCTTTGGGAAACAAAGGTCATAACTTCATCAAGCAAAAGCAGAGTTTAGTGGTAAATTCAGGATTATTAGTTCTTGCTCTGGAATCCTGGCTCCATCTAGTCTGAGTTCAATTGCTTCTTCCTGAAAGCCTTTTTAAAGATGAGAAGATATCTAAGAATAGATCCCCTCATGAGAGACAATACCCTAAAAATATGCTGAGTTTTCAAGGTATACTCCACAATGTGAAAATAATGGGGAAAAAAATAGTGATGAAAAGATAGGAAGAGCATTCCTAAAAATCCATCATTCAAAAAACTAATATTATCCTACAGAGGAGGAAAGTATTGTCACTGATGAAGAAATAAGGCAGAGAGGTGAGCACCTCTCTTCACACAACCCAACACTGCAAAAGAGCTCTGGGGTGTGAAAGGCAGAGTGTGCTGCTGGAGCCACGACTGCATTTCCATGCTGGGAGCAGCAAACCCCTCTCTGAGGCGAGGGTGAGCTAATAGTGTGTGAGGAGGAAAAGCCCTGGTGACTGTGAGTGGATGTGACTGCTCCTCTGCGCATTCCTGCTAAAGCGCCAGTTGTTTGTTTTGACTGCGCTTTCTTATTCCAAACAAAGGATATCAACAGCTTTAGATTCCAAAGCTTCGCCCTGCTCTGTGAACAAATAAATTGTACCACACTTAGCACATTGAAAATTCATAGAATTTGTGAAGGCATAGGCTTAAGGCATGCTTGCCGTTACTCACTGCATATTTATACAAGTTCTCTAAGCCTGGTTACAGCCGCTGGCTGCACTCAGGTCAACAGCATCACATAATAATATTGAACTGCACTAACTGCATAAATAAGAGATTTTAACGGTGGGCTCCATTTGAAGAAGGGGTCAGCAGCGTTAAGCTAAGGGCAAAATTATTCTCAGACCTTCACAGTACATCTACATTTCTATAATCCAGCTTCCCAATGTATTAAGAGAAAAACAGAAGTGCTGTGCTGATATGAGACAAGTAATGAACAAATCTACCTTGAAAATAGATCTGATTGATTTTTTCCATCCCAGAGAAAACAACATCCTTTCTTTTTGAGAAAAACTGAATTTCAACTCATGTTTTTTGTTCTAAATCCATTCTTCTGTGCTGATAATATTGTATGCATTATTAATTCTGAGTGAGATACTCCAGGCAGTCTAGAATGACATGAAATAACAGCTGTGAAGCTATAACTGAATTATAGCTGTTCTAAGACAAATGTCCCAACTATTTTTATTCATCCCACCAAGAATGCTGATTTAGAAGTAAGGCCCTTTTAAGGCCCTTGCAGTGCCTTTAAGCACAACTCTTTCAAGCCATTTTTTTCCATACTGAGAAACCTTCTGATTTCAAAGTAGAACATGGCACATCTTCTTTATTCATTGCCCAATGGTTTCAAGAAAGAAATAATAATTGATAATATTACCTCAAATATTGTGTGCATAGTCAGGCTGAGAACTTCTATCCAAATAATTCATAATATAAAACACTGTGGAGATGATGGAAAGAAATGCTTCTAAATTCAGAATCCCTGAGATTAATGGCATGATTCTGACTAAGCTGAAATAAATTGACTTCACTGACTTCCCCTCAAAGCCTTCTTCAAAAGACAAGTTAAAAAAAATACAAAGATGAGAGGGATAAAAAAGTGACACAACCAGAAATCTGATGAGCTTCTTCAATTCAATACTGGCTCTGACTACAATCAGTCTTTTGATTGCAGAACTCAACTGCTTACTCTAAGGTGATATACAAGAATAGCAAGGAACACTTTGTGGTCCATATCCCATTCATTGACAATTATTTTAACATTAAATTGTGGTGCTTGGATATAAAATACAGGGAAAATAGTCCCAGTTTGCTCTCTCTCATTCTTCTTTGTCAGTGTTTAGCCTCTCTAAAACCAAATCTAGTGTGTCAGTGAACTGCATAGAAGAGATCCTTCCCTTGATTTTTCTCTCTGGAGACAGAGCAACATGTTCCTTACATTTTTTGAAAATACTTCTTCAGCAGGGTGAGCATGGTCTGAGGAATCACTCGACTGAGCAAAGCTGACTCACACATCCCGGGAGACCCTCTCAGAAGAAAGGAAAGAGACAGGTGTTTTCCATCTTCAGTGAGTGTTAGCTTAAGGCTTTCCCATTCACAGGCTGCAAGCTGCAGCCCTTCCTTGCCTCCCCGTGTTCTGGGTGGGAATTTTAGCAGGCAGAGGTAGCAGCCTGTTAGTTTGCATTATTATACTTCAGCTCTGTGACCTTTCTGCAGCCTGCAGTCCTGGGCTCTGAGCTGCACTCCTGGCATGAGAGGGATTCTTCATGAGGGATGAGCTGGGTGAGTGAGAAATATGTCTGGCTTTGCCAAAGCCACACATCATCTGTGGCTGTGAGACAAGAATGGATGTAAAGTTTCATTTATTAGTGCTGCCAAAACTCAGAAACACCAAGATCTTTTACTCTTGTATTAAGGGATTGCATGGAAAAAAAGTACAAAGCATGCAAGTAATTCCCTTTCCTTCTGGGGTGGGAGGTCATCAACAGCTATTTCCAAGCCTGTAATAAAGCTGTTTATGTTCACCCTCTGGCTAGCACTGTTCTGGAGCTGCCCCCAATCCCTCATCATTAGACATAATCCAATGCTTTAATGAATGATGCTCTCACACCTAGGAAGGTAAGGTATCATGGGCAAGGCACAGGCTGACACAGTTCACACCAAATTGAGTTAAAAGAGACCTGTGAAAACATATTTTATCTTTACAACTGAGCACAATCTGCTGAAGCAAGGGATAGCCTTTTAATAGGTATTAATGTGCTAATCTGCTATTGAAATGACATCCACAGTCTCTTCAGAAATTATGACCTCTTACTTGTATTAGAATACATTTCTGCTGACAACATAAAACATATGTTTGGTGATGGGGCATAAAAACCTCTTGATTTTCAAAACGGTATAAACAGGACTCAGATTATTTATACTTTCACAGGCATAATTTTGTATTGGAGTTAATAGCAGGTTAAAATGGCATTAGTTAACCACCTATTTCTCTAATTTGCTCACACAGAAAAACACATGGTGAAATTTTATAAATATACAATGGTTAATATTAGCTAAGAACTCTTTGAAAAAGTCTGGTCCAAACCCATGTTCTACCACTAGTAATTTAGTAATTCACAAGGCTATACACTTTCAAACCACTAATTCGTTTTATAGATCAGGCATAAATAAGGTTCCTCAAGCAGGCCTTTAAATATCAGACTGCAGACATACTTTAAAAGGTCAGGAAATAACTCTCCTAACAGCACTGATCCTATTTGGAAAGGCAGGTTATTTCCCCTGCCCAGTGACCAAGAAGTAGTTTCATGGTAATTTACAGCGTTTCAGGAAGACAGGAAGTAAGGGGAACCCAAAGGAAAAATTACATCCCTGTGCCCTGCTGGTCACCAGCTCCATAAAGAGGGGACACTGGCTAAAAAGAAGAGAGTTGAATGTGTGGCAGATACTTAATGGTGAAAGATGAACTTGGCAATTCCTTGCTGTCCTTTCCATGGCATTAATCACTTGTCTTTGTGGGAATACCCTCCCTGGGATTGCTGAGGGTAAGGGCATTAGGCAAGGTTTGATAATTAAAAAGATACTTTTGGACTGAACTCTGAAAAGACTTCCATGCCCATGAATGATTTTTTTACATTTGGAACAGTACCCTCAAATTCAGACCTTTTAGCTATTTTTGCAAAATTCAGGGAAATATAATGGCTGAAGTAAATACTGAATACAGAACTTATTTCCTGTATAATTTATTGAAAAGTATGGAAACTTTGAGTTTATTGAGGTCACAGAAGTTGTTTTATGAAGTTGAACCATATCATGAAGCTTAACTGGGTTTTACTGTTTCATTACAGGCTTAGCTAATAACTATTAAAGTTCTCCAGAAGAAGAGGAAAATCCAGGCTGAGACTTCTATGCACACAACTCATAAAGCTCACATCAACCAAAATCAGAAAAGAGGAGTGGGAAACAGTACAAAAAATTCAGACAGACTAAGCAGTGGCATAACAGGAAAATTAGAGAGCAGGGAAATGTATGCATATACTTATTTGCAAAGAATAATAAAGAAATAGAAAATTACTTTAAACTAAGTTCAGCTATAAAATAAAGTGTGATTATCTACAAACAATGTTAAGCCACCTTTTAATTTTTTTTTCCTGGAAATTATCAGTAAGATTATTCAAATGCATAGGAGTTTTCAGATTTGGATATAGATTTAGACTTAGGCGGCCCAGAGACACTGAAAAGTCTATGTAGAGGAAGTAAAAACGTATCTTCTCTGGAAGATGAAAAATGCTGAATTTTGAAAACTGCTTTAGTTTCATGCAGTCTCTGTTCCCTGCCAACACCTCCTTGCCATGTCCTCATGCCCCCAAAATCCACACAGCAAGTAAAAGACTCAGCAAGAGGATATAACCCTGCCTAAGCTTTATCTCCAGAGTCTGATTTGTGCTGCCTGGGGCTATGGGTGCCATGCACTAATGATGATTTTGGCCTGGAGTTTGGGTCCTAGGCCTCCAGTTCTCCTGACAGACATCAGCTTCCCAAGCTCAGCAAACTCCGTATCAAGGCGAGTTCCAACACAGAATTTTTAAAATTGCTTCTTAATTACTGTAGTTATGCTAAGAATAGAGAAGAGCAGCAAAACATCATTGCTAATGAAAAGTCATTGAACTAGCAAGACAGATAGATGCTTTTAATTCAACGACTTGAGATGCCAGAAGATTTTCTCATCTAGGCATCTGGGAATTAAAACCTTACAGAGCATAATTAAAGTGTTTGTCTGCCCTAACCTATAAAAGGTTTATCCACAATGCCAGTTACCATCTAATGAGAAAGGATATCTGCCAAAGAGAACAGTAGTCTATTTTTCTCCTGTATCTCTACGAAGATGATCATCACAAGTAGTTGGAACAAATGCAAATAATCAACCTCCTATTATTATAATTGTTTGTATAAAAGGCTTGCAGTTAAAGACTCATTATATAAATCAGCAGTCTATTTATGCTGTTAGTTATCAGGTGTGCAATTACGCACATTTATTCCCTTGAGTAATTGACCTTAGCCTTAAGTGGATGCCTTCTCCATCATGTTTACTCTGCTTTTCTTTCCCATCCTCTAAACAAAATAACAGATCTATAAATCAGAGACATTAAAATAGCTCCAGAAAGACGCCAGGCTGTTTTTCAGCCTTCCTGCTCTCCAGACTGCCCAGTTACAGACTGCAGGGTAATGCCTCAAGGGTCATTTATTTTACTCCCTTTTGTCTTTGCTCTGCCACCTTTTTTAATTGTTGTGGATGGGTGATTTTTAGGATTACCTGGCCAAGTCTGAGATGCAGTTTCTACAACAGGAGATGTAACGGCCCTGCAGTGATTATCTAAACCAAGAGAACTCTATGATATACAGGCAGGTCAGCTTTAATACAGCTAAAGTGTCAGCATAGATTTGCAGTCAATTTACCAACAATTTAAATGTGAAGGACACTATTTGGATAAGTAAGAGAGAATTCAAGCTGGTCCTTTAACATAACTTTCATGAGAAATTGAAACTAGAATCCTGTTATAATAACTCTATTTTCCTCATTTATGTAATATTTATATAAACCTTTATTTATGATGTCAGCTTGGGAATCCTATTTTCTGGTATTCTCTACACACCAGGTAACTTATTTTACAAACTCCTGCTTCCTATCAGTGGTAAAAAACTACCTTTTTGGTTTCTATTGCATCTGTTGAATTACTCTCTTGAGAAAAGCCACATAAGTAAGAAAAAAGCAGAAGAATGAAGCATATTCAGCAGATGTGAGATGAGTCTATCCAGGTTGAAAGGACTCACTTCAAAGCCTTAAAATAAAATCTCCCCCACAAGCTAGCAGAGCCTGACCTTAGAAAGTTGATCTTAGCTTAGGAAACATTACAAAAGGAAAGGAGAAAAAAGAACAGAAAAAGAAAATACCAGAACTTTTCAAGACTTCATTCCCCCTTTTAGGCCTAAGCCCCCAAATGAAACAGATTTATATATTTTCCAGTCTGACAAAAGTTACCCTTCCTAAATCAAAGGTTTCTTTCCTACTCAGCACTGCTCTTCATGAGCACCTAAATGGCAAGAGCCACTAAATTTCTACAACTCACTTTTTTGGGCAAGGCTCTTTCAGTCTTTATAGCAATAGATACATCCCAATCAGTGCATTGATCCATTTTCTGCTGGAGCTCATAATCCCATCTATCAACACCAACCACCTGCACTTGGAAAACAACAACCCTTGCTTCAGCAACAGCCTGGCCAGTCCTTGTTCTCCTCTCCTGCAACCAGGAAAAGTTTGGTATCAGCAGGGCTGCCAAAGACCTGTCGATAATAAACACTTATGTCCTTCCCACAGAGAGTCCATATGCTTTTGATCTGCCTGAGCCAAAGCAGCCTTGTGACTCTCTTGCACTTATTTTACTGTTTGAGGGTACTATGATTGTAAGAACATCTGTCAAATGAAGTCATGACACAGGACTGTGCTTTAGAGATAATGTCTTCAGGAAAAAGCAAACAGACATGGCTGAAACTGAGTTCCACATCTAAATGTTCCAATTTTGACATGTTGAGATTAAAACATACTAAAAATCCACCCAAAATGAAACTTAGGACAAAAACAACACTTAGGAGTCAAGTCCAAACCATGCAGGGCTGGCTGTGGAGGGAGACACACCTCACCCTCAGTGTTCAGCATTAACAGTACCCATGTGCACATCATCCTGCTCCTGAGCTCTAAGCAGAAGCTCCTCAATCCTGAAAGGTCACAGAGGAGCTCAGATCCATCTCAGGTTTCACCCCATCCAATCTGAAGATGCTTTTCTTTTAGGCTAAACCATCCCAGGGGTCAGAGGCTGACAAATATTCCTGAATAAAGTTCCCATATGAAATTTTGCCAAGCTTATTTTACAGAAAAGATAAGCTTGCTTGGTTTTGTGTCATGAGGAGACAACTGGAAATTGCTGCTGTCATTTTGTTCTTGCAGTGCATCTAATAGGGCGCCTGTGGGATGTACATGTAATGATTCTATGGCATCAAACTGGATAGACTGTCTCTTAGTTACCTTCCAACTCCCTCTGAATCTCTATTTTTATGTTATCTTGTATATTTTACATTTGTTATTAGTTATAGCATACATGTGATACTCCTATTTTATTATCCCTTAGTCCATGTAAAGATCAGGTAAGTAACTTCATCAATAGCTATAGTAACCTACTATGTGATTTACTGGGTACTCCAGTGTTGCCAATCTTCCCATCCTACATTGAGGTGTACCTTTAGCTTTTATATAATTTTCCTAGGCTGAAGAACATTTCGTTTACTCCTTCAAAGTTCTTTTAAACCTGATCTCCTGAAGTCACTCCTTCTACTTTGCATCACTTCCCAGTTTAATACATTCAAATGCCTTGATTATTACAAAAGTTTTGTCCTTCAGAAAGTCAGATGGGTTTGGTAATGTTGTTTTACAAAGTGATGCCAAATCCCAAGGGTTCAAGCTTGACTTCTTCAAGGGACAAGGTAATGATGTTGAAAATGATTCCATTGTGCCATCTAAGTATTACCCTTATTAATCAATCCTCAAAGCATGTTAAGAATGCTAAAATCTGCTAATACTTATTCTTTAATTAACATTACTGAATTCATGCATTGCTTTCAAGCTAAAATAAATCCAAAGCTTCTCTAATATTGTAGGATTTTTTTCTGTTCGAAAAAAGTCAGAGAAAAGTAATATTTGCAAACACACACATTGGTTCATCAAAGGTATTATTAATGTCTTTTAAAAGTAAGAGTGACATGTGACCTCTGTATATGCCCTGCTTGCTGTAAGCATTCCCACTGACATCTGTGGGCACTAGGTAAATCTCTGGCCATTCTGTAAATGTGCATTAAACAAAAATTAGCACAACTGTTATGTTGCAAAGAGGAGTCACTGATGCCACCTCAACAAGGCAAAAGCCCAGCTCACAGCACAGGCTCTGAGTGTCCTTCCCAAGCAAACAACAACCATATTTTCATCACATCAGAAGTGAAGGCCTTTCCTATGTCACTGTCAGAAACTGACACATCATTTCGACTGGAGGGGAAAATAAATACAAAAGAAATGTCCTCAAATAGAAATCGGGAATATAAAACTTCAGTACAAATGATTAATATTTCGCAAAATAATTAGCAAGTGAATCATCATCTTATCATCAGGTGTGTCAGGCAGGCTTAATAGTAACCTGTCAAAACAGCAGTAGAAAATAAGTGAAAAATGAGATCATATTGAAGTTGTTCAGAGAGGGATACATTACAAAGTCATTACAGTCATCTGAGGAGCAGGTGCTTGCAACTCCAAGATTTCAATATTTAGTTAAAAGAAGAGACTATATATGGAAGGAGTCATTGCCTGTGACATATGATGTCCACAAGAGGACAAATATTTTAATCTCACACACAAGTAACAGCAGATTTATGCTGGTTAAAACACACTTTAAGAGATCTTGAAATTTCTCTCCACACTTTCAGCATCATAGCCAGATATGATAGATATAGCCTGGAACTGAATATTTGAAGGTGTTCCTCTCCATTTCTCTTCACTTTTGAGGCTGAAAAAGGTCTCTCAGTGCCTTGCAACATCAAGAAAACAACATTCCCATTACCACTGTGAAAAGAACCCCAGGAGTCCTGTTTTTTCAGGAAATTCAGGGATCTGAGAATCACAGACTGAAATGTTTCATGCAAAATCCTTTAGCTTCACAGATGCAACAATATCCCTAAGTCAAAATTCATCACTGGTCATTTTCTGTGGAATTTAGCTCTGGTAGAGGTAAATTTAATATTGGAATGGAAGTGGAAGGTATTTTTTATTAAAAGGTCAGTCTGGAGTTAACACTTTTCCTTATGTACATGTGAACAGCTGTAATTAAGACTACTTTATTATGTAGCCACATAACTGTACCCATGGATGAGAGATCTCATCATCCCAGAGACAATAATTGTACCCATAGGTATATGCAGCTGCAATTTTACAGTCAAATTGTGGCCTGCCTAAAATCCAGCCCTGGTGAAAATGCAGCAGGCAGCTGCCTTCCCTGCTGTGAAAATATTCCTCACCAAAAAGATTTTGTCAAAAAGAAATTATTGTTATGTAAGAGTTACTAAAGTCTTTGAGCAGCATCCTGGGGAGGCCACAGGACACGGTGCTGCATTTAAAGTAATTCCTACATAAATACATCATCTATTATAAACAATTAGAAACCTCTCATTAGTCACACCAGAGGTGTTCTTGCTTCCTGGCTATTGGTTAATGGCTTCAAAGTAGAGCACCTTCAACAGCCTCAGGGAGATTATTCCATGCTATATTGATACACCTTAAAATAGACCAGTTCCTGTAAAATGGGTGCATGAAAAAGAAGTTTGTGGGCTTTTATACTTTTAGAGGCCAGGAAAAACTTACGTAAGTCTTCCAAGCCCTCTGCAAACTCTGCTACCAGGTTTCCCATTCTCTTCTTAATGAGACAATTTCTGCCAGCCAAAATAAATGGTAAAAAATTCAACACCTATTTGGACATACGAATATTATTACCCAAAATATACAACTGAATAAGACTCAAGAGTTTCTGCCTTTTTCTACCTTTTCCACATTGCTTTTGGCTGATTATCAAAATATACATGTCCATGCACAAGGATGCTTGCTTTCATTTCCAAGTCTTCCACTTGTTTGACAGGTGGAGCAAGCAAAGTTTGTTACATCTGTGCCACCATTCAGGGCTCAACAATATGAATGCAACAGCACTTCTGATTCTTCAGGGCTAAAACTAATGTTCCTTTTTTCCCCTCTGGAATCTAAAATACACCTTTTACACAAAGGAAAGGCATTTCAACCCACAGTGAAACGTGGTAAGCAGTTGCTGATCTGGAAAACAGCTACTCAAAATGACTCTGCTGCTACCCACTGGCTGAGTCACTGAGGTGGGTGACTCAATGTAATTTTGAAAACATGGATTATGCTGTGGGCTCACCAAGAACATTTTTTTATTTTCCTGCTTTTATGGAATTAGGATCCATTTCAGGGACAAAATGTCTCATCAGGTCTAGGAGAGAGAAGAGAAAATGAGAGAAATACAGAAGTCTTGTAAGGAAGATTTGTGGCAAGAAACAATTTGGAATCTGAAAAAGAAAGTATCCTTTCAGACAATGACATAATAAAAATGTTTATGGTAAGCCACTACAGATGAAGCAGTATTTCCTGAAACAACTGAATAGGAAGAAGCAACAAAAGGTGATTGTGAAAGGTATAGGGAAAGTAGTAACAGTACCTACTTATTTACCTAATTCTAGAGCAATTTTTCAAAGGAACTTGAAATGGAGAGAAGGTCCATCTCCATCTTTTATCTGAGTGCTCCTGTGCATGTGCTCATGAACTTTTTATAGAAATATTTGGTACATTTCCAATTTTAAAGAAAAAGAATAAATCTGATTGAAAATATCTGCAGGAAAGGGAAAAAAAAAGGTTGGATTTCTGATTTAATTGAATACAAAAATGTATTTTTATCTTTTTTCAGAAATTCTGGAATTTTCCATCAGCAGAGTTCCAAACCTCTACAATAGATCAAAGATTAATCACACAAATACGTAAGCAATGGTAATGTAAAATATTTTTTTTCTGATTTCCTTTCCAAGTACCTGATATCTTTGATCAGAATGTTGCCTTCATGCAACCTATATTTGTTGACTATGCATCTAGTAGGTGATAATTTGCCCAAGCTTCTGAAGAATAAAAGAAACAAATGTTGTTTCAGCAAAATTCTTAGATAATCATATAATGATGGAACTGATTCCCTAAAGAATTCACTGTTGTCCTTGACATTATGATCCAGGTTACCTCAGTCCAGCCATATTCAGGGCAAAGCAAATTTATGACCCTTTTGAGAGATGCTGTAATAATTGCTGATATGATGGTATTTCATCCTTGTGAGACTTAATTTGCACCTCAATCTTTCTTGATAGTAGATGCTACAAATTCAGGAAACACACACAAGATTTTTCTCAACAAATAATGGGATATATCACTCGCTTCTGTGAAAAAAAAAAAAAAAAGAAAGTCTGAAAATAAAAACACTGTCAGCTACATGCTGGATAGTATCCAAGGAAACTATACCAAGCTCTTTGTGTGAGTAAGGGAAAAGTCATGCATTAAGGGTCTTGTTTCTTTCATTGTTCTCCACTATTACCTATCCAACAGGAGATCCACACACCAGCACCTGGCTCACAATCAGGAGACAATACAGCTTGTGTGTTTGGAATGGGGCTGAGAATCAAACATAATGGTCACTAGCAGAGGTCACAACCACGTAAAAATTACTGAGATCTAGCTTATTTCTCAGATTGTATGTCTCAAAGCTGATTTATCAAACATTTCAGGCAATAAAAATACAGAATTGGTTTTGGACACTCTTCACTACTTGAGAATTTAAGGCAAGAGATTACACAAATGATGGAGGTGTCAAAGCTGGGGTCTCACTTCACAGACACTGGATAATATCAAGGTGAAGGAGTTATTTATTTAATTTGGAGGTGTTGGGTTAGGTTTTCTTAATGTGTTTTCACGCAGCTACATATCACCTGAAAAAATCTGAAGTTCCAAAGCCTGTCAGTGTTATACTAGTGCTGTATTTTGTCACGTTGTCAATCTGCAAGTATATTGTAATTGTCAAAATGACATTGTTGAACCTGCCATGTGACACAATAACCTTGGGTTTTGCATATGCTGCTGTCGCTTCAGGAGCAGAGCAGCTGAGCTGATCTGGCTTTCATAAACTCCCTTAGTTCCCACAATTTACTGTTACTCAGCAGTCAGTGCTGTAGGAAGTAATAATCCAGTGACTGAACCCATTTATCTACGAACCTTCCCCTGACAGACCTCATAATTTATATCCATGAGGTGTCCTTCAAAATGGATAAAGACTGATGGCTGAACAAGACCCATGCTTTAACAGCCTTTGCATTAAAGGCTCTCTCTTCAGGCAAATCCTAAATTAGGCAAAGGGGATCTAAATTCCCCTCAACACAAGCACTGCATGGATATTTGTGAATCATGACTGCCATGGCCAGGCTGGGTTGGACTCACAGAGGAGGCTGAGAGCAGCTCATGCTCTGCAGATCCTTAGGGACAACCAAAGTGCACAGGCTGTTACACGGAATGATTCCTTGTAAGTTCTGACTAACACAAGATTTTAAAATATGGTTTTAAACCTACCAACTTAACTCTGGTGAACAGTAAAATCTATTAATTTCTCCCAGATAAGCATCATTTAGGGCAAAAATGCTCTTACCAATGGTTGCTCAGAGCTGACTGTTTTGGAGGAGTTTATTTTACATCATTCATTTGGAACTAATGCCATATCCTGGTAGTTAAAAAAGAGCAAAATTAGTTCAATTTTCTATTTCTTTCCTGGGTTCCCAACAATTCTTTGCTATACTCACTAGATGGTATGCTCCCCAACACAGTTATTTCAAGGGCCTGAATCACTCAAACACTAAAATGATCATTAATTTAGTCTGAAAATTCAGTATAGAGAGCGATTCAGAGTGAATTGCATGTAAAAACATCTTTCCATTGAGTACACAGGACAACTGTGGAGTTTTCTGTCTTATTTTAGAACCTTTCAAGTTAAGGATTGAGAGTAATTGTAATAATTTTCAATTTGCCAATGGGACAATGAACCACAAAGATGAAGCAATTTGCTTGGGCTCATTTCTGACCCATCACCTAAAGTACTATGAATTTAACTTTCAATTCTTGATGAACCAGGCTGTAGCCTATAAAACTTGATCATGACAGGGGAGTGTTCCTTATTCTCGAGAGCATTTTCTTATCTGCTTTGACAAATTTTTATATTCAATCTCTCACAATGATGTTGGGAAGAATGCATTTTTCCAAATCACAGGTGTCTGAGGATTAGTAACTTTCCTCTCAGAATCTTATTCACGTTTGGAATATCTTCAGACTGACAACTGAAAAACCACTCCTTTTGGAACTACCCTGGAACATTCACCTGAGAGCCCAGAAGCTGTAAAACCACCTGATGACAATATCACCAAAAACATGAAAAATTATTTTTGCACTTACTTTGTTGATGTCCTGTTAATTTAAAAAGCTAGCAAACAAACAAACAAACAAAAGAAAGACAAAAAAATCAATGCAGAAGGGCATACTTGCAGAGGTGCATGTGTTTCAGCCTTCACTTCCTTGTCTTGATCTTCCTTTCTACCTTAAAATTTTAGGTGTATGTGAAAACAGGTAAGAATAAAACTGGAAGCCCTGGTAGAACTGTCAGGCCTTGTAGTATAAAGGATGATGGTCAGTTCTTGATTCCTCAGAGCAAATGCTTTGCTGCTCACACAAATCTTGAGTTAGTGAAGTTTCAGAGTGACCTAAGTCCCCTCTTTCTCCATGGGATTTCATTACATGGGTAAAAATATGACTGAAAAATGTAAGTGTCATTATGCAAGATTCACTGGAGCTGTTCTTTGTATGTAGACTCTGGTATTTGTGCACAGTGGCATTTCAGGTAACTACTGAAAGAGCCTACAAGTGTAATTGTATGTATTCACCACAGTGGGCATTGAAAAACATCTACAATGCACAATTTCCTCTCTTCCTCTTTGCTGTGTCAGCTGGCATCTAAGCAGGTCTCACAGGGAAAGAGGAGAACTGAGGGCTCCACTGGTTTCAGGAAGAACTGTCCTACCTGAAGCACAGCTTCACTGAGATGCACTCGCTTCCATGGTCATCTGCAGGGAAGTAAACCGAAAGTTAACGTGACTGATTATAGTCCATGCTTCACTTAAAAAATGGGGCCAAGTCTCAGTTGGGAGAATTTAATTAAAGCAGCCTTCCAGCAAGATAATTATACACCTTTTTTTCCACTGGGCCTTTCTAGTCCTTAAACTTCAGTTAATAATAGCACAATAAACAAGGATTTCTACATTTTTTGTGAACTAGCAGCACGGTGAACCTGAGGAATATCTGGATGGCTTTTCTGACTGCTGAAGCTCTCAAAACCTGAAACCAAGCTTATTGTTAGATTCATTCCTGATATTGAAAAGGAGTTCTAGTCCTAGCTGAACTATTAGACTATCACCAGCACAATAACTGCTTGCTCTTCTGATGCTTTCACCCACAGGCCTGATTATTTAGGATTTAAATAGAATTACTGTAATTTACCAAGGAAAAAACGACCCAATGAAAATCAGGGAAGGAGGAAGACTAGTCTTTAATAGGGACAGATATATTTGAGGTCTTCCACTGTCATTCAATATTTTAGGCTGTATATTACTTATCCATGAATTTTGGATATGTAACCCGAAATGGTTTGACTTAACGAAGGTTCAAAGTTGTTGGGGTATGTTTACATGTGAAATATTAGGGTTGCTTACTCTCTTACTTGGTAGAGGATTTCATTACCCACTATAAAATTCAGATGTGCCACCACCTCACTTAGACATTAAAATTTCACTAGAGATTTTTTTTTTCCATTAGGAGAAACAAACAGAAAATTATATCTTTATGTATATTAATAGGGTAATAATTAGCACTTTTTCTTTGTGCATCAGATACCTTATGGAATCGATTCCTAATTCACGAAGATGGTTTTGGGAAGACATAACTAGTCCAGATGCCACAGAGAGATATATATCTAATCTAATTTCACAGATGTGAATTCCAAAATATGTCTTAAGAGAATAAATTTCATAATGCCCTTGAGCACAAGACGGTTATTGTCAGAATTATCTCCTATTCCAGAGGAAGAGCAATAATGACAGAGTGGTTTAAGACTTGCCTTTATCAGACATGAAGATATACAAATTAGGATTGGCTGGATCTCTAATAAATAAACTATTGCTTGGGGCAATCAACCTTCAATCATCCATACAATCATGAGAATTTCATTTATACTAAAAACAACATTGAAGCTCCTCAGGGAAAAGATTGCTCTTCTGTGTGGCTGGGCTGCAACTGTAACAAGACCACAGATAAAACTCACATTTTTCTTTAATACAGTCATTACTTACTATTTGAGAGAGAATGTGTCTGTCCTGTCATCTCCCCAGACTGCTTGGATTCCCATTTTTCTGCTGCTCTGTTTTAGTGGACATGATGACAGATCAACAGCCCATCATCAACATCAACAACAACAACCATCACAGACCTCACCTTGTGAACTACAGCCTCCTTCAACTTTTCATGGATGTTTGTGAGCCTAGTGAGATTTGAGGATGACTAAGAGCCACCACATAAGTTGAGAGGAAAAAGTAATAAAGAAGACAAGTGAGACTACTGCACTAATACAGAACTACTTGCAAAAGCATAGAAATTCCAGCAGGGTGTGGACCCAACATTGTGCACCCTGCATTCAACAGCCTGCCTTCTTTCTCTTTCCAATCAGGAAATGGTCTGCATCAGGAAATGGTGTTGAAATAATCTTCAGATATTTTATGTGTCACAATGCAGTTTCTCTCGAAATGCACAATTTCCTTATCAAAAAGAATAAAAATCTTCACCGGTTTTCAGGAAGTATATTATAAAATCTTATTTGATGTGTATTTTTCTATAAACTAGAAATGACTGTTGCTTAAATTACTTTTAAAATATCAAAAAGAGGATTGTAGTACCTGTTAGCCTTACATAAATAGTATTTCTGTTCTTTGTGACACATGAAGGCAACAAAAGAAAAAAAATTATTCCTTTCCTAGGCATTCTCAATTTTTTCCTGCCATAATAAGCCACAGCACATATTTTTACTAATAGGGGACATAGGGTGTTTCTCAACAAAGCTGTTAGGTTTGGAACTGATTATCATGATTTTTCTGTGCTGGCTTATAAAAATTTAGCTGTCACTAACCTGGGAATATGTAGCAAATATGTCCACAAAGTTTCGTATGTTGCAAGGCAGCTCAGGACTCCACAGGCTCTTTTACTACAAATCACAGCAGACACCAAAGACTGGAAACATTGGAAATTGTTTTTCTTCTTATTTAAAATTTTAAATGAATTTTCATTTCCTTTAAATTTGTAGATACTCTAAGTTAACATCATGGGATTCAGGACTTTTCATGCATCAGGATGAAACAACAGTAGATTCACTGCTATTTTGAACCACATGGTTTAATATTCTTACAGTGTCACCTACAATTTCATAGGCATTACCACTCAGGAACACATTAAAATATATGTGTAACTCCATGAGGTTTACAGATTTCTAAATCCTGTTCTTTGAGTCTTTAACTGATTAGATATAATTTTTGTCCTCATTAACTGTACCTCCAAATTGCAGGTAAAAAAGTCAGAGATGAGTGTGACCTTACAAGAGGACACTTACCATGGGCTGCACATATTCTAAGTGGAACTATTAACACTTTGGTAAGGGCAAACAATCATCATCAATGCTTTGCCTGGGGACTGATTTAATAGGGTTGCTATTAACATTAAAGCAGACAAATTTTAAGACCATTCTAAAAAATTATGTGAACACCAAAGCAGTGCTCATGGATATACATGCCTCTTATACAATTAAATCAATAATAATCATGATAAAAATACAGCTTTATAAAACAAGCAGTAACAGTTAAAATAGCTTGCAAAAATAAATTTTACTGACAGTCAGTAAAAACTAGTAGTCAATCTGGTAAAAAAGTTTTCCATCCTTGCACTAAGTACGGAATAGATTATACATTTCCTGAGGAGATTTTTCTCTCAGGCCAGAAATAGAGGAATGAGAGTTTGGGATTCACTATTCTGAAACAGACACTCCAGAGCAGAGAGAGTTTCATGAAAGGCAAATGAAATATTAAAATAATCTAAAAGCATACTAGATTAGAACAGCAAAAAACCTCAGAGCTGGTTAGGATCACGTGGCTGGGGCTTGTAAAAACAGTTTTGTTCTTGTAGATGGAACATGAGTATAGATATTCTTTCAACATGATTGCATAATTACCATCATTGTTTTTTTACTGTGGTCATTTTTCTTGTTCTTTGACAGATGTGAGACCTTAGAGCTTCATAAACTCAAATGTATTTATCATCGCTGTGCCAATTGTACTGTAGATCATCTTATTTAAATAATGAGCTATACTTTAAATCTGATGTGTTTCTGCATTGCCTATGAGTCAGCCATTCTGATTTAGACATTTTTCCCAGCATTTTCATAGCTATCTCTTCTTCCAGAGGGACATGCACTGCCCACAGCAACCTTATCTTCTGATCTTGACAACCACACAGCATACTTCTCTAACTTGTTCACACCTTCCTCATTCCAGTGAAAGTTGTTCCCTGTTGCACCAGCCTCTCCCAGCCCAGCTAGAAATTCAATAAGGGAGGCCTCCTTCTTCAGGTTTTGAAACCTGAGTGACCACAGAGTAATTTACATGGGAAGAAGCCCCTGAAGGAAATCTTGCTCAGCCCCTCACTTTAGGCAAGACAGCATATCAAGGGCAGCAAACTAGGAAAGAAACCCTGCAGGAGACAGCAGATGAGTTTGAACATACGCAGAAAAGTCATATACCTCCTGCAAAGTTATAAATCCAGTTAAATATAAGTGTCCATGTACTGTTCTTTACACCAAGAAATGTGCCAGGAGATGCAGTGAGAATATTTAGGAGCCATGCATTTGTCTGCCATTGCGATAAATATTCTCTCTTGACAGGCATTATAAACTCAGTTTGTTACTATCTGCAGCCTCCATGGCTCCTGCTCATCAAGGGCCAGAGATATCCAAACCCTGGGTTTTTGTTTTTGTTTGTTTGTTTGGTTTGGTTTGGTTTTTTTTCCCTCTAAACACTGAAAAAAAAAAAAAAAAAAAGTGGGAAAAATGCACTTAAAAATGTTTAATGGAGAAGTCTCCCAGAAGCGCTTNGAAAAAAAGGTGGGGAAAATGTACTTGAAAATGTTTAATGTATGGTATGTGTTGGCAACCCTGAAGGCAAAGGTCTATTTGCATCTCCTAAGCTATCTCTTACCATAGCACTTTTGGAGAAGTCTCCCAGAAGCGCTTCTGCACAGATTTCCTGTTCCCATGCAAAACCCAGCCCTGTTGATCATGGTTGGATGTCTCCCACATGGACCATCTCCCCTTCCCCCTGGAGCACGTTTGCACCGACATCCCTCAGCCCTTGGAGCTCCACAGCCTCTCCAAAAACGACTCCCATGGCTTTCATGTGTGCCATTAGCAGAAACAAAACCCTCATGCTACAAAAGTTTGAGGGCTTTGCTTAAAACCTTTCAAGGTGACTAATACACAGGCTTCACTACCCACAGAGAATGTCTTTGCTTGAAAATTGCAGCCGAATTAAGCACACCCAGTTTAGAAGCAATTAAAAAAAAAAAAATCTCAGAAATCATATGAGAAATACTTCACGGGGCTGTACTTAACAAACTATTTCTTCTCCCAGGGTGGCTAGGCTGGAACAACACTTGGTTTTTGGCATTTTCCTGCTGGCTGCTTTTCCCGCCCAAAGGGCCCTTCAGGCCCGCCATGGCACACAGGCACCACCAGCCCCGCTCTCCTCAGGCCCCTCTTCCCTGCTCCCTCACTCTTCCACCTCCTTCTGCTCCCTCACTCTTCCACTTCCTTCTGCTCCCTCACTCTTCCACCTCCTTCTGCTCCCTCATTCTTTCATCTCCTTCTGCTCCCTCACTCTTCCACATCCTTCTGCTCCCTCATTCTTCCATCTCCTTCTGCTCCCTCACTCTTCCACCTCCTTCTGCCCACACACCTGCATTGGGGTTCCCAATATCTCTGAGGGTGTTCACAGAAAATGGCTTAAATCAATAGCGAGATGGCACGGTTGAGTGCATCTTGAAAAAAGCAAAAAGGTTTTAATAAAGCAAGAAAATAATAATAATAATAAAAAAGAGCAAAGCCAAGCATAGTATAGGAACAGGTCCCATACACCTGCTACAACACCCCAAAAATGCATGGAGCACCTTTGTTCTCTCTGTTATCTACAGTAACGATGAAGGAGAATTCCATTGGCAATGTACCAATAGAAACAACTACAGGTTTGGAGAAGCATCTTAAAGGTCCAACTAATACCTCTGTGCTGGCACTGAGCCAATTACAATGAGAAGGCTATGGAAAGGTCCAGTTTAACTTCCTAAAATGTCTAGAGGTAAACTGAAACCCCTTTCCTCATACAGGAATGCTCATTCAGGTGTGGGGGTGCCTTCCTAGATACCTGCTCACTCCATCCTTTTCCCAGGAGCACCATGACAGGACCATCCTCTAATTTCCCAGATTGTCTCCCCAGCTGTTTCCGGGATCAGGAGCGGGGACCGCTCTCCTCAGGTCAGCCCTGAGCTGACCCCTGCCCATGGCTGCTCACCCATCCCCTGGCACTCCCACATGGGCCGTCCATTTGCTGCAAATAAATAGGGAAATTAATTCTTTTCTTATCCCTCCTTGCTGTTTAAGAAGAGGCAGAACAGACAATAAGATCCTTCAAATGGAAAATCACGTATTACTCATGATTTCCTGAATTTACCAAAGGCTGTTTTTTTAAACTCCGTCCTCCAACATTAAAACTCCTTTAAATTTCTTTCTTATTATTTCAATTATGTTAAGGTATTTCTTAGAGAAGTATGGGTTTTATTGCATTATTTCCATAAAAGAAATAAAAACATTCATCTATTACCTGTTCTGGACAATCACACTTGGTATAAAATTGGCTTTATTAGGTACATTATGAGGTAAATTGTTTCCTTTTCCTTATTTTCTTATTTTCCCTTTTATGAATTACTACAGGTTCAAGAGGTTTAAGAATGATAAATTCCATATATCTACCAACCCAATAATCTGCAATGCAATCTATTTCAATTAAAAAAAGTCTAAAATCTAAACAATCTGCTCTGATCCAGATAAGCTAACATTACTTAGATTCTTTATTCAGATTCCTGTTATTCCACCCATTAGAAGAAAACCTCTATAAGAACAGAATGAGTTAGCCAGGCAGTTATGAGAGAGAGTTTTATGTTGCTTTCGCTGCCAACTTTGCTGCTTGATGCTAAAGTTACAATTTTATTTTAAAATTGCATTTGCTTGTGTGAAAACACCTAGTATTTCTTGCTATGATTTTCAGAAAAAGAGCTAGTATTTTGGGAAAACATAGCTGTGCCCATCAGACCTGAGCATTCCCTTTATATTTCTGACAATTTACTGGTAACCAGATCTATCTGCACATGAAGATTTATATCTTGCATGACTGTACTTGCTTGCTAAATGATAAACATTGAAAATGTAATAAAAATTATGAATGTACAACATAATTTTAAGTAATGCAAATGAAATAAACGCATAAATTTACTATAATTATACTTCTTTCTTTTTTGTATGTATTTCTAAGCATATTTTTCCCAATTAGAATCAAAGCAGTTGTGCTACAATTGAATGAACTTTTAAGTAAAATAGAGGGGGAAAAAATAAAAACTCAGAAGTTGACTATGCCACCTTGAATTAAATAAATACAAATAAATTATGAAAGCCATGAAACAATTCTTACTTTATTTTAGCAATGCTTAACTAAATGCAACAGTGAAAGTCAGCAATTAATGATAGTGTCATATATAATACTCGGAATTTTCACAATTCTATATTTTCTGTCCTTCTTTTCTTTCCTTTTGTGGACTTTCGCTTACACTCATCCTGCATCTCAGCTTCCTGCTGAGTCCACAAGGATTTTTACTGGATCTGGAGTACCTGCAGGATGTTTAAGGTCTGGCTGTCATCTCCTACCCTGTGGATGACAGCTGCAGTTCCATTAAATCCTGGGCCATGCAACTCTGAAAATTTCTCTCTATTGTTCTGAGGTCTTCCTTTCCTCAACTGGCATCTCCTGATGCTTGGAGTGGGCTGGTCAGGGAGGTAACACAGCTCAAAGGAACCAGCCAGGAAAATCCTCACAGGTCCTGCCTTCGGTCTATGTACTGTAAAATTAAAGCAAATAAGCTAAACCAATTTCAGTGTGTTTCAGTGGGTAACGGTGTAATTTCCACATGAAAAGCACTACAGTTTCCATATAAAAACACTACAGTTTCCACATAAAAGCACTACAGATTCTCTGTGAACCAACCTCTCTGGTGCTGCAACCTTTTTAACCCTTTCCAATGCACTGGAGGGATAGGAAGGTTAGTCTGCAGGGCTATTAAGGCCATACTACCATGGATATCTATATTTAGCACTCATCAAAAACAAAGAGCTCATTAAAAGGTTTTTAATTAGAATTTCCAGGTAAATCCTTGGTTAGACATTGTCTTCCTTTGTCTTTATTACTCTCAAAGATGACCAATATTCTGTCTAGAGCCTTTTGGTCCCAGGAGGAATGTTCCCTCACCTCTTGCTTGTATCAGCACATGACATATACTGGAAAGGTATTGTTGAGGATAAAACTAAAGAGTAAGGCTGTAAAAACAGTTTTATCTCTTGCTAATGAGTTCATTCATTTTTTTTGCAATGACAGCAGATTAAGACTAGTGTGTTTAAATAACATTAAAACAACCATAACTTTTATAGGTTTTGAATAGCAAAGAGATCAGCAGGTACAAAAAAGTGAACATTTCAGAGGATGACTTGCAGGCTGTTCTTTTTCAAGTCATCTGTCACAAGCTTATTTGATGTCAATCAAAACTTACAAGACTTGTTTGAATTAGTTATTAACTACAGGTAGGTATTGGAGGGTGTGCTATTGTGTCAGAGGTAAACAAGAGTCTTTTGTTGGCTTTTTAGAACTGAGATTAAATTTAAATTAATGCCCTGGTAACAGTTATTTCCAATTTCCTTAATCCTTCATGAAGATTTGCATCTACACTTGAATCTGTGCTTACTTGCATCATCTGCACATAAACATTGACCTCCCTATTGCTTTTCTTTCCCACTCAGTCTCACCAATTTCTTTTGATTGCTTCCTCATGGAATGCAAGTACAGGAAACACCATTTTTGATTTAAATCTCTGTAAGTAGATAAACTCACAATACTTCATGTTGCTTTGTTGCAACCATCCCACATACTTGTAGAAACACAAGTGAACTACTTGGAAAAAAGTTTGTTCTTTGGAATAACAAACAACTGAAACATTTTCAAAGTCTGTGTGAAACATTGAGTCAAACAAAACTTTTCCCATGTGCTCAGTCCCAGAAAGAGCTCCAGTATACCTGAAGACAATTATTAGACTATTAGCAGAGAGTAGATGTTGGGATTAAATGTACCTGAGATGTTGCTGCTAGAAAGACAAAAGGATTTTTACTGAATTCTTATCGATAAAATACTGCTTGATACCACATTGTCAAAACATGGAAGCTCTGATTTTTCCCAGCTCCACCCTGAGGGAGGAAGAAAATTACTATCTCTTACGAGAATAATGAGAAAAGAAGATTAGTATCTCTGTTCTGAGAGTCCTCAAGGAAGATTTTTCCTTCACACAGGACTTCTTCATAAATGAACAAAGCACACAGAGATCCGGACAAAGACAGCATGATACTTCTTCCCGCCCCACTCCCATCAGTGAACAAATCTAATGAGGTTAGAAACTACATTTCCAAGTGCCTTTCTCTCTCCTTTGTCCTTTTCCATGTGACTTTCTCCACTGATGGATCTACCAGGGCTGCCCTTGGCTGAGAGAGGCCTGTTGGTTTGGGCTATAGGCAAAGGGTAGGAGGTAACAGTGGTTTCAGCACATCAGAGTGGGAATGTGGGAAAACATTTGGGGCCTTCTGACAAAATCATTGACTGGGGAATTGGGCTTTAGCTTTTGAGCATTGAGCTACCTGGGTAAATCAAACCCTCGCCTTTGTTTGAAAACCTGTAAAGAAAATTCTCCCTGATAGATTTCTTTCCTACGCAGCCTTGATACACAACCTTCCCCCTAGAACATAAATTATTAGGTTTTAAGCACTTGTAGAAGAACTAGTTCTTCTTACAGGACATAAACAGAAATGCACATTTATGAGTGGCCTCATACACTTTTTAAACAGCATTGCTCTTGCTGGAAACCACAAAAATTCAGTTTGTTTGGCACCTACTGGAACAGCTGTACATTTGGAGGCTATCCAGTCACTAGGAAGCTCTGGGAATTACATGTCCAAACATGTGGGGAATCTGTCTGTGAAGAGGACAGCAGGGAACATGATCTCAGGCTTTGAGCATGGATAGAAAACTTTGGATTTGCAGTGTGATGCATTTCAGGCACTCAGAAAGAATGAAGTCGTTATGGAGTCACCTGCATGAGTACAGTGAATAGGCCATTGCTGTCCACTGATGAACGGTATACAAAGGGCAGCAGATAGATTAAAAAAAATCCAACCAACCAAACAGCAAAACCAAAAAACACCCAAACACAAAAACCAAATCAACCCTAAACCCACCACCAACTACAAAAACCATATACATATGTTTACATCCAATTATAATAAGAAATGTGCCATACTTGACAATCATGCTACAGTAAACAAAAGTAGAGACTAATTTCAATTCATCTTCTCCCTCCTGATAATTGTACATATTTTTTCTATGGCCATTTGCCCCATTCTGTAAGGGGAAAATGCAGCTGACAGAACAAATTGTCTACAACAGCTAGATAGGAAAATAACCATGGTACAAGCTCCTGAAATAAACTTTCAATCCAGAACACAGGAGATGATATGCCATATATGTTCTTAGTTTGTCTTTGTTACTCTACATGAAGATTCTTCAGTCATTGCAGTATTTAAAAAAGTAATAGTGTAATGGTAGATACAGTACCTCACAGAGAATCACATTAAATTTGTGTTAAGACTTAATAAAACAGAGTCCAATGAAATTATTTGAGTACAGAAAGTGTTTCTAGAGTAGTCCATAAATTATAACAGCTGCTGTGGAAAGCCTGCAAGGCCCAGCATGCAGTGTGGGGTGCAAACCCACATTCAGCAATCCCTCTGACATTTCCCAACTGGAAAAGATAGCCTTTGGCTTGGTGGACACAAAGAATGCTTTTCAAACCTGTTTTGAAGCCACGATCTGAAGGCAAAAATGATGCCTTGGGTCTTGGGATGTGGTTTTGAGGGGTTTTTCTTGGCTGGCACTCCCTTCAGCCTATTGTTTGCTGACTGATACTCTACTACAGCACATTAACATAGTCTCTGGCACCAGCACCTCAACTTGCTATTTTTTGAGAAATCTGTTGCTTTAAAAATTGCTGGGATTACAATCAAATGTGCAATAAAAGTACAAAATCTGCAAGGAAGTGAGTGGCTGTCTATCATAATTCATTACTGTATTTTCCCAGAGCACCTCTGAAAATGTGTTTGTTGTCAAACATGTGAAGGGATGTGTTGCTGACAAGCGCCAGTCAAAAATTTACATCATCGATCTCGGATTTTGCTGGATCAATACAGTTTGTCTTTGTTGTGTGCCGCAAGCAATTCTGTGTCAAGCTGTGTTTTTGGAGCTCTTAAAATTGGCAGGGAATATCCCTTGGGAAAAAGAAAGAAAGGGACAAATGGTAAAAATATACACACACGTATACATTTACACACACAGAAGTGATTCATGCTGCCTACATTTGTCAAGATCAAATACATTTTTGAAAACATGTCTGATTGAAAACAGAGCATTGATCCACATTTTTAAACTACACTCTCTGCTGCAGTGAAGTTGATTCCAGTTTACAACCCAGGGATAGAATAATGTTACCTACATTGCATTTGATATTTGCAGCTCTGGGCCTTGGATATAGAAACATTGCTCCATAACATGCAGAGGGAAATGTGTACTGTAACTCACAGATATTTATAAAATAGTTAAATCAGGAGATCCATGTGCCCATTATCTAAAAGCCTAATCAAACCCAAACTACTTATTTTCAAAGGCTCAGACAGATTGATTGACTTTCCCACAAAACAATATTTTTCACAATATTGTGCCCTTAACCTCACAATCTTCCCAACAAGCACCTGGGGAAGTCCTCACGTAGCAGGGTTCAGTACTTGTTCTCACAGCCCTGCTAACCTTGCAGAAAATACTGTGCACCACGCAGCAGCAAAGACAACTTCCAATTCTAATAAAGCAAAGGTTCAAACATTTGCAAATTTTATACAAATGATCTGCGAACGGATTTACATCTTCGGGCCAGGATGGGTTTAATTTGCATAAATGACAGAAGGTCACTCAATAGCAGGACACCAGGATGTATTGCACTGCACCCACTGCTGAACGTTTTTTATTCTCTTCTATTAACTTGGCTCCACCTCCAGGGTAGGAGATCTGTGATGTCTCTTCTCAAAGAGGGATGGCATGAGCCTGACCTGGACTTGCAGGATGACTGGAAGGCAAAGCCATTGCCTCTGTACCTTTTTAGCTGCAGCTAGAGGTATCTCCCACGAGAACTGTGGCTTTACTCATGCCCTCTTCTCAAAGGCCCTTGAGTGCTACACTTTCCCAGAGATATGGTTCTCTCTTGCACCCACCTATGCTTAAACCCTAATTTTCTGAGGAACCTCTAAACTGCAACAGCATGCAGTCTTAATACAGCTGTTTCTTCTCTTGTAGTTTCCTTCCATTTTGCAGATTCAAATCTTGCAAATGCAAGTAGATTGTGAATCTCACACATTAACAACACTTCTTAGAAGCTAATTAAAACCATCTGTGTTTTAAGAATACCTTTCTAATGTGTCAAATGTGCTGTCACTTCACGCAAAGACGTGCAAAGATGTTTTCCTAATGGTAAATCTGACTCACTGTCTTGATAAGTAAGCACCACTGTGAGTATATGTGATAGGCATATGCTGCATAAACACTTCTCACAGAGATTTCAGCCCCCTTTAAATACACTGAAAACGACAGCTCATCCGTTCTTTTCCCCACCTCCAGCCACATTAAATTGTAGTTCCCTCACAAAGCAAGAGACAAATTTATAAACTTCCAGTTTGGGGCAAAGACCAAGCTGCCATTTAATGTTAGAATTGAGCTCCAATTTAGAAATAAAAGGCTCTGAGGGGTGACATTCTCCTTCATGAACAATTTATTATTGTAGAAAACACTCACAATCTTATATTTATGTTTATAATTCATTCAAAACCAAAGTAAAATAGTGACCTATTTTTGGTCATTAGGCCAGTGATGCTTATAAACAGAGCATAAAATTGTCTTTTTTGCTGCTTGCTTTCCACCTAATTTCATTCAAAAAAATATGACATATCTTCATATTGTTTAGCAGATTTATCCTTCCATTAACATGTTAAACCTGTTTTGTCTCTTGGCAATTTTATCCCAACTTGTCTTTGATGCTTTCAATTAGTGATTTGTGATTTATAAAGATCTATGCAAGAGTAGAATCCCACCTGTGAAGAAAAAAATGAGCAAGACGTGAATTTTACTGCATATCCCAATGATCAGCAAGAACTCAGGTGCATATATCTGTCAAAACAAATGATTTACTCAAGAAGATAGGCAAAAGTATGTATTTTTCTTCCTATTTCCTGTCAACCACACCTTTCAAAAAAGTGATGACAGTCACTTTCTCTGATGCAACAGACAGTTTGACACGTATTTCTTTAGTCCTCATTTTATCTGAGACCATTACTTCTTGCTCTAGAAAACCTCCTCCGATTTCAGGAAGGACATTTTGATTACAAAGCACTCTTTAATAAAGAAAAAAACCTTTGAAGCTGTTTAACAGTAATGTCTGCAACACAGCTTTGGAGAGTTATTTTCCTTTTTCATTTGAACCAGCCTGATTATTTGACTGGCTGGTGATATTAATGCAGTGGTGACTCAGAACAATGAGAATATGACAAAGGTTAGGGATCAAGCCTGGCCTCTAGGGTCCTGCCATGAGGTCAAAAGGTAATGACAGCCATGAAAAGTTACTACTATCCCTTTCTTATTTAATTAAGCCAGAGATCTCCATCTTCTTACCTGGGCTCAAAGTTAAACCCATAATTTTCTCCCCTGTTGTCAGCTTTGTACTGCAGAGCTCTCTGTAGGCAGAAATCCTGCATTGGCTACACGATGCTTGTGAGGTCGACAGAGAATATCTCTGCTCCTTGAGGCAGACAGCACCAAGTGTGAGTAACATCTCCACGAGACTTTGAGTTAATTAACTGCACTGATGGGAAGTCCCAAATGCAGGATGTGGAAAGGGCTTACAAGAATTTACAATTACAGAACATGGTCCACCTATTGGGATAGTTTTAGGATTACTGGGGTTTGGAAGTGTGTACTGGTTGAGCTGCTAAGCCCAGCTACAAGGAAAATTCAAAGGAAGGAGAAGCAACAGTTGCATTTAATGTTTTTCTACTGAACGGACTACACAGATAAAACAATGTGTGAAAATGAGGGCCATGCTTGACAGAGCTGCTTGCAAGGATCAGACAAATGGGCAACATTTTCCACTTGCACCAAACACTGGAAGACTCCCCCAGTGGAACTCTTGTCTTTCAGCTTATTGGTCTATAGGTTTAGCATCCTATTGTTGTTGTTTTATTTGTTTTCTTTATTGTGTTTCTTTCCCTGCCACTCAGACCCTGCCCCAGTGCAGATGCCTTGATCAGCCTTATTAGCTCATAACCTTATTGTCCCAGTGGCTGCAAGCCCTGAGAGGCAAAACTCGACTGCTAAGACAGACAGGTAGGAAAGACCAACCCAAAAATGAAGCATTTCCCTAGACCTGGAAATAATGAGCACATCCAGGGACAGGAATTCGCCTAAGGAAAGACGAGGGTGAAAAGGCAAAGATAGCATAAGAAAGGATGGCATCCAGCCACCAAACAGGGATATCACCTCTGAAAAATCTTTAATGATTTAGAACACGTTCTCCAGAACAGATGTTAGCAATGAGATAGCTCTGAATGATACAATCAATGAATAAGTGATAAAACACTTCTCGTTTGTGGCAGTGATCTGAAATAATAACAAAGAGATAGCTGTTTTAGTCTGAGTTTTGCTTATGTCATTAAAATTTAAACATGATTAAAATGAGCCAGTCTGGTTTTATAACCTGTCAGTGTGACAAAGGGACTTTGACACATTTGTCTTCTGGCATATTACGGGGATTTACATTTTGCACCATACAATTATATCTGTATTACAATGACTGAGCACACTGAACATGAAAAGAATGATTCATAATAATGGCATTAAAAGCAATAAAGAGTTAAGGACACTGGGAAGGAAATTAAGCAGGAAGGTAAAAAAGGTTTTATATAAAGCAGAGTAGAAAGGAAAGGCATATCTCTTCGCTCTTGCCTCTTTATTATTAGTCTAAATAAAGAAGAATGTAAATGGAAAGAGTTTCTGCCTAAAGAATCAATACAGAAATAAAAAAGCCACCTAGAAATAGTTTTAAATCCCCTGATCTCATTTTGCACTGAACACTGCATCCTGGGGTACACATACATTGAAGTTTGAATTCCACATAAGCCCATAATTTCTCCAGTGGGTTTGGCTTTCTGATGGGACTTTGATCTTGAAGTCAATAGAGAAAAGAGAGGTGTATAAGAAATTATTTTCATCTTCTATAAATGTTTTTTGTCTTATTAGGGAAATTTTGACTCTAAACAAGATGAAATAAAGAAGAAATCTTGGAAGAATATAATGAAATGCATTTAAATAGAAATTATAGGTTTAATCAAAACAACTGGTAGTTAATAATGATGGCCTTTTTATTTATTTCAGTCATTACGTTGTTGGATTTTTGTTTGTCTACATATAACTGCTAGGTAAAATACTATTTTTAACTTTAGAATATCACATCTCTAAATTCAACTTTTCTGTTATAAATGTCAAAGGTTTGTTTTTTGGTTTGGTTTTTTTTTTCAGGCTTTGGAAAATTAATGATTGAGTTTAATGATCTCCCCAAACGGAGCATTTTTATTTGTTTACACAACATATATTAATTTCCTGCAAAAATGTATTGGTTGTATGGGGGGTTTTTTGTTTTCTTTTGTTAATACAAAATATTTATTTTGTAATGAAGAATTGTTTGGTTTTTAAAACAACAGAAGAGAGAAAAAACTGTACCAGAAGCTCAGCCTGTCCTTATAAAATGCTGTTATTCAGTCAAATACTATGAAAATCAGAACTTTGGTTCCCACTTTGGCAAACCAGTGGAGCTGCAACAACCAATATCTTTTGTGGATCTGTCCACCTAATCTCCAACCTCAGCAAACAATTAGTGCTATCAGATTCTGCCTATTAAAACTTGTAGTGCTATGAAATCTTTAGTTTTGTCATGTCTCTGTAAGATAACAACATGTTTGTATTTCTTTGTGTTGACATTGAGCTTACTCCTAAAACAACTGTACCTTTTATTAAGAAGTAAAACCAAAGCCAACATAGCTAGAAGTTAAATAAAATTATAATTACTTCTAATATTATTTGCATGTCATTTAAAATTTAAAGTCAATGGTTTATGATTTTTCTTTTTATAAACTCAGTACTTGAAGATACCTAACTGGATGTAATCTGAAGATGAGTCCACTGGTCAGGAAATCACAGAGCCAGCACACTTTCAGAGACACTTGTTTCATAAAACATAACAAAGTGAAGGGAGCTATAAATAAGAAAATAAAGCCATAGTCTGCAGCTGAAATCCTTGCTGCTTGCAGTACATCGTTCTGTTCCTAAGTGTCTGTTGCTGGGCTAGAGTTTCTAAAATTAACATTGCAATAGCCCACATAGGCCCCAAAACACACACAAGAAAACACTGCTGAACCAGTTATTATAAGTGCTAACATATGTTTGTTATTTTTCCAATGTGTTTCTGTCCCTTGAAAATATTTATCAGGATAAAATTTTGAATTGGCTCTTTGAACAGTCAATGTGCAAATGCAAAGACAGACGTGTGTGTAGTTTTTAGTGAAAACTGAAGTACTGATGAATTTTAACAGTTTCACAGTATTTATAGGCATCATTTTTACACTTGCTAGGGTCAGCATCACTTAAAAATTAAAGGAGATTAACGCACATGCAGCTAATATGAATATTAGGAAAGCTTAATTGGTTTATGACCCTATGAATTTAGAAGTGAAAAATGAAATTCCATTTCTTACTTAATACAGAAATTATAAAGGAATTGTCAATATAATACATATAAATAAAGCCTCAGTGTTATATATACAAATATAAATATAAAGCTTCAGTATTATATCTATATAAATGTATAGATAAAGGTGCAGTGTTTGATGTACACACAGATGTCCACTAAATGCTACCTTTGTGTATTGCAACTCTATATCCTGGAAAAGTGTGAGGAGGGCAAGGTTTTTTTCCCCTGGCTCATTAGGAAAGGATAAGTAACTTCCACTGGAAATAAACCATGGAATAGCAGACAACATGACCAAGAAACAGGGCACAACAAGTGGCAGCAAGATCCATGGTCCTCCCTAGTACCCGTCATTAGGAGCCTTTCATGGAGCTCTCTCCACTAACACCTCGTCACGCCATGCCAGACATCTCAGGGACACTGGGAATTTTAACAAGCACAGCTAAAATTCCTTGGGAACGACAAAAACAGAGCATAGCTTGATATCTGCTGACTTTTATCTGTGCAGCAGGTTTTGGAAAACGTGCCATGCTCAGCTAGAGCAATGGAAAAGATGAAACTGGCTAGGTACAAAGTGGTGCTGAACTCTCATTTCCATGGCAGTCCACAGAGGAGGCATCCAGACTATTCTTCTTCACTGTGAAGCCCATGTGCAGTCCTCTCAAACAACAGCTGAACCAACAGATATGGAAATTCTTAGCTGAAGTATTCCTGTGGCTTTAGACTACTTTCCTCAGCACATTTTTGTACTGGCTTTTAAATAAGAGATTGCACCCACAGTAGAGTATTTGGGAATGTACACACTTGTTTCACAAACATAGCAAAAAGGCCAGTTAAAACAGATTTCAGTCATTCTATAGATACACAGAAACATAAGACTACTTTTCACCTGATCACCTGAGCATATTCAGACTCATCTAGAAATTGAAGAACATTAAAAAAAAATAAAACAGTCAACACACTCAACTGAGTATGTAAATAAAAAAAAAAGCAAAACAAAAACTTTTGAGTAGGAATTGCTGAATTTGCAATTAAAATACATTGCAATAAAGGGCCTGGAAAAATAGAGTATGTGAAAGAATCAGCAATTATTACTGTATCTTAAAGAAATTTGTCAATTTACCACGGAAATGAAATTTCATAGGACAAAGTAATCACCCACATTTCTTGTTTCTGGTAGAAATGGTAAAAATACACTTCTATCAAAAGTACTCAGTTAAGACAATGTCATACTTCCATCACTTTTTCATCCATATGTTCATTATTATGTTGAAGTGCTTTACCTTAACTGGATTTTTTTTTTTTTTTAATGGAGATGTTTGGGCTGACTGTTGCTCTAACTTTACAAGACAGATGTAACCTCGACTGCATAATACAACTCTTCTGGGTTGCATCTGGTATAATCCAGCCACAACACGGGACTCTGATGCAAAGACCAGACCAGACACACAGTTTGGCTCACTCACCACCCTCAGCACGCCAAAAGATTCAAAAGAGTAAAAGCAGATGTAAGAGCACCTTAAGGAAACAGGAAAATGCAATAGCTGTGTCCAAAGCAAGTTCTATATATTTCACCTTACATACAAAACAAGAGCAGCTGGCAAGCCACAGTCTGGAATCAAAGCTATTTGCTTGTAGCTTGCTCAATATTTATTAGGCAGTTCTCAGTGCCTGCATGCCAGCATGCATTAGAACATCTTATTTTATCCGATATCTGAGATTCTGCTCTTTCAGAGATGACATTTGAATTATTTTGACCTTCCCAAAGTATGATACCACTTTTTTTCTCTCGTTCGAAGCATCAGGTTGAGTCTTAGATTGCACTTGCATATCTCATGGCACCCCAGCAACTATAAAAACCCTTGTATTAGTTCTGTACAATGTCTTCTATCACAACCTCCCGGCTCTTCCTGGGCAACGACTGATCTTTTTCTGCCTTTTAACAAGCTCCTCTCTTTACATGACTTTTGGAATATTTAGAAGCCTGTTCAACCAGGAGATGTTATAGCCTCCAGGAAAAGAGTGTAGCTCTTTCAGACCTGTCTCTGGGTGCATTCCAGAGCTCGGAGGCAGATATGCTGCCATCCCTGACACTTCAGGGCTGTGTTCTGCTCCATTCAGTCAGCAGATGGAACATGTCTTCATACTATTTCCAAACCCCTCACACTTCCCATGTCTCAAACCCTGTTCACTGCTGAAAGAAATCAAATACTGACACCCCACAATTTGCTCATTACTTCATGGGTGTGTTTATGAGGAAGAGGCAGCCAAGAAGCCATAGAGAACATTAGCATTTGAGCACTACTGAGTTAGTTTGGGTCTTCCCATTTTTCCAGAAACCTTACAAATTCAGCTGGAAAAGCATAAGCTGTTACCCAGCTAATAGGAAATGGTGTAGGAACTTTCTGGAAGCCAGAAAAGGCATTTATTATCATGAGGAAAACGGGCACTTATCCTCCCCACAGGAGTTCTGACTGTGGCTATGGTCCAGCTTATAAGAGTCACGCTGTGCATGATAAAAACGTGTAAATGAAAGGATGGAAAACAGCTCTCGGGTTTTATTACTACAAAATCAAGGATCATAAAGAGAACTCTCAACCTGGAAACTTCAAACTGGAAGGTACTTTTTTGTCTATGAAACTGCTTTTTAAGGGAATTAGCAAAAACATCCCTATTTTGTACAATTTTTTTGTAACCTACTTAATATGGAAAAGCACACGGCTGCAGATCACTTTTGACCTTGTTGAGCACAATATAATAAATACATAACTCTGTGGTAACTTTGCGATTTCATAGTTTACAAATATTCACAAGTCTGGGAAGACTAAGCTTTTTGCTCCCTTATACTTATTTTCACACATTATACAGAAACACCCAGAGGCTCTCTATAAAAAATGTGTGTATATATATATATACATATATACATAGTAAAGCCCTGATCCTGAAAAACTCACAGTGTAATATGAACACCATGAGAAGACAGATAATACCATGCTGCAGATGGGAGAAATGAAGGGTGGAAACACAGAAGGAAGCTGCACTGCCCAACAACTGAGTAATTTCCTTTGTGGCCCATCTGTGTCATCCCAGCTCTGGTCAAGCCATAACCACAAAGAGCATCCTGGGACACTCAGGTATGCCAGAATATGGGACTGCTGGCATTTCAGATCAGCACTGCTGGCAGGAACCTCCCTGTGGAGAGACAAATTGAAACCCTGCACTTTCCTTGGCCAGACAGTGGCTAAAGCCATGGCTGCTCCTGGGAGTCTGACGGAATTTTCTTGGGAGAAACTAAAACCTACCAACACCTGGAGGAAGTGGTTACTCACAGCTGCTGCTCCACTCCTGTTTTCAAAAATTATGTGATTGATTATGCTCCCCTCAGAAAATGATGCCTGGGAGCCAAACCCTCCCCTCTTCTGCAAGGACAGGTTTTCTGCACAAGCACTGATTAAACTCAGAGATCATAGCCTGCAGCTGGGAAAAAGAGGGGACTGATTTCCATCACCCCAATGAAGGGATTTAATTGTTGAGAAAACATTTTGACCAGTGAAAGAGAGACATAAGGGCAAATACAAATCTGTAATTCAAGATTTACTCTCATGTCTGGGAGGATCTTCATTTTTATTCAATGTCATTCTCTGAGTGTTTCATGTGAAAAGCAAAGGCAGAAGCTGGGGCTCTGTGCTTCCAGCTTTGTCCCAGCTATGCAACACAGTGCTCAAACCAGGCCATTCTGTCATGGCTTTGAAAGTCATCAGATCAAATCTCTCAGGACCTGACAGGTTTATACAAAGAGTGTTTGCCAAGATATTCAGGCAGGGCAAGATCTAGGCTCAAGCAGATATATACTGTACAAAATATATTAAATTCCTAAATCTGAGAAGCTGTATCAGTATCTGTGTACTTATCTACCTACAAAAGCCCTGACACTTCCCTGTCAGGCAGTGGCTGAATGAAAGTTTTCAGAGCTGCAATTCAGTGCCTTCTCCCAAGTGACATGTCCAAAGTCTCCCAAGACATAACCTTCTGCCTAAACACTGCCTTCTCTCTTATTTCACTAATTCTCATTCCTTAAAAAGCTGGAAATCAGGTTACTGACTTAAAACGAACAGCAGAAAGCCTCCATCAGGTAAATGTAAAGTGATGGGTTAATTTTCAAATAGCCATAGTAACCACAGGGGTTCCATGGGACCTGCTCAAACCCCTTTCTGGTTGATTCTGCTTAGGAAGCTGTTGGTGTGACTGGAGCAGAATTTGGGGGTTGTGACCCTCTGTGCATGCACATTGCCCCTTTCCCAGGAGGAAGATCCCAGGGATGTCCAAAGGGCCAGAGGAAAGTGCAGGAGGGACCAACTGGCCCTCACTGCTGGGCAGTCACTCCTCAAGAAGCCACTGGTGTCAGGGCTTGGGGCTCCCTGCCACAAGAGTGTCCCTGACCACCAGCAATGGGGACACGAAAGAGGACCCAAGCACAGGAGACACAAGGGTGATAGGGAGGGGCTGAGGGGTGGCAGGCACAGGACAGGCTGTGCAGCTGCCAAGGGAAGGGCATCCACCCTGTGCAGATGACAGCACTCGTGGCACCCAACTCCGTGGGTTTGGGAACAAAGACAAACCAAGTACCAAGTCTGTTGTCTTGAGAATGTGGTAGAAAAATTCATTTCTGATCTCTGCCACCAACAGGATATGCTCAAAAAAAAAAAAAAATAGCTTGTACCCGATTACAGTTCTTCAAAACAGTGAATTAAACTTGTCCAAGCAGGGACCCTGAATTTCACAGCCCTTGATTTTTCTAAATGGCACATGCTGTTAAAAGAGAAACCAAATGAGCAAGCGCAAAATGCCTGACATTATACAGTACATTGTAGACATTTTCTAGCATATGCTGCTGTTGTGACACTGTGCCTTGTTGTGCCAGACATCAACCAGGTCACGGCATGGAAGGAGAGAAGTTTGAGAAGAGCCTGTTTTCAGAGTCCTTAGGGGCGTAGTGAAACCCAAACTTTCCAAGCAGCAGGGAACGCTCCTAATCTTTGGGCTAAACAAGGCTGGAAAGCAGATTTATTTTCGTAATTTTGTCACTATAGGCTCTCCTAAGTATCATGTGACCCTGGAGCCAAGAGAACAGGGCTTATAGAAGTTCACATCACTTCAGAGTGATTATTTCCTTCAGTAATGAACCCAGGTTCTCCAGACATTATTCTTACACATGAGCAGCTCTTACCTTAACATTAAAATTTCCTTCTCTGAAAATAACTGCAAACTTATACAGAAATCATCTTAATCATAAGGAAAGAAAATAAAATTTTTAAAACCTTCAAGAATATTGCACTTATGTTAGATGGAAAATTAGGCCTCATGTCATTTTCTCCCCTTTTTTGACAACTGGAAGCTTATTTGTCTATCTTTAAAGACTGTTGAATGCTCTGATAAATATTGCACTATCAGACATCAAATGAAACCTAATTTTCTCCTCTATTAAATGTACTTAGTGTAAATGCAGATTCAATATTTTTCTGTGTGTGTAAAATTTTAATTGCTCTAATATTTATTCAAGGTCAAACTCAAGTGGCATATGTTGAAAAACGTTATGGATTAATATGACAGCCTGTAACAACAGAGATGGAACTGGTTTAACTTTTTTTTAAAATACCACTGCTTCAGCTAGAGCAGCTAATTATTCTTCAAGTATGTCAAATTATCCTAATTCCCCACTACCAGAGATCAGCACCAATGAGGACTTGCCAAGGAACTGCTGGAGTGTTCGTGCCAATTTTCATCTCCAACAGCCTCACACGGAGAGCAGCACCCAACAGTGGTCAGCTGATTAGCTAGATACAAGGAAACATAATTTCTCTGCTACTGCCATTGCTACATTAAACCAAATTGCTGGAGTGGTTTAAATTCTAATATCCATACTTCTAAAAATGCTGCCAAACAGGAAAGAAACAGAGTTAAGGTAAGAAATCACTAAAGGCATCTGCAGGAGCCACACCTTCAAACGTGCAGAACAGGCATGTGATAATGTCTGGTAATTGCCTTACAGCCTGCTTATATTACTGGCCATTTACAAATTACCTCAGCATTTTTCTGACATACAAAGGAGGGCTGCTGCAGGTTTCCCTAAACAAGAGAATAACCACCCCTTTAGCTTTACAGGAAATGAAAATTGCCACTCACAATCCTTCCTTGACATTTTTGGAAAATGCATTTTGTTAGGCACCTTCTTAGAAGCCTGTGACACACACTTGAGTAATTATGTCTCATGAGATAAACAGCTTTTTTTAAAAAGTTAGTTATTTCTGAACCAATCTCCTAAACAATTCAGTGAAATAGATTTCTAAGAGGCAAATCAAACTAAGAGAAAGAAATTATCACGAAAATCTGAGATTTTGTTTGTTTTTCCTAAAAGGACAGGAAAAAACAACAAACACAAAGAAAACAAAACAAAAACAAACCAAGGAAAAAACAAACCAACAAACAAAACCCAAACCCCCCCTGCCCACAGACTCATTTATAATTAGAAAGAGCTGCATTTTTAATGTTTTTCGTTTGTGTGATGCATCTGTTTGTCAGGTTGCCTGCTCACCAGAAAGATATCTAGGTGTGCTCACATTGCCTCATTTCTTCCCCATAAATGATTACCTTCCATTTCCTCCCACTTTCTGTAGCTTTCCACACGCTCACATGAAGAATTTGAAACAAAGAACGGAGGTTTAGCTTGCTTTCTTTCACCCTTCTCTATAAGGCAAGAATAAAAGCAGGATATTCAAGCTTTGAGGATTTGAAACAGGGAAGAAATCATTGCTTACATCCTAAGGTGCTAGCTGAGAAGATGAAATTGAAAGCAAACACCATATGAAATGTACATGTGCCCACTCCAATAGCAGGGGGAAAAAAGAGAAAGATTACAACAGTTTATTTCTGTCATAACATACAAGCTGTTAGCAAATTCAGACAATTCTTCCTGTTCAGTATCTCCGAGTCCAACCGTTTTCCTCACCACCCCTGGTGCTAAACCCTGTCATCTCACACACCAAATGTGGTACCCTGCTGGTCCCTTGGCTTCTCACAGCTACACCTTCCTCTCCTTCTGGTTTGCTGACATATGAAATGTCTTGCTGTCAGAATAACTTTCCTCACTTGTTGTTGATTTTACTCCCTTTCCCAAATCCTTTCGCCTCATACCCCAGCACCTTCCACGTCAAAGGTTTTAATTTTAGCAACTGCATTGTTTTACAGATTAGGCTGCACACACCTGAAATAGCAACTCTGCCACTGGCACCAGGAAAACAAACACATTTTGAACACCAAAAGCAACCACTTATAATAAACAAGGTCTGTACAGACTGTGGAGGCAGACACAGATTGCAGGAACAGAGAATTCTAAGGAGGCACCACGAAGACAACTGTATGCAAAAGGCTGCAAAAAGATACACACGTGCAGAACAGCCCCCTGAAATCAAGAGCTGGTGTATTTGCCAAAACAGGGACTCCTCTTGTGCTATTATTTGCATGTGATCCATGAAGCAAATATTTAAAGATAGATAGTTTGAAATCAAATTACTCATTTGGGAGGAAGAGATGTTTTCTCCAAAAGCAGACTGTGCTTGATTACAATATATTTACAAAGAACACAATAGATACTGTCTCATTTTTACAAATTCAGCTTGCTTAGAAACATGCATATTTTTATTGGACAAAGATAAAAATAATGACTTTGAATACATGACAGTATCTTTCATCTTCTGTAATGGATGTCCTACGCCCTTTGGCAAATATTGGTGACATTGGTAAAAGAGGACTGAGTAGTTTAAATCCTATTTCTCAAAGGTTAAAAGGTGGATCTACGAGGAAATTTTATACTCAGAATTTATCTGTGCTATAAAGTAGAAAGTGATGCAGTGAATTTGTGCTGAAAAAAGTAACTCCTGCAAGAAGTGCTATAAGCTTATTGCTATTTACCAGCATTATTTGATGATCCTTTAAACACACTTGTGAATTATTCCAAAAACATGAAGGAATTATGCATGCATTTTTTAGTCACTGCAAAGAGGCTCAGGGGACTCAGGGCATTGTAGGGAAGGGGAAAAACAACAGAAACTATGAGTTTTTCTGGCATCTCATAAGGAAAGGAGAACACTTTACATGCACAGTGGGCTTTTGGTCTGACCTAAAGTGGATGTCAAGTGTTTCCCCCAAAACTCATAACATCTACTTTCAGTCAAGAGAAGGAGGAATATAGGGTAAAGAACATTATCACTCTAAGACCTTTCGATGTGTCTTTGTCACTGCTGATTTCTAAAGCAGAATGAAAAATGCTTTTTCAATATATAAAGAACACTGGGACTGAAAGTAGATAAGTTTGTGTGTAGAAAAGTCTCATCAGCTTCCTTCCCCCTTTAGACTTCCAGGCCTGGATTTGGTTGCTTTGTTTGGACATTTTGGAGACAGCATTGGAGGTGTCCTTTCTGTTTTGTACACCTGAGCACAGCTCTCATCACTGGAGTTCTCTCTTCCAGCTCACTCCCAAGCAGAGTGTGGGATGGCCACATGTGATTCCCAGGCAGCTGAACACAGCCCCACTTTGCACACTGCATCCTTAGAGTGCAGGGGATGCTTTCCTTCATGGGGGAGTGCAGGAGCCAAATTTTTCATTTATTGAGCATGAAGGAAAAAAGGAAGAAGTCAGAACATGTAATAATGAGTTGTGTGAGGCTGCAGTTTCAGACCTGGAACTGGCTCTGCTCTCTCTCACTGCCACCATCTGCTCTTCCAGCCTCCCCATCTGCTTCCCCCGCCACTGCTGAACACTCTCTTGACTTTCTGCAAAGGCTCAGCATCCCTACTCTACACCTCTCTCACCTCTCCACTAGGCAGAGTTTTCCAAGACTCCTTCCAATGTCTCTTGGCCATCACTGTTGAACTGCACTTTTCCAAAGCACCACCATCCATCCAAACTCCTTCCACTGTCTCTGGGAACACTGGAACTCCAGCTCTCCTGCCACAACCACCCAGCTCTTCCTTTAGCTAGAACTTCCCATGTTCTGCAAAATTACAGCATGCCTGTCATCGTTATTCAGCCTGGGTAATTTTCTAGCCTCCTGTTGACTTACTTCACATATTTAGAGACCTCCTGGTCCTTTGGTCTGTTTTTAATCCTTCCTTTAATTTTCAGCCTTGAGAAGGGTCACTCTCTGACCCTTATCACCTGCTAGCTAGAACAGGTTTGCCTACACAACATAGACAACACTGCAAGAGTTCATGTTTATTTTAAGTTTTCAATTCAAATTAGGCCAAAACTTTTCTTTCCAAACACATTTCCCTCCCCCTGAAAAGACCTAAGTTTAAATATAAGTTTTAAACCAACAGGGATACTGCAAATACCTTAGGTATGCTATCACTTGAAAAACAAATAGAACAATTTTGCTTTGAAAAGACCTTTAAGATGATCAAGTCCAACAGTGGAATAATCCAATAACATTACACTGCTAGTAGTGTTTTCTGTGAGCTGCAAAACTGTGAATGCTGCAAGCATCACAGATATGAATGGGTCTCAGTAATATCACAAGGAGATATATTAAATTAAAATTTATGCCATATTTTAACTCTCTTCATATCAGTACATTGTTCACAAGACTTTTGCTGGATAAAATACACACAGAGAAAGCTGTCACTGTCAACCATTTATCTTGAAGCCTTTTAGTTTTCTCCTCAAAATGCCTTATTTTCTTAAGAATAAGCTGCTGATTTACATTTTTGTGAATAGCTTATTTCAAGGTCTCTTTAAGTGCTATTTGTGTTACTGGGATGCACCAGCTTTGATTTTACTATTAAATTACAGACAGAGTATCTCAGCTATGGGGGTGTAAGAAGAAAGGGCACTTAGAGAATACAGCAAGTGAGAAATAGCAAAGGCTGGCTTCTCCTGGTATAATTCATGTTGGCCACTGTGTGTTATGGGACAGAACTGGCCTGAAGACCACAGGACCCTGTGGAAGTGCTCCTGGATATAAACACAGTTGGGAAAGCAGCCCATGGTGCCTTCCACTTCTGCATTAATGCCAGAATCAAAACCTCTACAGCTCAGAGACAATGAGATGCTGTGATATTTGTTGCAAGTTTTCATTTGGGATTTAAACTGTCCTGGAAATGCAGAAGAGAGACACTTGAAACTATAAACAAGAATTGCAACTAAGGGAGTCAGAGAGGTGATGAGATGCTCAGTAGCAGGAACATGATTTCATTATGAGCTCAAACATCTCTCTAACTGATTTGAGGATTAATATTAATTTTATAATTTTAGTCAAAGTGCAGACTATTTAAAGGCTACATCCTTTCACTTCTAAATTTCTCCTTATCACCGTTAACATTTGATCCTTGGAGCACTGTTCTGATGGATGCACTCACCTTCTGTATCCTCTCCCAACACCAAGGTGAATTCTACCCAAGGAACATACCTTATTTCTGAACCATATTGATGGAAATTATGTTTTTGACATGTTTGGCTCTAACATATTCAGGACAATACTTTCTTCCAGTAAAATGATAACTGAAATAAAGCTTTGGTGTTACGTGTTGGCAGTAATTACCAGTGTTTTGACTGCATGGATTTAGAAAAGAAAAGAAAAGAAAAGAAAAGAAAAGAAAAGAAAAGAAAAGAAAAGAAAAGAAAAGAAAAGAAAAGAAAAGAAAAGAAAAAAAAAAAGGCATAAGAAACAATACAACTATGAAAGAGACCTGATTTCTTATTCATGAAATTTAGATTATTTTTGTATGGCTAGAATGCTTAAAGCTTCCTAGAAACCAGAGGAAGTGGTTTAAGAACTTTGGATATCAACAAATTGTTTATTCCCTTGCAAGTCAGACTGCTGGAGAACATATTTAACTTACATCATTCCCACAGTTATCCTTTGCATCAAAGACATGATTATTTATGCAACAAGACGTAACTGGGGAAACAGTTTTTCTGAGATAATCACACCCCTGGGACATTGCATGGCTCAGGGTTCATTACCATTGAGAGGAAAAGCATGTTTTGTTCTGGAGTTTTTAATTCCAGACTGCAGTTTCAGCCAGGCAGCCGCTTTCAAGTGGATTAATGTGTCCCTTTAGGAAGCTCACCTCACCTGTCAATCACAGTATCTCACCCAACCTAAATAAAATTCTTAACCTCTTCTTTACCACATATATACCTTTATAAATACCTTTTGAAAAGGAGGTTTTTTTGTTTTAATTTTAATGATGAGAGATGAGCAGAAGATGCCCAAAGGGTATGCTGGTGTTAGTACAAAGAGATTCATCTACAGGAAGTGCAAAACCAATACTGAATTAACAATACGACAAGTTTGCATATGTAACTCAATTGTTTAATAAAATCAACACTGATAAGTACCAGCACTTAAAGCCAATCACCTGAATTACAAAAAGAATTATGCATATTTTCTTTGGAACAAAGCACTTTTATAACGTAAAGGTACCCCTCCAACACCCAGCATGAAACAGCCATTTCCAGCACACAGTCTCCTCCAAACTATGCCACTTAATTCTCAATGAAAGATAAATGCAATGAGAAGCTCACAAGGAAAACTTTTTATGCCCTACTCTGTGGTCTCAGAAGTAAGATGACAGAGGCTTGTTTAGCTAACTCTCTTGAGAAACTCCTCTGACTGATGGTTTTGATAAGCTGGATCTCAAACAGAAGCATTTGCAGCCTCCTGCAATGTGGAGCATGCATCAAAATCAACAAAGAAAACAAATGTTAAGAACCTGATGCAATACTTCAGACAGAAAGAAAATGTAACCTTCTCCCCTATTTGTTGAAATAGAAAGTGAAATAAATCTTATCAGCTGTCTACATGGATGCTCGTTCTGCCCAGAGGTAACAGATGAGAGTTCTCTATAGAAGTGACACCTAATGACTATGCACACACTTATCTTCCTCCCAGTGGGATAATTGCTTCTACTCCAGACTCTCCAAACTTTCTCCTTTTTCTGTTTTACAGACACAGCTTCCATCTGCTCCATTAGCCAAATCTCATTTCCAGCATACAGAGTGATTAGGAATATCACTTTTCTCCTCTTCCTGAAGAAAGCACTTGAAACCATCACCTCTCTGGTCTGTGTGCCTCTGCACCATGCTTGGCCATTGGCCTAAGGCAAAATTTTGCTTTCAGAAATATTCTCATGCTTTAGATATGCAGAACTTTTTTGAATTTGTTGGGGTTTTTTTGTTGTTTTGGGGGTTTCGGGGTTTTTTTTTAAGTTTAGCTACTCATTCAATAACTTTGTGCTTTCACTTCCTTCTTCTTCTCTTAGATGTTTCCAGCTCTACCAATTTAGCTCTGGAGGTGGATTTTTTTCTTTTTCATTTTTTTTTCAGCTGTGCCACAAGCAATTATCATCTCTCAAATACAAGATTCGAAGGCATCTTGTAACACCCACTATGATGAATTTTATTCAAAAGTCAGTTATAACAGAGAAGATATAATTTCTGAATATTACATCTCTGGGTTAGTCAATTTTAAGCCTCTGTATTCTTTTGCTACCATAATTAACATACTACTTCAAAAACACAAAAGAGCAAATGATCCATGGAGGCCAGCACTGGGCATGAGAATTCCAGTAAGATATTTTATCTCTTGGAGTCCAAGTGTATTAAATCTAGTACTAAAGAAACTGTCTGTTCTTAAAATAATTGCCCAAGATAGAACAACAGAATTAATAACCTTAACAGCAACATGCTGTGCTCTCCATGCCTCTAGAAGCAGATTCATTTATTGCATCAATTAATGTATTTGTTGCCTTTGAAATATGTTGAGGTCTATAGGACAAGTTATACAACTTTGCACTAGTTCACTATCAAACTACCTCCTCAGATTATTAAAATGCTTAATACCCCTTAATTACCAATTCTTTGAAAATATTTTTCCTGCAGCTTATCAGGGCAACAGGAACTGAAGTAACAGTTGGTAGAAATAAGAAAAAGTGTTGGTCTTCTGGCACAAAAAATGTCAGTTTGTCCACATCCTCTTTATGAATTGTCAAACAAATTATTAATCTATAGGCTTTCCTGGAGTCTAAACAAGAACACTCAGCTTTTACATACCAGAATACTCAGTTTCTACACCCCAGCCCTTCAAATGGCAGGTAGCTGGACTTTACAGCCAACAGAAATGCTTTAAAATTGTCTCTACACAGCTGCAATTTTTCATAATACAAGGAAATATAAAGGCAATAGAGGGGAATTGTTCTAAATAAATTATTTATCAACCTATTTCCAAAGGAGTTAGAGACTTCAGGATAGCTGGCCCTTCTCACTGGGAAAAAAAACAAAAACAAAACCAAAAAACCAACACATACACAATATGTCCAAAGGGAAGACAATCTCATTGCTATTAGCATTAGACTTCAAGCTCTTCCTGAACAGGAAGAACCAATTTCATTTTATGGGTTTATAAAGTAGAGCACAGAGGGGTCCAGTGCAGTAATCTTGCCTCTGTCACTCTTTCCAATGATAGCTGTGCATACATTGTGTGTCTTTTAGTGGAGTATTAAACCCAAGTTGTTTATAATTAAGATACTACTGGCAGTTGATAAGAAGATGTGAAATCATGGAAAAACCCCACCAATAATTGATTAGGAGAATGCTTCCAGATAGAAGTAAGATCAGGGGAATAAACATTGAGTGCATCTCTCTAGGCCTTTGAATGAGCAATATAGAAACATGTCTGGTTTAGCAGCCTGGACTGCTGGCTGTCATCTGATTTTAAACATATTCTCCCTGTTGCCCTACTGAGTAATCAATAAATTCATTTTCTTCATCAGTAGTTGGTTTTCTCTTTTTCCCAGCTGTCATAACACAGGAACTCCTCTAAGCAGGACTACTTTGTCATTAGATTTCACCCAACTGAGCCACATAATGCTTCTTCACAGAAAGGCAATCAAGGAAATTCTCTTTAGATGTAGATAATTTCAAACAGATAGAGCTGACAGAGATCAGGTGCTTTTTGTGCTTCTAATTTTTTTCTCTCCTCTTAAATAATATGTACTAAGTTAATCTATTACTTCAAGAGTTCTAAAATTTAGAACTGATGGTGTAACAGTTAACAGCAGCATTAAGCATTACAACTACTTTAAGCCTTGCCTCCAAAGCAAAGCGTAACAAAAGGTTTCGGTGACTGATAACACTTTTAAAGGAAAAAGTTTAAATCTGCAGAAGCCAAGCCACAGAAACAGGGGGTGTTCTTCACAGTCCCTGTCAACTCCACATGTGAGTTACCTCAGATGGTCACTGCTTACCGGATGGGCAGATTTTATTAGGAAGGAAGGAAGGAAGATCCAAGAACTTCCTCCTTTCAAATAGCAGGAATGCAGTCTCACCAGATTTCTGAGGCTACTCAAACAACTGCACAGAGCTCCTGGTATTGGCATGAGAGCGAAAAAAGATCCTGTTGCAAAGTAGGAGAAAGTGCACCACTGATGTGCATATATTAACATGGTGGTCACCAAGGTAGCTGGGTCCATGACAGGCTTAATACCATGTAAATTATCTCCAGATGAAAATACACACACAAAAAAATATATTCACACGTCTACCTTCCAGGAGGAAAAATCTTTGAATGTAACTCCTAATTATTGGGGCAAAATTAATTGTAGCAACCCAAAATCTCTTTTTCTGGGTCAGCAAGCCTACTTTTAGCATTATGAAATTCTTGACCCGAGTTTGGGTTGTTGGGCTTTTCTGGTTTTTTGAAAGATGTTTTTGATATGGTAGTAATAAAAAGAAACCCATTACAACTCATTCAAGGGAAAGCCAGAGACTAGATAGTCTTCTGGGATTTGTGGTTTTAATTAGGCTTATAACTTCTGAAATTAAATTCTCAGTTGCTTCCTTTTTGAGGAATGTTTATCATATAGAAACACAGATATTAGACATAGATATGCTTGGAAGAGATGTCCTATAAAAGCCCTGCTGTTTCTATAAGTTATTGGCTGCCACAGCCACACTATGGCCAAGCCCTGAAATGTTCACTTCTTGTTTCTGTGCAGGAAAATTCTTTCTGAAATAAATGAGAAATTATTTCTATGTGTTTACTAGAAAAATCACCTGTTCATATTTGACATTGCTTCCTGCTTTCATATTAAGAGGAATAAACAAGTAACTTTAAATTAATCTTTCCTGTACAACTTTTAGCTAGTAAATTGAAGATACTCACTGATTCTGTTGATGGGTGCAGGAATAAACAAACTTTGTTTCAACAGCATATTTAAGTAATTAACTGCAATGAATCCATTCAATAATACTCTAAAAAGACAAGATCTAAGTAGTAGAAATGTGTTGTATTAAACTGGGCTGTTTTCAGTGAACATGTATTTAACAGAAGAGAACATATTGATTTGATATGCCTCTCAAGTTACGACAGATAACATGAACAATTTGTTTAATTGCTAAATGAAGAGTAAAGCCTGCAGTGTGTGGGACAACTGCCTGATCATCTGGGAGTCATTGCTGTGTCTCATTTGGCTGGAGACTGACAGGGCTCTACCTGCTTGTTTTACAGCACAGCAAGGGAGTCCCACATCCAAGGAAAGACACTGAAGGAAGAGCTTCTTTGATACTGAAAATATCTCCAGTTTTCTAAAGGCTAATATTCACAAAAATAAAAAAAATACTCCATTAGGGTGCTTTATCTGAAAACAGACTGGGCATTCAAATAAGAATAATATAATGAAAGGCGTGCAGGGGTTTTTTTCTTAGTTGAAAGCAGCAAGGTAAGGTTCTGCATCTGATATAACATTTATATAACAGGTCAATAAAAAGTTAAATTAATTTAAGGTATTTTGAGCATTAGAAACAACAAAACTGTCTTTGAAACTATCAGCTGAGTACAGGACAGAATGTCATCCTCCACTGATGGCTGGAGGAAATAAATATAAATGTTAAGATTTAAGTGAAAGACTCCTGAAAAGTCTAAATATATTCTGGTGCTCAGTGGGAAAAAAAAAGTGCAGTAGATTTGGGTGGAATTAGTTATATAGTATTAAAAACAAAACAAAACAAAACCAAAAAAAACCCCAACAAAAATGGACAGTTAAAGATGTGCAGAAGCTGAATGTATCACCGACACAGAGAATTAGGTGGAACTGAAAGAGTCTCAAACTTCAGGGTCACTCCAGTCATCCCTTCAGTGAGCTTTGGATTCAACATTTCTGTATCTGTATTCTGCCAATACAGAGAACTGCATGTGGCTCATTTTCTCTAGACTGCTGTGCCTGAGAAATGCTTTTCATTTTATTTCATAGTCTGTGATACAGTTCATAACTATCCCACCTTAATCAGTGGATATAGCTGTCAAATTACTGTTGAAATAGAGCTAGGAAAAAAGAATAAAGTCATTTATGTCCTCAGGTGTGGCTCATTTATACCCTCAGGAACTGCTGGGCATTCTGTGGGTAGAATTTGTAACTTTCTGTTTGGTTTTATTCTTGTTAGTCACAGCATAGTAAAAGTTTCTGGTAAGGCACAAAAAGCAGAATCCAGTCATTTTCTTTCTGCTAAAGACTGCTTTGCTCAAGTAGCAAGAAAGAAGCAGGGTATAAAAAAAATAATCTGTAGATTGTGAAAATGATTGATGACAAGTGTGCTGAGCAGAGAAACACCTTTATTCAGCAGGGTGCCACACTCAGAAATCCCCTTGCTATTGAATTACAGCTCATGGCTGCTACAAGAAAGCCCCTCCCTGCTGGGAAATTTTGAAGCCAAGCGGAAAAGTTCTGTGTCTCTCTACAGAGAAAATTTATATCTGAAATGACAGCTATGACTACACCTTTGAGATAGCTTTCAGGGAAGGAAATAGAGTGCACCTGGGTGTCAATGCATGAAATAGCACGAGAAATGGAAAGTTATTAATACAAGGTCCTAAATACTTTAATGGGAAGAAAAAAATTACCATCCGTGGATGCTTGTTTCACTTTATTAGAAGCTTTACTGCTTCAAGGACGGAGGGAAACTGCCATTATTGTGTGTTTCAGAGGTGGTTCTCATTGTTCAGAAAGCCTATACCCAAACAGAAAGGAAACTGCCTGCTGCTTAGTTAGATAGTTTTCATTTTCATCTTCTTCTAAACCTACAAATAAGTCCAGGGTAGGAACTACAGGAGCAGCTCCTTGCCTGCAGCATGGCCTTTTGATCATGTTTCACTCTAAAAAGACATTTCCTACATGAGGTTTTAACTGACATGACAATAATTTTGTCTAAACCATACGTGAAACGTTAATTCAAGAAGGAGCTCTCATTTCAGCCCATCTCAGAACTTCCATAGAGAGGAAAAAGAACACAGTGCTGCAGAAAAAGGCCTTTACAAATGTGTGTGGATAATAAAATCTGTGGCTGGCTTAAAGGAAAAGATGTAAGTAAAGGAAGACAGAGATGCTAAACTGGATCATATGGAACACTTCAAAAGGTACATTCTGAGGAATGTGTTCTGCCACATGAGTTCGAGAATGCACTAAATTCATCAAACAGCTATAAAAATCTTCAGTGAATTATAAAAATCTACCAGATGGAAAAAGGCTAAACAAGAAAGGTCTGAGCTGCTCAAGAGCATAAAGACTTCAAAGGAAGGAATGGCAGAATTTAAGTTAAAATTTTAAAATAAAACACTTTAGAAGACAAGAAGATGGACTTTCATTCAGAATCAGACAAAAAAATAAAGGAAAGGCATTACCACGCTCATAACTTCAGAGACAAAACTAAAATAAACCACGATTTTTGCAGATATGAAGAAAGGAAATTATTCTCCCTGCCAGATGGCCGATAAAAGGTCTGTGTCTCTTTACATCCTAGAGATGAGATAAAATGTGTGTAGGCCTTGCAACACCTATCATGAGCAAAGTCAGCACAGTGCCTGCTGCCTTGCAATGACTCAGAATGCCGTGGCACAGCCCTGAACAGAAGTGGGATTTTTAGCAAATCTCCTTGAGCCAGTCTAATTTCTCCTGGCAGAGGGGTGGGAATGGCCATGTGTGGGCACAGCCCTGAATGCACCCCTCATGCTGGGTTTGCTGGTCACTAATGCCATTTTCCACAGAGGGATTCTCTCTGAGTGTATCACTAACTTCACTTTCACTCCCTTTTTTGGGGCAGTGGAAGTTCCTCTGGAGTCCTGCTGCAGCAGTGCTGGGGCTCTGGGAGGTGTTGGATCCAGCCTGGCAGTTTACTGAGCACATTCACAGAAAGCAGAGCATCAAAAGCTGAGCCCCAGCACAGCTGGCTTTGCAGCACTTTGTTTTGGACATCCACTGGAAAGCAGTGGGGGATGGAGAGGGCTCAAGAGGAAACTCGAGCATTTCCCTTTGTGCATCTCTCAGGATCAGGAGCTTCCCTACCTTACAGCAGCATGAGAGATGGCTTTTTCCCAAATGCACATCAGATAAAAGTATAAAGGTCGCTCTTTGATGTGACTTCACAACAGCAATAGAAAAGAGGATAATGCTGAGGACACATACCTTCCTTCTAGTTATTTCCAACAGCAGACCTGTACTTAGCCAAAAAAGCCCATCTTCCTTAACCACAACAACACCCACATTTGTCTCTTAGTTATACACTTTGCATAGAAAACAAAAAAACTGTGCAAGAACCACATGGATTTCACACCAAACAATGTAAAGAAAGCACAAAATAACCTAAAGGTGTGCATCCAGTGCTTGAAAACTTCTGTCTGAAAAGAAAATCCCATACAGTGCTCTACATGAGAAATATGGATTAATTAATTAATTAGACTGTTTACATTCAAACAACAACCTATTTTGAATTCAGTATATTAGGATCTTCAAATATCACAGGCAATACCAAAGTGGTTATTTACCTGTATTTGTCATGTAAGATGTCTTACATTGTAAATGCTTTGAGATTGGAGCTTATGGATGGAAAATCGCTCTTAAGTCACTGCTCAGAAGATAACAGCAATAATTTTCCCACATAATGACAGTGATGTTAGATGTCTGCACACTTTTGCAATCCCTTTCCCATTTCATTATCAATCTCCCATCCCTTATGGTCTTGCTCTTACAGGCCTGTACACATGACTGTGAAATCCTTCCAAGAGGGACAATCCAGTCTCTGCCTTGCTCTGAGGTTTGGTTGCCTGTTTGCAGCCCTGAGCACCCTGCAGGGTCATTCTTCTGCTCCACTTACTGGAGAAGCTTTGCAGGAAAGGTGAGTCTTGCACACCAACCTGATCATGGCAGGGCTTTTACCATTTTTTTTTTTTTCCATCTTCCTTGGGAGGGGGGCAATCCTGAATTTGAATATTAATGGTATCACCAGGTGGCTCCACCAGAGGTATTCTTTGTAACACAATTTCCTCCGTGTCTGGTAGCTCCACTAAGAACTGAAAAGCAATTTTTAGTTTATATTTTTTCTTCCATTAAGAGCCAATTCTTTCACAAGTTACATACTCCAAGTCATCTGACATCTCACAGATCCCTTAAGTGTGAATGAGGACATAATTTGGCCTCTTCTTTTTAATACAATATATCTGTAACTACAGAATACTCAGCTTTCAGACTACAAGCCTGAAAGCCACAATGTGAATTAAATTTATGCACAGGCCAGTATGCACCAGTCAGAGAGAAATTACTGCATGGCATTGTGCTAGTGAAAAGGCAATGCCTGGGCAGAAATATATTTCAACTTCATGTATCTAGAAAAAATGAAACTCCAAACCCAATTATTTTCTTACAGATTTACTACAGAGTCCATTCTTTGAAGCATCAAGAGCAGAATCTTGCAGAAATGACAGGTACATTAGGTCAAGGTAAATAAATTGTTTGAATGAAAGTGAAAAGAACTGAGAGAAGCTTCAAGGCAAAGAAGTTTGCTTTAGAATGCTTTAGAAACAATTTCGACAAGCTTAGAGATGGACCCAAACTATTGAAACCAATACAAAATTTTAAAGAGACCAAAATGAAAACAGTGACTTTTCGCTGATTATTTTAAAACTGGAATCATAAACCATGCACTACAGTCCTCAGCCACAGAAACCAACAGCAGAACTCTTGAGAATTTCTTGAGGACAGTTCTTCAGTTTGGATAATTCAGTGAAAGTCAGTTTAAAAGAATGGAAAGGGTAGGTACTAAGAAACTCACAGGAAAAGTAATTTATGCACTACTACTGAATATTTCCATCTCTTTTCTTACACACAATGGGAGTTTATTGATGGCTTTTTATAGTGTCCAATTCCAGTACTTACAAATTTGCTTTCTCCTTTTAAGTTTAAGCCTGTTAAGATCTTGAGTCTTTCATCCAGTTTTTCCACAAGATTTTGGTGTCTTTCAAATGCAAATCTGATTCAAATTAATCATAAGTCAGCATCATTTATTTTGTCAATTGATACCCACTACTCAATCTATTGCTGAAGAGAAAGAGACAGCTGCAGGGATGAGAATCAAGACATTATCAACCCCTCAATTGTTGTCAAGTTAGGATTGTGCATGCATTTTTTCTTATGGATCTTTTTCATCTGGTTTTGGGGGTGCTATTTTTTTCCCCATTTTGATATTTAAGGAGTTACATTATACTTTAACAATGGCTAATTACTGTCAGCCATCTTGTGTTGTATGCTAGAGAAAATATCAGAAATCTTGTTTCAGTGCTCCCATATTTTTTTAATGTGTAACCAGTACATCAGGATGTTTGACAGTGCACAAACCTGACCACACTTTGTTGGTACCAACACAAACATTGTGGCACCATGTTAAGAAGTTCTCCTTGACTTGCATCTTACTTAGCACCAGTAACACAGGAGGTTCAGGGTACACATTACCCATAACACTGCCAGATTTCCAACTCCATTAAGAAGACTAGCTTGGTACAGCTACAAATTTGCAAATAAACAGCTGAGTGTAATTAGGGGGGAAAAGGGGTTGATGCAGTTTCAACACGCAAGGAAAAGCCTGAAACGCAAACTCTCTGCAGCCCTACTCACGATGTTTTGAAAGCCCACGATCTCTGCAGGCTCATGGAAAAAAAAACAAGCTTTGTCTGCCTGCTCTAAGCCCTCACCCAGCCCCCTTCTGAGAAATCCCACCTCCTCTCTGTGATTCCTTTCCAGGGAGGAGAGATGGCTTGGTCTCAGGAAGACAAGTTCACCTGCTTCCTTACTTTTTGTTTTTACAGGCATCAGCTAAGGCTCCCAAATGTGCAATAGACTTCACTCACACTTATTTCACTTTTCTTTCCCTCCCCTCAAATACGCTGTTTTCACAGCTCCATACAAATGGCAATAAAAGACATCCCTGCCTGCAGCCTGAGCAGCCAGGTTTGTAAGCAAACAGATAACCAGAAAGTGGTCTCCCACTCTAATGAAAATTCAAGACACTGGATGTGGATGGAAGTGCTCCAGCTTGCTTGAGAGAGCAGGGCCCCTGAGCTTCCCAAGACCTTCACGGAACACCAAATGCAGGCAAAGAACCAGGAGGGAAGCAGCAGGGCACAGACACATGAAAGCAGCCAATGTGTCAGATCAGACATTTTCCTTCCTGAAAAATAAAACAGGGGGAGTGCTACAAGCAGGGATCCTGCAAGACAGATTAATCATTCTGTCTGGAACAACCATTCACACCATCCCTGAGCAGAAGCTTTCCATGAAGCAGCCCAGCAGGGAGGAAAGCATGGACCCCGACGGCAGTGAGCTGCAGAGGAACCTCAAAGAATGTCCTTGCAACTCCAGGCTGGCAACAGAGGGGCTGCTGCATGTGAAAGCATCACCAGCACAGGTACACTAAATGGAGCTGGCCCACAGAAGAAATCTGCTTGTTATTCAGCTCCATTATCACTCACAGAGTAATAAGTAAAATCAAATTCCATTCCAATTCATTTGGCACCCATTCCTGTCTGGGTTTGAATAGCTTAAGTGATCTCTACACTGTTCTGTTATCTCCATCACTGCAATTTCAGACTGTTTAAACATGCCCTGAAATTTTGATACCATGAAGTTGTCTGCCTTAAGCCAAATTGCTGAAAGCCCTGTGCAGCTGGCAACCACTAGAAAGGCTTCCAAATGCTGAAGATATTATAAAATCACATGGCCTCTCTTTGGAAATTTAGGCTTGCTTGGAACTGTCTCCAATTTATATACCTCCTCTGAATTATGCAGTGTTAGGAGGGATTATAATTTTAATTAATAGAAAGAACACCTACAGATCTAAATGGCTGGTCACCAAACTGAGCTCTGAATAAGTATGCATTAGAAAGTTTTACTGGATATAAACTGGCTTTGATTTTTTTTTTTTTTACTGTATTATTACAGATTTATATCATACTGAATACTCTGGTTTTTGAGGTACAAATCAGTAAGTCTACAGTGACAGATATAAATTGGTGAGTACGGTGAATTCCATATCAACGTATGACCAAATAGATAGGGACTAGCAGAAGTTCAATAAAGTAATTTTAAACCTTCTACCTAAGTTCAATGGGTTTATTTTATAGCCATTTAGTATATGATGTTTAACTTTTAGCCTTTAATAAAATGGGTGAAAAATGATTTAAGAAATTATGTGGGCAAAATGCAGTTAAATATGTGAGGAAAATTATAATTGGTTAAAGACAACTGCAGTGCCCACAAAAGTTGACTGCAATAAATTGCTGGTGAGGCTGGAGCTGTGAATGTGGCAAAAGCTGCCCCTGACCAAATGGGAGCTGCTCCCAGCCATGTCATTTATCTGCTGGTCTGTCAGAGAGCTCCAGCCTGGCACCACAGGGCTGAGCATGCAAAGCCCAGTGCCACAGCAATGTTCTAAAGCCTCAGAGGGTGACCCCTCTTGAAAATTCATATATTTCAGTAAGCTATAGCTCTTCAGGGAAATGAAGAGCCAGACAACAGCTCTGTTATCCCTGGCCCAACTACATGCCCAGAGACTCAACCAGCCATGGGCTTGAAGCATCTTATCTTTATGAACAGTCAATATGGATTTAAAGTTGAAGCATTTACAGTAAATACAGTCTTTATTTCTAAAGAAGGGCTTCAGAGCTGACCTGTCTCTGCCTTTCTGTTCATGCCCTCTTTGAACTGCTACATCCTAAATCCTGGTATTAATCTCCTTAAATTACCTCAGGATGAAGACTCCTAATCCCAGACTTTATGTGCCATGGATGCAGCTTTTCCACTTGGGGGACTGTTGGAGATGTGGGTTTCTGCAGAAAATATGTCACCCAGTGAAACAAGGCGGAGAAGAAAACTAAACTCAGAAGAATGCTTTTCAAAATCAAAGCTTTATAAGAATGTTGTACAGCTTATAAACGAATCATCATCCGTTCACTTTTCTCCTTTCCCAAGTGCAAAGTCATCCTTCCATGGCTTTCCATTTCCAAAGCCATCCTTCCATAAAACTGCCTCCTTCTCACACTGGTCACAGGATCAAAGGCATGCCAACGAGGCTGCAGGTTCTTGCCTCTGGAAACAAAGATCCCTCTACTGCAAACTTTTTGCATTCCTCCATCCATAAAAAGTCACATACACAGTTTTCCGTTCAAAAAGCATGATATTCCAGATAACATAACGTTCCATAAAATAACGTGAAAAGCACAACCCTACAAATGAGACCCACCAGCTCCTGAGAAATGGCCTGAACATCTTCAGAGAAACCAACAGTGTGTTTGCACAACACAGACTGCTTTCTTGTTTAATTTGTACACAGCATCCTGAGAAGAAAGCCTCATCCTCGTTCATTACTGCTCAACACCTGTCATTTACATGAGTATCAACTTCAAACAGTAAAATAATAAAAAACAAAGGAGGTTTTTTTTACAAATATATTAGGCAGTATTACATTTTTAATTGCCATTACCCTATTTAAGTTCTTAAACATTAAAGCAGAAGGATATCAGCACTTTTATCAACACAGAGACATTTGTGATGCATATACAAACAAATGAAAAAAAAAGGTCCCAAGCAAAAGTTGAACAATATAGTAACTGAAAGACAGCTTGTTGCATCTCATTTTTTTGAAGGTGGGGAAGCACAGTGAGGAGGCAAGGTGATATTTTAGATTAAAAATACTTTTTTTTGCAAAAGCCTTGATTTTAAACTTGCACAGTACCTGGCATTGCAGAGAACTTGAAGTTCAATAAAGGGAAATGCATGCACATGGGAGCATTTTCTTAATTGGACTCTTGAGCTGAAAACTCGGATGTATTTCTAGTAGATGAAATGCTTCATATTAAATGTCAAGATGTATTGAAGAAGTGACACTTAAAATGAACTGAAGAAAGAAATAAAACGAAAGAAATTTAAGACAGCGTTTATTAGCTGAAGATATTGTATGCATAGAGCAACTCACATTTTAAAACTAATTTCTGTCTATCTGGGATAATGATTGCGTGCCAGGAGTCAGGACTACAATGCAAAACCAGTATCAGAGGGAAGAAACTTCTATGGAAATAATTTGAAAACACATAACTCAGCTCAGAGGAGGACTACTGTCTTCAGCAGGTCTAATTATCACCAATTGTACTCCATTTCTGCTCTACAAATACACCCTAAGGATTTCTTTTTTTTTTTGAAAATGGATCTCTATAGCCTTATCCAAGTTGCAGTCATTGTCAAGTCCAAGCAGACAACCTGCAAAGCCACCATTGCCTTTCCCCTCCTGCCCTGTGCTCCCAGCTCTGCCTCTCACCACTGCAGGACCTTGGGTCCACCTTGGAGTCCAGCTTTAGACCCCCTCAGTCCCCAGCCTTTCCTCTTGGTTCCCCTCCATTCTTCCGTACCACTTGATGGCTTCTGGCTCCTCTCACCCTTTGCAGAACTCTGCACTTTCAGTCTTACTAAGAGCCTTCATTTCTTACAGTGACCCTGGGAGGTATTCTGACCTCAGTTTTACATCCCTTTCAAAAATTTCTTCCAAAATTTTTATCCATTCACGGCACCATTACTCTTTTGCTCCAAATCTCCTCCACTCTTCAATTATTTCCTTTTGCTCATCACCCATTTCAATTCAGCTTCACCAGCTTTCTCTTTTCACCCTGTCAGACACTTTTCACATCCATCTTCCCCAAGCCTCCCTCCCTTTGTGAAATGGTAGAGTTTGTCCTATCACCTCTGACAAGCTGTCCTTCCAGTTATTGACACCATGGCACCATCGCAGCCCCAGATCCAATTCTCCTCCTGCTCCTGTTCTCATGCTGCTGAGGCAGGCGTGAGAAAGGGCTCACATTCTGCTGGCTTCCTGTGCCTCACATTGATTCTCCCCTTTCTCATCTTTGCCCTTTCTCTTTTGGAACAGCCCAGATTGATCCTTCTGCTGTCAGCCCTCGTTACCACCACAGCTGCCTCGTACCTGCTACCACAGGCTCTGCTGTTCAGACTCTTACACTTCATATCAAAATCCAGCAATCTTCTCAACACTCTTTTCTTGATCAGTGAACTCCCTGGTGAATCCAGAACTGCCTTTTAGAGCCTGACCAAAGCCAATTTGAAAAAAACCCTCAAATTTATAATTTGTTCACATAGCCTGAATTTCTTTGTCTTTAATGTTCTTATATCTAGACATCAGCACTGATGCAGCTAAATAGGTATAAGTTTTTTTCTGCCAGTCCCTGATTTATTTTTTTTCTTCCTATTTTGAATATCTCTAGCATCTGAGGAGTGAAATTTGTCTTTTTTTTCTTTTCTTTTCTTTTTTTTTCTCAACTAAGCAGTACCCAGGCAAGTCAAGAAAAGTCAAAACTAGAACTCCTACTGTTACTTAGTGTAAGACTTTGATATTACTACAGATTTACACTCCTGCTGCTGGAAATGATAAAGTGCAGAAAAAAGAGTAAGGATGAAGTAAGCAAGGAAACACGAGCCAAACTGTAGTCTGCACCAAGATCAAGGGCAGCTTTGGAGATTGGGAACCTGCAACTCCTCTGCCTGCACTGCAAGTCTTCCAGTATTTTTCTCCAGGCTACAAAGTGCCCTTATGGTTTTACTTACCATTGGGGTTTGGGGACAGCATATCCCAAATGCCCCTCTCCGATTTTCCTTCTCCCTTCCAGAATATCACACTTCAAAGAAGATTGAAACAGGCTTGGTGGTAGAAACATCACACCTGAACTTCCAAACAGACCAGATTACTTTTATATAGAAAAATGAAGCCACAAATTATGCTGATTCATTATAATAGTGTCCATCCAAAGCAGATGGAAGTAAAATCAGTGGCATGTGAGGAGCAGCAATGTGCAGCCAGGGGGACCAGCAAAGAGGACCCTGAGCTTTGCTGCCTGGCTGAGATTCAGAGGTGTGAGATAAATGCTGCCTTCAGGCAGCAAAACAGTGGCAATTTCAGAGGCTGAGGATTCCTCCTATACCATTGGCATCATAGGGATTTCTAAACTTTGATGCAGAGACCTTGTTTGGCTGTTTCTTCAAAAGCAAAGGGCTTAGAGTCCTTTTCCTCTTCCCTTCCACATGGCTCAGAGCCTTTTGTGAGAGAAAAACCTAATTAGTTCCTTCTGCAACACTTCATAATTGAGATCTTTTCTGAGATGATCCTTGAGAATGCCCAATCATATTTCATTCCTGTTTATCAGTAACGTGTTTGCTAATGCATTACATGGCACCATTAGCATCTATATACTCCGAGATTAGTCAGTGTTTCCATTAGGGAATTATAACTCATCCTTACAATTTGATTCCAGACAGAATTGTAGCTTTCAGCATCAGAGCCCAGAGTGATTTAAATAATGGAATTGGGCTATAAAATCTGTTTAGTTTCCAGTGTATATTTTATATTTGAAACAAAATGCAAAAATATTGAAAGATTTAAAATTGGGCTGTTGCAAAGCACATTTAGGATGCAGTTTTACTGATATCAAAGATTGCTGCTTTTGTGCATTTATCTTTTTTTAAATAATGGTATTTTTATGTTGAGCATTCTACAAATACTTTTCTCAAAATGAAATTTCACAAGAGTACTTACAATAGGGGCTTGCACATCCATCTATCACTATATAGATAACTAATGCCATTACATGGGTGGTTCATAAAAGAATATTTTGAACATTTAATGGCTGTGAAATTCTGTAGAATGTGTAGGGAAGTCTGATATTTTTCAGTCAACAGAACTAAACCATCACATTATATCAAAGACAGCATTTTACATTCAGGAAACATCTTTTTACAGAAGAAAGATGGGAGTGCCAGGAAGCTCATTTAATAAATGAACAGCAATCTTTAACTGAGGTTTTCCAAATTGTATGCTTCAATACAGGTTTTAAGTGCCCAGATATACATCATTCTTTCTACATGTGATGGGAAAGACACGACGTTTGTAGTCCCAGGGAGAATCCCAGATGTTTCTGCTGCTCTTTTCAGCAAATGTTGGTACTCATGGATAAACTCTCCTTTGATTTATAACTCTGATTCTATGACCTATTTGAAACAATGTACATAACGTATCCCTTCCCAGCTGGGTTTATTCCTTTTATTCTGGCTTCAATCAAGTTTTCTAAAATTACTGGTTTGTTACATCATCAAACTCCTCAGATTTCATGTATGTATCACAGAGTTACAGAGTCTGGAAGGCCCTCCAGAAGTTCTTTAGTCCAACCTCATGTTCCAAACAGGGCCACTTAGATGAGGTTGCTCTGGGATGCATCCAGAAAACTGAACTTTCAAGAGCCCAACTCACCACCACCACCTCTGTGAAAAGCATCTTGCAGTACCTGGTCCCCCTCATACTGACACTATTTTTAAAAATCCAATCAGAATTTCCTATCTCCATTGCCTTTTTTCCATACCACTGAGCACTTCTGGGAGGAGCCTGTCTCTGTGTTCTCTAAGCTATCCTGTTAGGGAGCTGAAAATAGAATTGTGTCCTCCCTTATGTCCTTAAGGCTCACCAAGGCTCTCCTCAAGCACTGCATTTTTCAGCTCCCTGACTGCACTGATAACCTCAGTTATATCAGAGCCCTACTTGTACTTGGCAGTCCAAAACTGGACACAGGCCAGTGGGAGTCATGGCCTATATGTGGAAAAAACACTACAGTGAATTAATTTTCCTTTTTACAGATCTACTCTATTATAATTATCATGTACTATTTTAAATTTATGCTTACATTTACAATATTTATACTAAGGGGTTTTTTTAATAGAGCTTGTGTTATCCTAAATGCAACACTTGTTCAAAAGAGTTAAATATTTGCTATATACCCTCAAGAATACTGGCAAGCAAAATGATTGAAGTGTCTTCCAAGGGGAAGTAAATGTGACATTCTTACTACTAAACAATTTTAGTTTAGTATTAAAAACTCTTATGTTTTAACTTTAGGAAGTGGCACTAAAGAACAAATGTCCACTGAACTAATCAAGAGAAGAAAAAATTAAATAGACAAAAAAAAGTTGCTAATGTTACAGTTTGGAAAGTCACAACATTTAATTTGTTTAGATTTCCAAAAATCCATTACACATTTGCCTTACAGAGCTAATCCTGTTATAAAATTTAGGATGTTTTATAAGGACAGTCAGGTTCCAGGAGTCACACACGAATAAAAAAACTGCAGAGACAGAAATTACTACCAAAGTACCACGACTATTATCACTGTCTGAACACAAAGATGACAATCGCATTATGCTGCAGGGATTATTCTTCAGCACAGGATGAGAAAGTTCCCAAGACTATTATGACAAAGCAAAGGATGAGATGCAAACATGAAAAGATGTGTTATTTCCATTTGACAAAAGTAGGAGACAGGAAGCCAAGCGCTGAAATAAATTGCCTCAGGCAACACGTGAAGATACACGTGCTGAAACCAAATCTTCTGAAGCCCAGACTTACATTTTACGGTCATTCAAGAGCTCTGGTTTCAGTTTCTGTGCATTAATCCACCCTCTGAACGCCATGGTTCTCCCTCTACTTAAATCAAATGAGAACTTGGACTGACTTTTCAATGTACCTAGGAACAGGCAGCTCTCTCCTGTACCCACAGAACACAACAAACAGCAGTGGTGAGGGGCCCTAGGAGAAGCTGGGCATGTGGCAAGGCTGCACCAAGTGAAGAAGGACATGGCACAGCGTTCCTGGGTCTGGGAACATGGAAAGGCTCCTTCCTGGGGCTGCACCAACAGAGAGACTGAGAGCCACCCACCTCCAAACAACACAGAGCTCCTCAACCCTCCTGAGCCCTGCTCCCTGTGCTGTGCTCACTGCCTGTCCCTCTTCCTGAGCCAGCCATCCAACATCCTGAGCCCCACAAAACCAGATCACTGGCTTATCTTCTCTCCTAGCCTTCTACCAACTGACTGCCCACTGAACCCACTCCCTTCTCCAGAAGCATCAAGAATATGGTTTTGTTCCCTTCAAACGTCCTTTCTGAATGTCTCTAGATCTGCTGTTAACTGTGCAATGTATGTATGTTTATATAAACACACACACATGAAACCTACAGTGTAATATAAGCAATATATTTGGTCTTGGTAGAAAAGAAACATTAATTCTAGTCTGTGCTATTAAAAAATACCCTTCAGCTATTCTACTATGGCATAACATTGTCAAACAAAAAATTCATAAATCTTCCTTTGTTCATGAACTTTACATGTTCCTTAGTACACCTTTCTATACCCTGAAACTCAGAACAGATAAAGTAAGACCTATTACTACAGAATTACTCCATTTTCAATATTTATAACTAGAAAGATGGAAAATTGAAAAAAGAGCCCAGAACAACCAAAGACACAGATTTCAAGGTGAGTATGTAAATAAGTAGCTTCTACTTAGACTTCAATTTCGTATTACAGAAATTAGGTAGTTATAGAAGGAAGCTCTGCAGACCACCCTTGTAACAAGCATTAAAGGAGAGGTAAAAAGACATTGCAATGGACAAAAGCAGCACCCATTAGTGCATCTGCTGTTCCACCTCTGCACATGCCATGTAGCCAAGCTCAGACACAAAAACCTGTAAAATATTTAGCAGGATTCCACTGGCTACAGATTTTACCTCTAATGTGGCATGTCTTCAAAACTACAGCTATTATTACTCCCCAATTTGTCAGGTATTATAATCTGGGTGTTGCAGTTAAGTCACAAAATCAGCCTTCACCTAGTGTTCTTGTCATGGCCTTGATACCACGCACACAATCACGCCTCTTACTCATTTCAGTAGCAGCAGTGGTTGTTAAATACTGAAAGACATCATGTAATTGATTTTAAGCTGATTAAAGGGAGAATACAGCATGAGTTCATCCCTGGTTTTATCTTTTCTTTGTGTTTCCATTTGAACACAAGTGGAGAAAATATTGTATTTTCCCTTCCCACAGTAATGAAATATTTCTACTCTGTGGAAAAAATGAGTACAATGTTTGCGTTAGATACAGTGTCATTTTCACTCATAAATTGATTTAATTTTACCAAGTGATTTGTTAAATTTTTAAACCTGGAGGTGGTTGTTGCCATTCAAAAACTGCATTACACAAGGCAGCATCTCCTTTTTTATGATTCATTCAATGACCTGGAACACTACTGCATTTCCAAAAGCTGATGCTGCGACAGGAGCTGGAGCATCCGATGGAATTGCAAACGTGCTGTGACGGGCAGAGCTGAGCAGGGGAGATAGGGCTGGCAAAAAAAGGCACTCTGGTTTCTCCCTGTCCCCTCCCTGTGCCTGGCATTTGTGGGTGCAGCCCATGAGAGGAGAGGTTCCCAAGGAGCTCCTTGATGCCTTTGGAATGCCATGGGCCTCCTGAGGCAGCCAGGCCACAGAGCAGTTACTGCACAATTCCAGGGATGAGCAGTAATGCTGACTGCTCATGGAGCATCATGAACTCCTTCCATTCCTCGGAATTCCAACAGCTCTGGGCTGCTACAGCCTCCTCTCTCACATAATCTTGTGCCACAACCATCCTCTGGGAGCAGAATTCAGTGCTAGGAGAAGCAATAGGACAATGTGGCAAATAAAATGCAAGTACTTTTTCTTTTCTCATTAAAAATGTTACACGTAAAGGAATAGCATCAATCTTGTTTCTCATTTAAGGAAGTGAGGTTGCCACACCTTTGACAGTGTTTAACAGCCATTTCAGTTTTTTCAATTAACATTATGATAGCAGTTATCTAAAACTGCTTTGGATACAAACAAAATAAGAATTGGGGAAGACCTACCAGCAATTAACAAAGTAAAATATCATATATACAAGAAAAACTTAAACTGTGATTATATTAGTAAAGAAATTGCTTATCAGTGTCCATGACAGGTGTTTAAATTTTACACAGCAAACCAGCAATAGATATTGTAATTATTGGGTAAAAACTGCTTTATCAATTATATTCCCAGAAGTTTGAAGCAGGTGTATACAATGCATAGAAAGATCTTGCTGATGCTGAAAGCAAAACAGATTCTACAAGAAAGTCCTAGGAGAGTGAGGAGTAGGCACATCCAAATATGCTTTTACTCCACTCTACAAATGAAGTAGAGAGATGAGACCTTTCATATTTCCAGCTAAATAGCAGGCAAAATGACCTGAAATATTCTGTTAGGTGGTAGAGTCCCCTGCATTTCAGAGGCGACCCCCAAACCAGTTAGCTCCAGCACCATAGTGCTCACACTGAGGTTGTCCCACAGCACCAAATACAAACACATCAGTCACAAGATCCATGGCAAGACCAATTTTAAGTTGTTCAGTGTTCAAGTGCCTTAGGTGTTCTGAGATACAGAAATGTACTGCATTCACACATTCAGAAATTGTGTCCTGAAAAGCAACCCCCCCAAAGAACTGAAAATGAAAAGCCTTCCTGTCCCTTGTGCTGATCTAATGCCACGTGCAGCACGTGACACCAACACCCAGGGTTTTTTGGTGACACCTTCTTGTTTGACCTCTCCCTACTTTTTACCTCGGTTGCCTCTTTCTCGAGAGATAATGAGAATTAATTACACAGCGAGAATTAATTACATACTAACTAAAGACAGTCCAGAACATGGAAATAAGAATTAGGTAAGATTACATTAAAAATATTAGTGATAAATCATGTAGTAGGTCTCTGCAGAGCACTGAGCAGTATTGGAACATGAGGCTATTTAGAACCAGAGGAATAAAAGGGTTTGCTCAGGCAAGTTCGTGTTACCTTCTTTCAGGCAAAGCTCTTTAGTGAACTGAACACTCAGTACATATTTAGATTTTTGGTCTAGAGGGATTGGTACAACAGGCCTGTACAGGCCAGAACAGTGACTTCATAGTTTGGTATACCCACAAGAGAATTCAAAAGACTAAGAACACCTGCAGTATTTCTAAGTGACTTCCTATGTTTGGTTCAACTGGTTTAAAATGAGGATAAAAGCGACAGAAGTTATTAGTTTTGTTTGCATTCGAGTCAATAAACAAAAGTTCTATGAGTATTTGAATAAATCATACATCATGAATTATGAAATTATACAATGTTGGAATGATGAAAACCATTGATTTCTGCCTCTGCCTAAGGGCAGACAGAAAGAACAGAAAAATGAGATTTATAGCATATTCACTAGGAAGACTTCAAAAACGATGTACATTTTTCCTGTGAGAGCAGATCAATGCAATAATTTTATTTTTAAGCTAAGACACGGGTATAGCTAGGACAGCCTTATCTCTTATCTGTCTAGTCTCACACATATGCAATGATATTCACATAATGTCTACACCAGCAAGATACAGTTTTTGAAAATATAACACTTCACTGAGCTCCTGGCAGCACAGATCACATTTCTGCACTGCATCTTGCACTTAGCACAAGCATCCTGGGGCGAAGTGACATTTGCCTTCTTCGCTCTACAAAAGAAAATGCTACTTCACTTCAAACAATTAACAGCATGTTGTGAAGGGCTGATTGAAAAACATACATTTTCAATTTTATACACAATATGGAATAAGATGGAAATGTGCTTCTAAAAGGGTCTAAGCTCTTCCCTAGGAGGAAAAGGTGCATCAAAGTCAATGTGGAGGGGAGTTTTTTAAATGGTTAATAAACAGGCCTGCAGGAGAGCCTGCCAGTAGGTGTCTGTCTGTCTGTGCCCAGTTCTGGAGAACACACCCCCCCTTAGCATCACACTGATAGTGGACACCACATTCAAACGGGGCACACACATTCCCCCTGGGATCTGCAAGGCTGCAGTGGGGAAACAAGAAGCACTAAGGCTATTGTGGCATGAATTTGAGCTGCACGTGGTCAGTGTCTTAGGAGAGGCACAAGAAGAACCTGCCAACTTCCCCTGCTGGGCAGAAGGATATGTCTAATCTCATTGATAATGCTCCTGCAGCCATCACAGCCTCGGGACAGGATTGAGGCAGAGTCTGCAGGGGAAGGGAATATCTTTCCTTAGATCAGAAAATGCAGCTGAAGAATAGACACACTGTCAGATATACAAGAATTTTTCTGCTTCTGTGGAAAACCAAAATCACGGACTCAGGAGTGATATTATTCTTATGGACATTTATAATCTCACCTGTCTTGGTCCTTTCCCCACAATCCCTTCAGTCTTCCCTAGGAGATAACTTACCTATTTTCTCTCCTGTACAAACAACTGCTTTCCCCGTAGCTTTGCTTTACTTTCCTTAATTATTCAGTTAGCAGCACCTTTTTTTTTTTCTCTCTAATACATCCACTTAAAATCACATGCAATTTGTTCTCAACTTCCATTAGCTGTGAAATTTAAGGCTGTTCTTTCACAACAGTAGGGTGTGCCTGAAAGCTCATGCACTTTTTTGCAGGCATCCCAGACTCCAAGAGGGAAAACAGCTGCAGAGTCTGGAGATGCTTTTGCTGTACATCCTCCTTTCCTCAGAGAAGAAACTGTTTTCGTGAGGCACACATACAGTAATGTTGCAGAGAGTAAATGAAATTTTATGGTCAGGAAGTTGCTAGGTAAAGGCCATACATTGTTAATCACTAATTGGCTGTTAAGGTGCATTTACCAGTTGCTAGAAATTCTTCTTTATAAATATCATGAGGGTCCTTAAATAGAATTTATAAATAGAACAACTAGTTCAACATATACACAGAGACTATGCCTACACTGTCTTTGAAGTCAAGGCTGCTTGGTGGAGACAGAGACTTTAATTGCTTGTATTTAGGAAAAAAGGCAACATATCTAAGTAAGCACTGTGATTCACCATTATCTTTAGTATTTACAGTCCCATATCCAATTTTAAAAATTGTGCATAATTTACCATTGATGGATATAGAGATACAATCCCATTATTCATGCCAATTCATGATCATCTGAAAAAAATAGAAAACATATATGCTTTCATCAAATACACTGAAGAAAGTTCACTTATTTCAGCAGGATAAATACTAGATATTATTTGTATTTTACATGGAATTACACATAAAAATAGGGCATTCTCCTTTGGAAGTTTTGAGGACAGCAGTTACAATCTTAAATATATCACATTGTTCTCGGTTCTACAAAGTTGAACTTTGTAGAAGAACAATCCCTACATAAGTTTTGATGCTTCCCATTTAAAATGAAAGAAAAGCTTTTGTGCAGTATCACATTAATAATTGTAGCAGGTATTTCATGAGTTTTGAATTTCAGACTAAAATAGGATTCAGGTAATCACAGGACTTGCTCAGAATGATTAACACAATATGAAACTCTTTCTCTGAAGAACAAAGAATATTATTCTGCATGTACCTTTCATATCCCTACAGCATTGTATTTTCTACATGGCCGCATTATCACACTATATACAAATAATCATACACAGAATTGTAGCACAGGAGTGGTCAGAGAGCCAAGGAAGAAACTAATCCAAAGAAATTCTAGACTCAGGTCAAAGAGCTAGAAAGGTTTATCTGTGCAGAGTCCTGCCCTGCCACTTCCCAGGAAGGGGATGGGATGAGCCTTACTGACACCTCTCACTGCCTTTGGGAGAGGAGCCTTTCCACACATATGGAAGAAGAGTTACACACTTTGCTTTTTGGAATGGAAAAAGCCATCAGCTCACATTGAGCTTAAGTGGCCACCCAGTCTGAGCTTTCTAAATATTTCTAAGAGATGTGCTCGGGTGGCTGCATGCTCCAGCACAAAGGCACTGCACTGGGAGGACTCAGCTGGTGCCACTGACCAACGTGTGCTCTTTAGAACACTGCAAAGCAGTCAAAATAACCGTGGGGGAAAAGGAAGCAACTCCATGCATTTCCTACTATATCTTTCCCACGTTATAATCCCAGGTTCCAGATAATCTCATTAAGTGCAGAACGTGGAGTGAAAACCAAATTGAATCTTTGTTATAACTACAGACATGACAGAAGTCAGCAGGACTATTCTGAAAAGGAATGAAGGTCTGCCTACTCCAGTGCAAGCATTTTATAAAGGTGGATGATAGATCATTACATGCTATAGCATCTCAAAGGTAATAATAGCAATAAGAAATAATTTACAACTAGTGCCCCGTTTATGGCCTCATAATAGTACGACTTAAATGCTGCACAGACCTTGGACTGGCCCTCAAAGAGTGAAAAGTTTTATTCTTTATGAACCTTGCATGATGGCTATTTTATCTGAAGCAGCAAGCCAGTTAAAGTATGGGAGCAGGACGTTTTCCCTCGGCGTCTCTCTTGCTGTGTGACTGATGTGCCCTTTTGATTTCTATTGTATGGAAATCCACTGGGAGGTTGAGGGTGGTTTTATTGCAGAAACCTATCAGATCTTATTGGCCTTCTAGGCTGATGGGTAGTAGGTTGTTTCTCACAGCTCTTCTCTCTTCCCTCTCATCGTACCCCTCCTTGAGCTGCTCTGGTGAGGTTTATGATGCTAAATCTTGTTTCACAGGAAGATGTAAGTTGGTTTCTACAGCCTGATGTCTGTGTCACAAAGAATTACATAAGATGCCCTTAAAAGTGACAGAACTGGTTGCATTGGATCTCTCTTTTCAGTTCATAAACTTTATTGATTTTTTTTCAAATACAAATATGCTATTAAATTCAGAGTCAAAAGCATCTGGATATTACAAGCCTTCCATGGAAACAAATGTACAGAGTTTTGGGTGTCTTCCAGACACTTTCTTATGCTAGACTGGTGGAAAGCAAGCTTAAAACTGAAGATGCCTGCCAGGATCAATGCAGGATTTGTCTAAAACCATTGTAAGGAATGTGTATGAAAGCTGCATGTTGTAGTGGTGTGTGCCTGTCCCATCCTTGGCTTCAGGGTGGCACTTTGGTATCAAATACAACCCAGAGAAAGCCTCACCCTTCCACTTGCTAGCCAGACAAGAGTTTAATGTTTTACACCACTATGATACAGTGTGGGACTGAAATTATTCCACAGTTGCTTGTTTTTAGAGACAAAGGTACAGGGCAAAGCCAAGGTTGCCAAGAGCTAGAGAGGAACTTGTGTGTGATACAATAACTCACCAAAATCTAAATTCCAGTAAGCTTCAGAGCAGCCTGCTACTGCAGAAAACTTTTTTTTTTCTAATCCATATATTCTATCAAAAAAAAAAAAAATGAACTCCTCATTCCTCTGAATTCAAGGGATAGGACATGTAGGGGACAGAATTTCACAAACCCCAAAATCTAAAGCTCCTTGCTCCGTAGTCCAAAACTTAACCAGAAATGTAACTCCTACCATGGGAATTTTGAATGGAAATGGTCTGTTCTGATCATGTGCATTACTAGCTGGATGATAATCTTTAAGATAAATCATTTGCTTAAAAAATAAAAGATGCCAAGAATGAAGCTTAATCTTGGCACAGCTTTTAGTGGAAAAAAAGGAGATAAGGGAACTCAAAGTATTTAACTTTTTTTTCTAATGGAAATTTTCTCTTTTCTTGTTCTGAAAATAGCATTTTGAGACCTACATTTAGCCACGGTAATTTTAGAAAAATTTCTAAGCAAAGAATATTTCAGATCAGGTCAATTTTTCATATTATTATTAAGCATGCAAACACCAGTACAAATTACAGACTTTTCCCTCATATCTCCAGTTGTTGTGATCTGCCTTTATGCAAATGCACTGTTGTGTTGTACATTCGTTCACCATTCATCTCTCCCAGCCTTTCCTTCTAGCAAGCCCTTGCTCAATTCTTAAAGAGAAGATAAACAATTAGCACAAGCAGTAAAGTTCAGCAACACCTGAAATGTCTTCCAGCACCCCATATTAATTTAAAAGTAATAACAACGAGAATGTCAACGCATCTTAAAAAGAAGTTATTGCTGCTTGCTACGTGCAGCAGTCTATGATTCATTGGGTGACACAAAGAAAATCTTTTGCTGAAACACTAAGCAGGTTATAAAACACCATTTGTGTGTTACTTTCACAGTGGCTTTCATCTGTCATTATAAAACCATCCAATTAGGACAACAACAAGGAGGGCTATATTTTTTAAGTGCTGTTTCTTCCCGAATTAACTGCTTCATTTTGACATAGAACACTTTTGCCTTATAATTTTTCTGAAGCATTGCATTTGATTTTTATGTCAAAGAATTGCACAACGTATTTTATTTTTGTTCTAAATGGGAGCTAGGGGAAATCTGCCCTGATTTACTTGGAACTTGTACGCTTGCGCTACGGTAATACAGAATTTTCAAGCAAAGGCAGCATTTCAACCTCTATCAGCTACACCAGAAAATCACAAACAGAGCATGGTAGGTTCATTCCTCCTGCAATTCCAAGCAGTTTGATTTCAGGCTTTTTTATGGGCTCCTGTCAGACCAGTCATTATTTTATTAAATTTTATAAAGTACCACAAGAAAGGAAATCTTGGTCTGTAGTTTTGAGGTTGAGCTTTCATAGCCAAGTGCCTTTTACTCGTGCATTTGCATCAGGCAGAATCTTGCTTTAGAATGACAGAAAGAGCAACAGTTCTCCAAATCTGCACCCAGCTTCTGGTTTGAATTATAAATGCATTTTCCCACTAAGCAGGTCAAGGCTTTTTTCATCCCAGTGATGAACAGAGCACCACACAACCAACTACACTTTCTCATTTAGGAGTTGCTTTGTGCATTTCTGAGATGCTGATATATTTGGATATAATATTTGTTCTTTTGTTCCAAATTAAATTTAAAAAAAATCTTTTAGACCTTCTAATGTTTTTCTGTCTTATGCTTTTGCCAATTCTGTAAGGTTTTTTCCTTTCCAGCTTCAGGACTAGCTATGAATAAACCAAGACCTCTCTCCAAGATTCCTTGGAGCTGGCCTCCTACTATAAAGTATTTCTTGGGGCACTGAAAATAACATGTGCATATTTAAAATACATAGCATGTCTAATGAGGCAAGGTGGGGTTTTGTTGTAGCCACATATTTTTGGCAGAATCCTGCTCCTCACGTTGTAACAGTGGAGTTTTCTCCAGTGCTCTCATTGCTTTCTCTCCTTCTTATCTCAAGTCTCTATCTTAATTATCAGAAAGTAGAGAATAAAACAAACAAACAAACAAAAAGATTAGAAAATAAGGTCCAGAATGAGGAGCACACATTGTTTTCTCATGAAAACAGTAACAGAGTCTATTTAAGCTAAGGTACACCATAGCAACAAAACATGCAAGAACCAAATCATTCTAACATGGCACAACACATCCTTCTACAAATCCCTGGACTTGATGTATAAACATGTAAAACATTTCTTGCTGTTTCCTCTGCCTGACATTTTGCTCTGCTCTTTCAAGTTTATAACTGTCCTAACCACCTGGTACATGGTATGAGGCTGCCTTCTCCAGGAGAACACAGCTTAATTAGCCCCTCCATGGTATTTATCCTGCTAATTTCCCTGCCAGTGAGGAAGTAAATCATCTGACAGAAGCGTCCCAAATGTGTTTCAGTTTGAATTCCGATTTGCCTCCTTCCTGCACACAGTTCAGAGTCTCCTCCTTGCTCAAAGCTCTTCTGCTGTCAATCTTGTTCACAGCACAAGAAGAGCTAAACTGAAGATTTACTGAGTTCTCTGTGATGAGGAATTACATGCACACATTCCTTTGTTCTCTTTTTCTTTCTTTATTCCTCATTACTGTTGTTGGGTCTACTGATTGTCCTGCAAGAGTGTTTTTGCTTCAAAGCTAGAATTTGTTTTGGCCAGCTGGTCCACAAGAGCTTTTTCAGGTAACACAGGAATGCTCTAATCCTCAGGAAGTTATGACAAGCTATATTTAAAGGATTTATGTGCCTGACTGATAACAAATTAATTAAAATCAAACTAGCAGCAATATTCTTTGTGCCTTCACATAATGTCTGGCACTCTATTAATAAAAGAAAAACTTTCTTAGAGAATAAAAGTTAAGCGTCAATACTGAATCCTCTGGGATTCAGGAACAGATGGGTAAATTCTTCACGAATATCAGTGGATTTCTTTCAGGGAATGAATATGAAGTATTTCTGGACCAAAATGTTGCTCTCCTGTCAGGATACTATATAAATAAAATGGTAGAAGCTATCCTTTTTCTTTGCTTTAAAACTCTTGGAGCTAATTTTTAAAAATATACTAGCTTTCTGTATGGTTTTTGTTACCATTTCATAACTAAAACTACCTAAAGAATTTTTTAATTTCACAGAAGAAGCCTTATGGAAATCTGTATGTTACAGTCCAGTGCCTGATATAAGAAGGTTCAGGATAAAGTACACATAAAAAGTTTGAGGCAGTGGAATAATTTCAAAACACTTTTCAGAGTCAAAAGTGAAATGTTTATAGCACCTTTATATTTTTGCTGTGAGTGCTCCAATTTGGGTATCAGTCAAGATGAATGCTCACAGCACAGTGTAGGGCAAACTTAACTTATTTGCAAATATAACCATCAAAAAGGAAAATAAAAAAATAGGCCAGGAAGGCCAGCTGGGGGAGAATAACACCACCAAAAAAATCCCAGTTTTGTCGCATAAAAAGCAGCAGAATTCCTACAGTCAGCTACAGATATAGAGCTGAGACAAGAAAAATAAAAGTGAGAGTCTCTTGCCATGATAATAAACAGAAAGAAATGAAGCCATAAAATCTCAGCTATAGCTGGATCTTTAACTCCAGTCAGTAATGTTCTCTCTCCAGAATGATTTCTCATGTGCACATGCCTGCAAACACTTTTTCTTTTAATATGGCAGCATGGCTTTGTCAAAACTTCCTGAAGGGGGCTACGATTTTTTTGGCAGACTGCTAAGGAGAAAGGAGGTGTCTGTCACACCTGCTCCAAGCCCACTTTCTCCTGCAGAGAATGTCCCAAGGCAGGCAGGAAGAGGAGGACAAACCAAGCTGCTGCATGCAAGACTTTAATACCTTTACCCTCTGTGCCCATTTCCCACCCCTCCACCCATCGGGAGTGCCCTGTTCTTCAGCACCCTGACACTCCCAGCTGCTGTCACTTCTGCTCTCCAGGCACACCACCTCACCCTCCTGCAGCTCCAGACTCTCAATTTTATTGAATCTCCATGGTAAATGGCCACCCAGCACACTGCCCTGGTAGGTCTGCACAGCCACAAACTCTCCTGTCCACTGGAACAGTTTACTAATGTGCCTCACCAGTCATTAACTTGTGTTTGTACCTTTAGGCCCGGCACTAAGTGGTTTAATACATAGATTTACTTGCTTCACTGTAATTTAGAAAAAAAAAAAAGCAGTCTCACTTGTGGCCAGCAGCAACACTTAAGCTATGCTGGTCTGATCCCCACAACAGAAACTTGGCAAACACAACCTCTTTGTCAGTGCTTTGGGGTTTTTTTTGGTGGTGGTGGTGATGTGTTTTTTGGTTGGTTGGTTGGTTTTGTTTTTTGGGGGTTTTTTCCTTTGTTTTGGTTTGGGTTTTCTTTGTGTGTGTGTGTGTTTTTGTTGATTTTTTTTGTTGTTATTGTTGGTTTTTGTTGTTCTGTTGTGTTTTATTTGTTTTGGTTTTTTTAGGCAATATGCTTCCCCTAAGCAATACTATAACATTAAAAACCTCAAATGATAAAAGACACAGTCTACTTTATAAGGCCAGTTACAAAAGGATTAGGCAGCTTTAACTAACTGCAGTAATGGAAGATGGTACTGATCACATTTTTCCTCATGCTGACTTCAGCATGAAGGTAAAAATTCATCTCCAGCCTGACCACAAGCATGTAGAGCTCTAGCTCTTTTCCATGAGGAAAGTTTGTTACATCAGCAACAACCTCTCACAAAGGAAAAAAAAAAAAA
>VWYP01031744.1:421454-492369 GCA_013400435.1 Pycnonotus jocosus
TTTCCAGAGAATTCGGTTTTCTTCCTTTTCTATGAACTGGGAAAGGTAGATCCTCAGAAGCCATGCAGCACCTAGACATTTTCTGAATGCTCCCTGAAATCCATGACTGTTTTACAATCATCTCCTTGGAGGACAAGCTAGAAGTCTATTCATAAAGTATGAAATTTGGTTAGTCCCCAGTGGAATCTCCACTTTGAGACAGAGACAAATATTTGACTAGCTAATAGCTAATTAAGAACTAATGTGCTAATTAGTGTTTTAATGGATTTTTTTAAACACTTACAGAAATAATTAGACCAGGTATCAAGATACAGCGAGCATAGACACAACTTATGCATTGAGGATAAAATCTGAATCAACTCTTTCTTGAAGTTACCTCCATTTAACACCTTGGCAGGACTGTTATCAATGGCTCTGTTTTTTCAGAAGTTACTTTTGAATGTGAGGCAGGTACTCTGGGTTCTAAGTAATGCCATACTGGTACATTTAAAACCCACCAGGCACTGCATTTCAGCCAAGGAGAGGAGAGCTTACCTACAAAAGTATTCTGAGACATTAACAGCAAAAGTAATCAAACATAAAGGCAGAAATACATTACAGATAAACTGCTTTTGGACAGTGCATTCCAAGTTATGGAATCACATAACCTTGAACACATGAAATTAAGCAGAGCATGAAGTTTATGAGAGGATTTTCAGGGTTATACCATCTTTTAATTCCAAAAATTGGGGGTCTCCTCTTTCTGGTATCCCTCTCCCACCACTTTGTGTTCTGCCCTGAAATCTCTGTACCTGCCTGGCCATGCTGAGCTACATATTGTTTGCTTATGCCCAGATTATCAAGAGCTCTAAATCAAACTCTTCTCTTCATTATTTTTCTCTCAAATCATCTGCACAATTACAGTATTAATTCTTTGATATTTCCAGGTCACTGAGCAAAGCTGTAAAAATTCATTCTTGAAATCACATTATAAGGACCTTACTGGAAACATCCTCTTTTGTAATGAACACTAATGAATTAATCAGATTTTATTTCTTTTGCTGATTAAGTGGTCATTTTGCATATTCTGACTTTTTCAAGTTTAATAAAACTCAGACTAAATGAGTTCTAAAATGGCACTTCAGAAATTCAATTCAATGCCCTCTATTTATTTTTTAATCTTTCTCGAAGTATTTGTTGCAGAAGAAAGAATGATACAGTGTTTTGCTTGTTTGGGCATGCAAAAAAAAGTCTTTTATCCCTGTGTTTATAGTTCCATATTTGCAATCCCACCTTTTCCCTCAATGAGCAATGCAAGGCTGGCTACCATAAAATCACCAGGGTTGTCCTGCTTACACAATATGGAAAAAAAGTCTCTGCTGATGCCTCCAGGCTTGCTAAAATCCATCACTAATGGCCTGGAGATATCCTAATTCAACTCCTCCAAAACTCTTCAACACACCTCAATGAAAACTACTGTTCCTAACACTTAATGTGTAGGTTTGTTTAACATTTTCTTTAAGTAATACATGAATGAAAAGCATGTTATATTCACAGAAGTACTCCCAAGATGCAAAATAGAAATAATTAAAGGAACAGCAATTGTTCCTCTTTTAATAGTAAAAACATACTGCCAGGATTTTTCTGCTAAATAATCCCAGGCTTTTGTTGCACTGTGACAACTGCAGATTTCTCTTGGTACCGTTTGGTTTCTACTGTCAAATTATTATAATCACTCACTTCTGGTTGACATTCCTTCTTTTTACATTGTGTGCTATTTTATAATAGATATAATAAATCCAAAAGTGGATTTTGTTTCTTAGAATTCTTATGGCTTCCTCTATATTTATTTTACATCTCTGTGTGTGGATATTTATTGATCATAACCATCTACCCAAACCCAGGGTATAATGAGTAAAATTTTCCACTTCTAGGGTCCTTTACTGCTAATCTTGGTTTTTAAGATGTGCATAAGCTTGCTTGTTGACTTGTCTCCATGGAATTAACATGGAATTTAGAACAGAACCGTGAAAGAGCTTGAAAAGATGATGGGGGAAAATGTGTTTTCCTAGGTACCACTAAATTTCATGCTTTGAAATTAAATTAGAACATAAATTCACAGCTTTCAGCTCCCAATATATTTAGATGTACTTTCAAATATTAAGTCCAATTATGAGTAATTTGAGGCTAGATGGTCTCCTTGTTATTACTCTGAAAGCTTTCTTTGTCTTTCATAACCTGTGGTGACGAGGCAGAAAAAAGCAATTTTTATGAGCTAGTAGCAGACACTTTTTGTGTTCTAATTAAAAGTCATAATTACATTTTTGATTAACCCAGAATGAACAATAAAACAGATTAGTTATCAGCTTGCTACATTTTGTGAAACAATATCGAAGCTTAGAAAATTTTAAGTTCTCTGACATTCTTAGCATAACTAGATAAAGCAAAAACATAAATGTAATTTATGCTTAACAATGTCCAATTTTGACATCTTATTTGAAAAATGAGCAGAATTACCAATTCAGACAAACTACAATTGCTGCAGATTTTTGTTGGTTCATGAACCACGTGTTTTGCTTGCATTATTTGAAATAACTTAATTGCACAGTAAGTTGGGGGAGGGTTTTTTTCAATACCAAAAGTCAGTGTTTGAGTTCTTGAACATCAAAAATGAAATACCTTAGAAGTGTGATTTGATGCTTTTAAAGAGAGATAATATTCAATGCCTTTTTTTTTTTTTTAATTGACAGAAGGTGTCACATAAAGAATCAATGACCTGACATGATCAAGGCTATGCAGGACACAACCCAGAAAGGCAGATTCCACCTCAATATACTGCTGAACTGCAACAAAATGATCCACAGAGTGCTGCCCCCTCCCCAAAATACAGATTCCCTAACTCCCCTCATGTCTGCAACACCTTTCATAAAGAGAAGCTGGAGTGTTTAGAGTACCTGGGCATGTAAATGGTTTTGTTTTTCTCCAGAAATAATGGTCACCAATCACTTCTGACACACACACAGTTCCTCTCATGGCAAAGAAAAACATCCAGGTTATTTTCAAAGGATGACAATACTTCTCTTGGGGTAAAATAGCAGTTCAACAGCAAATGATAGGGCTGGAATTCCACAGCTATGCATAGGTGGAAACTTTAGACATGAGTGAAAACTCCCTTCAAACAGCATAATTAGGTTTTAGCCACAAAAGCTGTTTTAGAGTTAGAGGAAATATAATAAACAATAGGAAAGAATAGAATATAAAAAGGTTCAGAATGTGAAGATGAGAAGGAGGTGTCTAGGGCAGTGCTGGTGCAAGTTCCTGCAATATTCTTTGGGGCGACCACTGCCAGGAAACTCACCACAGACTCCTCTGCAGCAGAAAAGTCACCTGAGAACCCTAAACTGTGGAAAGGTGTTTAGAGTGTTTTAACAACTAAAACCATGCCACACACTTACAGCTATATACATAAGCAAACACAAACAATTGTATAAACAAATTATACATCATGCAAACTAAGATGGCCTTAACATAGCAATTAAACTTCAGGAGCTGAATCAAGACTGAAATCTAAGTCAAACTCACAGATTGGGCTGATATCTGAAATGAACATCTCAAATTCCTGTCACACTTTAAGAATATCAGAATTCTTTATCAAAAGAGATTTGGGGGTGGCGAGGCTCATTTTCACAACCTTGGGAAGTGTTAAAGAGATTGAGCTGGGGAATGTCAGAAAAGCAATGATCAATTGGGCAAGACTTGTTTTAGGGTTGGGGAAATGTACAAGTCTCAATTCACAAAGTAAATCACTTTTGTGTAGAGGACATGAAAGACTCAGGGTTCTTGAGGTTTGACTTTGACAAAATTGAGCTTATCAGAGAGACCATACATAGAAGGATAATCTCACCACCTCTTTTCACTTCCAGCATCTGACTAAAATTTGCCTACAGCATGTTTTCATTTTGGGTGTTGTAACAGAAATCAATGAAAAATAAAACTTTATCTCATTTTTAAAAGTTTTTAAATGTACCAGACAAATGTACCTCTGTCTCTGCATGCTGAGAGATTCATACATTAATCTTTGAACAAATGTTTAGAGATGCATAAACATTGACATGAACAAGCAATTTTACACATTGACTTAATTTGAAACTTGATTCTACTTGTGCATTGGGATTAAAAATAGATGAATATTAATCTATTATGAGTCTGCTAGCAGATCTCTTAGTGTATTTGGGAGTTTAAAATAATAGTTTTAAATTTGATCAAGTAAAGGCCAGATGCACCTCTAATTACTTTAGACATCTTTTAAAATTCTATTAATGTTGTCATAAAATATAAAGTATCTATATCTGGAATTCCTAGAGGACAATTAGCAGAGAATCTACATAAAGTTTAACAGGTTATAGAGAAGTTATCAATTATTGAGATCACATGTGGTATTTACATGTAATAATCTTGGTTTCAAAAGACAGCTTCTAAAATTCAGTATTACAGAATGATGTCTTAGGGTTTTCCACATTTCTTATTTCTTCATTTAAACACATCTAAAATAGTAGCTAATAGTATTTTTTGTGTATATATGAGGTAGCAGTCTTGCATAACAGAAGAAGAAATGCATATATGTGAACAAACACAGCTGTTATAAACTACAGACTGCTAATTAGAGAGAGAAGAAATAGGAAAGAGTCCTTCCTCTTCCCCCCATAAATTTTCCACTTTTAAAAATTAGGAAAATACTCCAGATTTTAAATATTCCTTAGCAATTCACTGGGGAAAACAACTGTGTTCTCCAAAATAGAATTACATATAGACAAATAGCAAAAAAGAGGTGACATTTTTCCTGCTCAGCAACCTGAAACTTAATGCAACTTCATGAAGAGGAGATCAGACAGGGTCTGACTTTGCTGGATCACAAAGATAAGGGCAAAGGAAAAGTTGCTTCTGAGAACCTCTAATGTTCCCAAAAGGACAAGGCTGGTCTCACACTGGTGCAAAGGATCAACAAAGGCCAAGCTGCTCTCTATGCCCATAATAAAGAAATCAATCTATTTTTTTTTTTTTCCCTATCCTGGCAGTTTCTTTAACAGTTTATATCTCACACAGTTTGTTAGCATATGTAAAAAACAGGTGAATCTGAAGTAAAAATGCACACCAATTTAATTGTGTGGGGACAGTTGCCCAGGCATGTCAATTCTCTGAACATAAAACCTTGCGTGACAAATCACTCCAAGGAATTTTTGGAGAATTCTCCTTAAAATTCATTGCTCTTACCTGGTAACTGGATTTTCCTAGTAAAACACACTGTTCATCATCGTATTTCATACATTAGGTAACACAGGAAAACAACATGGTTGTAAAATAGTTACTACAATCGATTAATAACCTCCATTCCCACTGTGAAATCTGAAGATGCACCACTCCTGCTTTGAACTAACATGAAAGGAAAATGAGCATCATCAGCAGTTGAGTAACACAGGAGATGTGAAAAAAGTTCTGTCTATTAAAAATCAACAATACTTTCCAATGTATTCATCTTGCTCGGTGACTCATTCAGAAAAAAAGCACTTTAGTTCTTCCCACAATATTAATTCTGAGCATTTATACCTCTAGTGACAGCGTCTTTTTCTCTTAATTTTTAACTCAAATTTTTTATCTTTTTATAGGAACTCAACAGTTGTTATATTTCCTTCTATATGTAGCAAGTTCAGCTATTAAAAAGAGTTTCAAAACCTATAGTATCTAGTGACAGAACCTATTCCCATGCCCAGCCCTCACAAATACTTGTGGGTATCACAGAAAAGTGATAGTTTATCTCCACTTCATCCATGTCCATGGCACACAAAATGCTTATTTCAGTGTTCTGTGACAAATCTCCAATTGCAGTTGCTGATTAGTTCACAAAAGAACTCTGAAACCAGTAATAGGATGTCACACTAAATAGAGTGAGGGAAATTTCACACTGTAAAAGCACCCACAATGCTGACCAAGAAGAAATCACTTGAGCTCCAAATGGATTCTTTTTGAGTTTAGGAGAAAGCAGGGGATCTCTTAGAATTAGAAATCACATGTATTTACATTGTACCCTCTTGATGAGTACAGTGACATAACAAACTGCAGCCTAATCTCGGTTTGCCATGAATTCTAAGAAAACACAGAAATTACATTCTGCACCAGCTCGTTGAAGCTCCTGGTTCATGCACCTCAGAGCAGGCAACCATTGCTTACTCTTGGCAGATTTCCACAGGGCCAGAGACAACAGAGATGTGCTGAAGAGCATCTGCACCACAGGCTTTCCAGCTTAGGTCAGCAATAGCTGTGGGATTTTTTCATTCCATGCTAAATAATGCAACTCTTCCCCTCTCCATCCGCTCACTGTTTCACCTTTACTCTGTGTCCACCAAGTTTTTTTGTTTGCCTAGCTTTTCCTGAGCTTTGTAAAACTGTGTGAGCCACCTAAAAAGTCATCAGGCTTCCATATTTGATTAAATAGTGCCCTTAAAATACACCTTTGGTGTGGAAAGAAGCACAGCTTTTACTGCATCAGCCAAGCCTTTTCAAGTAGGAGCTGTTCATCCTGTCTCTAGGTCATTAGGGAAATTAGGAATAGTTTGTGCTGTTGCCCAACAAATGAGGATATTGTAACTGGCAATTCTGCAGAAATAGAATGAACATTTAGAAACATGCTTATCAAATGAAAGAAAGCTGAAAAGTTTTGAAATTTTGGCTTTACAAAAATGGAGAATAAAGCTGAAGAACCAATATTCACAGTCATTTAAGTTTTACAATATGAGGAAAGCACAAGTATTGCTTCAATAAAATAAACAAAGGAATTTATCATCCAGAAAGTATGATTTTGATGCCTTTGTGTTCTAGCAATATAATTAATGACAAAACTCTCAGAAAACAATTTTGTAAATTAAGGGTTCCTCACCTACCATTTCCTCAGCTCCCAATTACCTCCTTGTTCAATGCACTCATTTAAGGAAAACAGCAGTAGGTGGACCAAAAATAAAATCATAAAGTGAATTAATTTTCCCTGAAGTGCTGCCTGAATTCAGGTTGAACTCTTTTAGGTACAGTGGGTTAAGTACTTAGAGGGTAAGTTTACATTCTGCTTCCTTTCTGAAATGCAGTTTTATTACAGTATTCTATTCACAGCTGTGCTCTCTTTATCATACTCAGGGAAATATGGTATCTATCTCATTTTATTTGAAAGTGACTTGAAAAGTACCCCAGCTTTATACACATCTTATATGAGACATTCAGAAGTGCTTTTTCTCTTGGAAAAAACTAGAAGTTTCTGCTTGAGCTGTGCTCTGCAGTGGCCCCTGATGGTTAAATTACTTGCTAATTCCTGCTTTGCAGAGTTTCTCAGGTTCAGTTAATTTTCTCTGCTCCTCTTTTCAGTTTTCTCTCTGCTCAACTCCTTCAAGTGAGCCACAAGTGTTTTAAACCATAGCTGGGGGTGAATCAAAAAAAAAAATAAAAATTCAAACTTCAAACGTGAAGGAGCAACATATGAAATGGAGATTTTGGAATTAAAATTATTATGGAAAGTTATAGTCCAAAACAATATGAGAAACTCTGGTAAAAGGGAATTTTTTAGTATTTGTTCCATTTCATTTAAACAATTATCTTCTTTGAAAAATTAATGGGGAAAATTTAAGGCAAATTTCAAGTCCACTTATATAGTTATTGACAACAATGCTGTCATTCATATACACACAAATAATTGCAGATTAAAAGCTTCATTAAATATAAAACATTTTCTACCTCTCACTGTGGCTTCATACATTTGCCTTTCACAGCTTCATTTACAACTTGAGACAAGACAAAATCAGCCTGTCAGCTTTGCTTCCATCATATCCTTCAAATCTTCTTGAAACTGGTGTCAGCAGCTGCCTTTTGTCTGCCACCGAGCATTTTCTGCTCTAGCACAACAGCAGTGCCCAAAACAAAGTGAATAAGGCCCAAAGTCCAGCAGACCAAAATTAACTGCTGAATTTCGGGCTGCACTGAATTAGTACATGGGAAGAGAAAGTGCTGAGGAGACCAGAAGACTGAAGTATAAAAACACAGAATCATTCAGGTTGGAAAGGGCCTTTAAGATCATCAAGTGCAACCAATAATTTAACACTACCAAGGCCACCACTAAGCCATGTTCCCCTAAGCACTACACTTTTAAACACCAGCAGGGAAGTATTTAAAATACATGGAGAACAGTAATGGCTCAGTTTAAAACTCTTTTCTTTATTTAGTCTTCTTTTTCATTTAGGATGATGGGATAGTGGCTGCAAAATGGAAAAGCCAGTGGAGGCCACTGCCACCACCTTGTGAACCCGGCTCTGCCATGTTTAAAGCCTCCAAATATGGCTGGAAAGGCTGTTCTAACCTAAATGCCATAAGTAGAGATATTTTTGAACTGAGTATTGCTGAAAACATCCAGAAGATGGAAGAAAGATATTTCAGCCACTTCCACTTTTTTCAAACAAGGATTTACTACAACAGACAGCAGAGTCAGAGACCACAGACTCACGGAATGGTTTGGGTTGGAAGGGATCTCGGAGACCACCCAGTTCCAACCCCCCTGCCATGGGCAGGGACACCTTCCATGAGAACAGGATGCTCAAAGCCCCAACAGCCTGCAAACACTTCTAGGAATGGGGCAGGCACAGCTTTTTTTGGCAACCTGTGCCAGTGTTTCATAATAAAAATATGTCTTTCTTATAGAAAATCTAGCCTCTTCTAGTTTAAAGCCATTAATGACTGGATCAATCATTAAAATATTAAAAACAACCTTTAAAAGCCAAACATTCTGTCTGACAGGAGCTTAAAAAGTAAGAATAATGTGTCACACCAGGACAAATAAAAAAAGCTTCATAGACTCCGTGTTTTTCAAGGAAGAATTCTAAATGAGAATCATACACTCGTTTATCTCTGCTCAACACTTTTCAGTGTGCTAGAAGGCTTCTCATGGGAGATATTTGCTGATATCATAGAAGGCTTTTCTGAAGATTTCCAGCATTCTTATGAGGATTCTAAAGTTCAGCAGTGCTTTAGCAAAGTCAGTCTGTAAATTCCAAGGTTTCTGGGATAAATAAGGGCTTCTGAGGTCTGGAGAGCAGTGCAACTCATGGGAGAAACCAATAAAACTGACAGAATGCCTTATGATCTTTTTATTCCTTGCACAAATGTCTTGCCTTATTTTAGATAAGTCAGAATGGTAGCTGGCAGAACACAGGCTTAGCATAACTGCAAATCACATGTGAATAAAGTGAGGGCTAGGAGGGATGCTACACACGACAGCATAGTTTCTCATAAACAGAATCTCTTTAGCTTTGTAAAAGCTGCTGACTCAAAACTTCAATCCAAAAATATTAACAGAAGCTTCTGTCAAATAGACACAGTGAAAGGTATCACATCTCATCTCAGAGAAAAGAAGAAGGGAAAAATCCATCTCATCTCCCCCCAGCAGTCCCTCAACTTCTGGGCTTCCAAGGGAACACTCATGTCACTGGACAAATTAAAAACGTCCTTCAAAGTGCTCGTCTAAAGAATTTCTCACCTCAATTAAAAAAGAAAAAGAAGTTCCTTTATATATATATATTTTAACATACAAGTAAGTAATCTAGCAACTCATTGTCTTACCACTACATCAGACTTCACAGAAGCCCAGTGTGCTCTGCACCCTGGTGGCCAGGATTGCCCATGGAAGCAGCTCACATAAAAACACCATTTACACGAGAAGTTGGATGTGGGATCTCCAGTGAGAGATGAGTTCTTGATCCAGTTATTGAATATAAAATTCTGGCATTCTCCAAGGAACCACTAACAGCACAAGAGGGACCACTGACATCTTTCTGTTGGATTCCATTAAAAAATGGAATATGGCACCAACTCATCAACTGAAGCTTATATAGCTCCTGGCACCACAAGGAAGTCTAACATGCACCCTGTGAACTCAAAACACTGCATTTATCCTCAAAATAGGTAATACTGCTGAAAAACAAAATACAACAAACATCAACAAAGCAAAACACAGCCCTAGTTGTTACATATCTACAGTGGATAAATATTAGGAAAGCCTATGTGTTTGTTTTGCTTATGTAGGATTTCTTATTTGGTCATGTCACAACAGCTTTTTCAAAATGAATTAAGCTAGAATTGAGGAAAAAATTCTGAAAAATTATTTTGGATTCTAGCTGACATTTGCATAGCCTGAAATGTGAATTCAAGGGAGTTAATCTTTTAAGGCATAGTGTGCTTCAAATGAAGCCTATGACAAACGCAAAACAACTTCATGGAGTCTACTCAAATGCAACACCAGACTCCAAAAATGAGCTTGATCTTTCTGTACCAAGATCAAATTGAAATCAGGTCTATATCATACAGTTCTGCTGGTGCAGTGATACTAACAGATAAAAAAAAAAAAACACCTCAAAAAATCCCAATCTAAAGGACATACCAGTGTGTTTTCCTCTGCATTTCCAAAGCACATGAACAGTTTTCACAGACTGCAATGAACTCTTGAAAGCAAATAAGAGAAGCAGTACAGGGCTACAGCTGGTGCACCTTGCTTCTCTAAAACTGCTCTGAGGAGTAGCAGGATGGTAGCTATCTAGTAAACTTTTTATTCAGTGTCAGAATTCAAGCTAAATAAAGTGAAAGTCACCTACTAGTGTTAAATACAGTCACTTCTGCAATTTCTTGGCAGTAAGAAGAGCAGATGCCCTTTTGTCATACCCAAATTGGTGTTTGCTGTGGATTTATGGAACTTGCAGCTTACTTGCCTATCAAAACAGTGACAGTATAATTCTGGACAGGGGGAAAATCTGAATTTGATCTGGCCACGGGCCAAATCATAGAAGGTTCATGCTGAAACACAGTTAATGAGTAGCCAGAAGAAGTGGCCAGTAATTGGCAGCTTAGCTTCTGTTCTAACGAATGCTCATTAGGAAGACAGACTGACTACTCGGCTTCTTCATTTATTCAGTTTTTGACCCATGATTTAAATATTCCAAACTGCTCCATTTTAAAATACAGGACAAAAAGACTGTATGATCTCACAAAAGGAGGTGGCAGTTCCCAAAATATTTACAGGAGAAGCAGCCAGTTAATACAGTTTGCCATGCTTTCAATCATGGGAATGATATCTGATACTAAATAAACAACAATGATAAACAGTGATGGGGAGGTACCTGTTCCAGAGAATGTGTGAGCTCAAGCAAGTTTTGGCCATTTCTAAAATGTGCCTGGGAAATTTTCTTTGTTGAAAAAAGGGTGTTGGAAGCAGCGTGCTCCCTAGGGTAGAGCTGTTGGGCATTGTTTGGGCCCAGAGATCAAGGAAATGCAACTCGAGGCAGATGTGTGCTGGTGTGTTTACAATAAACCAGATGCAGTCACACCCTTTACCAGCCAAGAAAATTGCTGAATCTAATGGGCAGTGTGACAGGAACCTGTATCAGCTGGCATTTGGAAAATGAAACTCAGTCAAAAAGCAAGCAGATAATGAAGCAAGATGTCATGCACTCAAGAGATAACAGAATCAGATCATTTGAAACATGGGAGACAGGCCTCTTCTTGCTTTGAGACAAAACAGAAAATCTAAGCCCACAGCTGATGGTGGTGCTGAGAAGAATGATAGCAATTTCTGCAACACAGTTCTGTGCCAGGACCTATTAAGTGCTGAAAATGGATTTGGAATCAGCTGGTAGGAAAGCAAAGTATGCAAGTTCCACGATCCAAAATTAAATAGCTGAAACAGAGTAATTCAATTAAATTCTCCAAAACTTTCAGTGATAAATCACACACATACATCACTTGCATAGATTACTTGCCTGTGTGGGCCCATCAATAAAAGTTCTGTTGAGGAGTCCTTCCCACAGCTCTTTATCCCAAAATGTGCCCAAAAGCATTCCTGAGACTGCTTTGGACACTCTGCTCTCCTAAAAATTGTTTACACATGGGCTAAAGTCTAGAAGTGACCCCTGTCAGTAAACACACAGTGAGTTTAGAGCCCAAACGTATGCCAGGCTGCATTTCACTGCTCACAGCCCAAACTCCACCACGGTGTGAAATGCAGCTCAAAGAGCTGCAGATGGACTGTACTCAAATGTCTGAATTTCTGATGCTTTCCATCAGCTGCTCAGATCTGTGGGCTGCCATCCAGCAGGTTTAGCCAAGCGCAAAGCGTGAAAAATTGCATCAAGAGACTGTTTCTGTAGTCACTGCAGCCGAGCTACTTGAATGCCATGTTCATCAGCACAGTAAAAAACACCCAAACATCAGAAAGGCCTGGGATTTGTTCTGTTGAGCTGCCCAGCTGCTGTGACCACACCACAGCCCAGCAGGGACATCAGGAGACAGAGAGGCTGAAGAACATGACACGAGACGTGTCATTCTGACATCCTCCCCCACGCCTTCAGATTTTTGAAATCTTGGTCAAACTGCTCATGTCAATGTGCTTAAATGCAAGCTCTCTGAAAGCTCATTATTCCAATTCAGCCAAAGGAAGGAGAGTGGCAGTCACTCCCAAACACAGGCTGGTACTACAGGGTGACTTGTGCAAGCAACAGCATCCCGTGTCAGTCATCTGCTCCTGAGCAATTAGATGTACACAATCTGCACAGAAGGATTTGTTCCATTGTTGTTCTCAATAAACAGCCCAAAGAATTACCAGTACTGATTTAAACAGGAATATACCAACCCAGCCCCTCTCCAGTGACACCCTCTGATCTCTGTGTATAAACCCAGCACGTGCTCTTGGAAAGGCTCTTTATTTCTCTACTTTGCTGTTTAGAGGGGCAGCAAAATCCTTCTGAAGGCATCTTTCTCTGCAAGGAGAAGCTCAATCAGCACCACAAACCTTTAAGGACAGCTAAGGCACTTAGGAAGTTTGCCTGAGCTCTTTGAAATTGAACAAAGTGAATAGCTGATTCAAAGCAAAATAAACATGTTACTGAGTTTTTTAATAGGTAAATAAACATAAAATAATAGTTGTAGTACTATATATGACAATAAATATCACAATAAGAGAATGACAACAAAATATGTAAAATAACCATATTAATAATAATAATATGGTTAGAATGAAGCCATGACAACAAAGGACAAACATCTGCCACTGGTTTTGCACCTATTAACCTAAAAGAGTAGCTGGATGTGTTTTCCTTATCTGTAGACCTTTCAGTTACAAATACTAATCCAATACAGAAAAATCTCCCAGTGAAACACATTTTAGGCACAGATCTACCTGTGCAGACCAGTTGGCTTTTCAGACTAACACTGGCCACAAACATACTTTTTGCTTTTGTGCAACTTAACCTCTTATCCCTTGCCTGGAGAAACGGAACTTGGAATATTATGTTTCAGTGGCTTACTTTTAGAATTTTTTTAAAAAACCCAATGATGTTTGCATCATCAGAAACAGAACAAACAATTCATTTTGATGGCACTCATAAGATGTCTCTTTAAGAAGGAAAACAGGTGCTACTGACCTTTTATATTAAAAGGGACACTGACAAATACAAACTACTTTCACCTTTATTTCCACTGGTCAGAGCTCTAACTCTGGCAGAAGTATAAATAACTAATAAATTAAAGCATTTCAGCTATTTACACATTAAATGTAAATGTGTATGCTTATATGCCACCTCTATTTTGATCTGTACACTATATTAAACATCATATTTTCAGATGCAGGACTGTCAGGCCAAAGGAGCAGTGGCCTTTTTGCTATATGAATGCTTTACTACAAACATAAGTGCAGGCTTCTCCCCATTTTCCCATCACTATCCTGTTATCCACACTTACAAATGCTCACAGACAAGGAGATAATATCATTAGCACACACAATTAAACAAAATTATGGTATCAGGGCCCTTACATTCTTACTTTCTTTATTAAAGCTTATTTTTTAATGACAGGCATCAATTATTTTTCAGATTTTGAAGCACAGTCACAAAATAAGAAAGCGTTTCCCAAAAATTACTGTAGAGGGTTTAAAAGTTTGTTATTTCTTGTGGACACACTATCAAAATGAAATCACAAAAACTGTTGTCAACAAGCACAACTGTTGAAAGGTATGACAGCAAAGACATTTAGATCACATCCTTATCAGAAACTTTTGCCAGAACAGCATCCTGCAACAAATACAGGGGTGGGGGGGAAAAAGGACTTTTTTTTCCATATATCCAAGAATGTTTTGTATCTATACCTTTTCCATGTCTGCTTCAGGGAAATTTACCATTTAGGAATCTATTTGGATTTTATTTAAGAATTTTGACTACAAATTGGGAGTCAAAATGTTTCCTGAAGTGTTATAATTTTAGGTTTTTTTGATAGCACTTTGCATTTCAGCAGTAAGATTACCACAAATACAACTCCTCAGTGTATTTAACCCAGGAGATTAGCAATGGGAGCCAACAAAAACAGTGGAAGTGATTTCTTCCAGTAACACCAACCTTAAAAAATACATTTGCAATTAAGGCTTTGCCATTCATGTATGATATTAACTTTCTGATACTGCTCATTCGTTTTCAGCATTTTGTTTTGTGCATGGAACACTGCTGTGCCCTGAGGAGTTGTTGTAGACAAAAGGGGGATTTTTACCTCAGTAACTGTTCAGATTTTGTAATTTTACTTAGAAATGCACATGATTTAGAGGCGAAAAAAAAGAAGAAAAACAAACAAAACCTGCCATTTTTCTAGGCATATCTTTTCAACTGAAATCTTATGCTGTCATGAACAGGATCTCATTTTTTTTAATCAAATGATAAATAAAGCCAAAGTGACTCTAGTGTTTTTAATACAAAAGAATCTTCTAAAATGCAAAACAGGTTTGTACTAAAACCTTCCCTTACTCTGGTATGTGCACATCATTTATATGTGCATGCACTTTTGGGTTTTTTTTTAAATTTATAGCTGATGATTTAGGCTTTATATAGAGAAATTATGTGGAAATATGGGTTGCTTTCAAAGATGATTTTACATGCACATCTAGAGCATTTCCTAGTATAAATTAATGTATTTACAGTTACCTTAATGCTTCTCACTTATTCAGTGTTTCTATACTCTCAGCTTGTTGTTATTTTGCTAAGGGCCAGGTATGCAAAAATTACCATATTATAAACTCCCTTCCCATAAAAAGGCTTCCCTGTTTTAAAATCATTATGCTATTGTGATATTTAGCTGTTATTTCCTCATGAACCTCAAGTATATTTCAGCCTAACAAATTCAAATCCCTTTAGTAAACTCTCCTTATTCCTTGTCCATATTTTCCTACAAATTTTATACAAATTTTATACATTTAAGAACTTTGTCATTTGTTGTACCTTCGTAACTCTTTCCTGAAAATATACCTAATTCATACAAAAACCAGTATTAATTCAGAAGGGCTTGGCACATTATTTTGGGAATTTTCAGGCTGGATCTGTTACATGCTCAAGCTTACTCAAAAGCCACGGTGCACATCAGCTGAAGTTCAGGTTATAAATGTAATGAATAAAACTGTTCTGACTATGAGTAGGAGTGATTGTGAATAATCTCAATTTTATGCAGTACACCATAAGTCACTGCCACCTTTGATTCATGTGAGCACGTACACGTTTATTTGTTTATGGAAAACAGTTCTTTAAAAAAAAATTCTCATAATGTTGCAGCATATGCTACACAGGGAAGTTGTCCTTTTGATCTGTATAAACTCACATGTTCAAGACATCTTTAATCTAAAAGATCTTCTCTATCACCTGTGGAGAGTTTTTAATTAAAATTTGAGTTACTAGAAAAAAAGTGACACTGAGTTAAGAAGATGTACATATTTAAGAAACTTAGGAAAAAGAGTTTTCACAATTTTCTTCAAAATAGGCATAAATTGATAGTGTGTTCTCATTATGAGCCCACTTCAGAATAGTTAAACTAATGAATATTTCCCCTGTTACAAATACTAACAATAATTGACTAAAAAGTATTCACTGGAATAATTAATTACAGTAAATTTTAAAATAATCTTGAAAAGATCAGAGAGGTTTATAAAAACAACATGGATGCATCCTTCTGTAGCAGTAGCAAAACCAGTCCTGAAATTCCATTAATTTAGCAGACATTATTTTTTTCTAAACAGGAATGTAAGAGAACACATATTATATTCACCACACAGGCAGCTTTTTTTTTTGCTATCCTATCACTAAATTTTGTGTTTTCCCTGTTGCAAAGTGAATACTCAGCAGCCACAAAGCAGTTTTACTGAAAAGCATCTGAAGTTACCAAAGGTCACTCTCAGGAGGATGTATTACTCAGTGCCTGCAAATAAGATTTCCACTTAATGTTTCTCTGCATGAATTTGATCCTAAGAACTTTAGTCACGATTCAGCAAAACCCCTAAAGAACAGGCATTATCCCCCTGCCCTTGATGGGGGCTGAGAGGTTACTGGACCCCTTTGAGTAAATCTGGTTCTTTCTTGCAGCCTGAGAGGTGAGGTAATCCTGGAGGAACTGCCTCAAAACACAAGGACATGAAAAATGAGCTGGATGACTACACATGTTGTCAAAAATACCACTGAGAACAGAAACTTTGGCGACCTAGATCCAGCAAGATGGAGGAGCAACTAGCATAACAGTTATTATTTCAATGTTGTTTAAAAAAAAAAATCAGCTTTCATTACCTTTTAATTTCTGGACCTCTTGCATGCACTGGCAACAGTCTCAGGTTTTTTTCTGCAACCACAGGAATCAGAAGTTCTCATTCATAAGTGTCAACTGAATCTCTCAGGTAACCATTTGAAAGTCCAGAACTCAAGAGAAATTCTTGATGTCACAAGATACAGCACAACAAAAATTAGAAGAAAGTTAGAAATAGCTATTTACTGAGGGTCATATCAGCATTCAGCCCTAATCAAATGGTATCAGATATTCAAATGCAGTACAAATCCACTTAAAGAATGTTTCTTTAATCAATGGATTGACAAGGCCCCAAGGAAGCTGCAAAAGGCAATCAGCACATGCTGGCAGGGAACTGGAAATGTAATTACAATCTAGAGAAAGGAAAATTCCACTGTGCCCTTCAAAACGATGCAAACTCTTGTCATTTGCATGATGTCCTTCCTACCAAAGGAAAGGACAGAATCCCCCTCCCCACATATTTTCATGTTAGCCATTTAGTACATCCAGAAATTTGTAAAATCAGGGAAGAAAGGGAAATGAGTTTTGAAGAAAGGTGTGATTGACTTGGAGTTAAATTTCTGAGTGCAAAACCCATCTCCCACAGTACCTGGGAATTTCTGCTACAAAACCTGACACACAATAAGGCCCTTCTTAATTGCACCACAGCTTTCAATGATACAACATTAACAAGAAGATAAGCTTGTTCATGCTGATGAAATTCCAGTAACTCAGGTCTTCTGTATTCAAATAAAATTTTTCTCTTTTTATTCCTGATTATTGTATGGCTCATTACAGGAATAAACCCCAGCATGACATGAAAAATCACTTCAGTCTGATAAAATGAAGTAAAATTCTATTCAGCAGCACAAGTAGCTTAGCTTGTCTCTACATGAGAAGCTGAACAATAATTACTTTTATTTATTACAGAACTTATTTTATGATTTTAATGTTTTCAAAAATTACCCTTCTGAACAAGAGGTATTCTTTCCTACTGAGGGGAAATCTCCTTTTTATTTATTTAGAATTTCCCTGCATACATACATTGCATAAATTTTAGGGCAACTGAAGTTTCAATTTGCTTCATGTTCAGCCTTTAGTTAAAATAACCTGCAAACTGGAAATAGTTGAAGAGTGAACCAGCAAACAAAGCAAGCAGAGATGAGGGAGGAGGAAAAATACTTTCTACCAAGTTGCTTACATAACTTCATCTGTATTTCTGATGTTATCTAGGGAGATTTACCTTTACATCTTTTACTGAAAAGTCACCAAAAACCTCAGCATCAAAACCACTGAGATTTATGTTCCAGGAAATAATTCAGGAAAAACATCACATATGCAGTGTTCAGAGAGCACTGGGGATGCTTTAACAGCAAAATATTTTATGCCAAAACTGTCTGGTTCAATAAAGCCACAGAAACTGGCCTAAACTCAGGAAGTTGTCTGGGTTTCAAGCTTGGGTTTATTCAGGTTTTATTTACAATTTATTTAGGATGAGAAGTTTTTTGTGGGAATTTTTTGTCTGGATTTGTTCATTCATTTGTGGGGTTTGGGGTGGATTGTTTGAGATTTCTTTTTGTTTCTTGGTGCCAGGATGCAAAGTTAGAGGACAACTAGTCCTTCTCAATAGATCAGTCACCAGCTTTTTCACTCCAGTCACTACAAGGATGATTTCACCTTTCAGCCACTCTTCCAGCAAACACAACACTCTCTCCCTTCTCCAATATCTTTTCAGTTCTGCTGCTCCTGCACAGAAGAGTTACCGAGTTAAAACTTCAACTCAAACCTCTCCCTAACCATCACTTTAAAAGCAAGACATGACAGACAGGCTGTTCCTGGTCCAAGGTACCCAATTTCTGTGGAACAACCCATGAGAGCTCCCTTGAGCTCAAATGAAACCAAGCGAGGATCCCTCCTGGGGGAGGCACAGAGGAGAGCTGGGTGACACTCCAAGCCTTCACAGAGCACTTCTGAAGAAGCCTGAAAGGCAACTGCTGATGGAAATACCAATGATGAGCAGCTTCAGAATCACAAGCAGTCACAAGTTTTGTTTGCCATAGCCAGAAAGGAAAACTCTGACTGCAAAATACCCTGGTGGTGTTTGATGAGAAATGGGATTTTTGTGTGAGTTAAGTGCTGGTGAGTGAAGAAGCATTTCATTTCCTCAATCCCTCATTTTATGTAAATCAAGAATCTTCCAAAACTTTGCAGTTCTATATTTTTCTTTCATAAAAACTTATAAAATAAGAACCCCTCCCTCCCCACATACACACACACTTTAACAGCAACGAGCAGATTTTGGAACTTGGTTCCACATTTGTTACCAGGGAAACTGCACAGACTTGGAGAGATTCACATGCAAATTATTTCCTAATCTGCTCTGTCATAAAAACACAATCTAGCACTCAACTAGCAATATGCATTAAAATGCAAAGCCCAGGATTATCAGCGAGCTCAGTCTTGATTTTGACTCTGTTTGGTTCTTACATTCACAGCTTATATCCCTGCTATGAAACTGCTGCTAAACCACCCTGATTTGGTGAAAAAAGTCTTCTTACCCACATTGTGTAATGAAGACAGCAAGGACCGTGACTTGTGAGCACAGAAAAGATTCTGCTGCCTTGTGAGTCAGCCAGGGCAGTGCATCCAGCCCCTGTGTCCCTGCACTGTACAACCAGCCCTCCTGGGCCTGGGGCTAGCACAGCTTACTCAATTGGGATCTGAACCTGCTGCTGCAAAGGTCACCACTCTATTAGCCTGAACATTTGGGTTTACTCCAATGGAAACGCACACTGGGCAAAGCTCACCGCACTGAGAGAAACAGAAATTAAAGTTCCACAAGCCCAACATGAGCAGTGCTATTTAGTACACTCCACTGAAGGAGAACTGGCCTTCACTCAGAATTGTGAGTGTGTGTTCAGTCATTCCCACACTGCCTCAAATTAGTTAATCCATGTATTTCCAGCACCAGTGGAGCCAAGCCTGCAGCTGCTGGCAGAGGCCAGAAACATCTGGAAGTTTCTTGCAGCTGTGTTGGGTCCCAGCTGCAGCAGCCTTGACTCTGTCTCATGCCCAAGCATGGCAAGATTCACAGCCAAAGGCAGCAGAAGTATATATAATCTTCAGGGAACATGATATTTACTTTAGAGAATGATAAAGGAAGCTTATTCCCTGTCACAAAAACATTCCAGAAACCTGTCTGCTCCTAACTCCTTCCGCTCACTCGAGAGAGGATGTGTTATCAGCCTCAACCCCTGGGTAAGTGATACCCCAACTTTGCTTTGATAGAAACTCATCAGAACCTGACAATGTGCATTTAAGCATTTGATTACATCACCCATTGGTCATTAAGGAAACCACAGTTGCATCTTCCTGTTACAGCCTATTTGATTAAGTTATATGATACATCCTCCAGCATTATTCATGCCCCTGTGCACTAGCAGCTAATTTCCTTTGCTGCATGTCATCCGGTTTTTATTAATGTCTCCTCCAAAATGAACTTCTCAAATTATATTTTTTCTCTTCTCGTACCTTCTCACAGCTCAGGCTAGTTCTCATAGACATATTTTAATTAATTTACCTGAAGAACATACCATTACTTAGGTATATTAATAAATTTTATTTCATATCTTCTTATAAGTAGGCTTAGTCTGGGTTTAACTGCTGGTTTTCCCTTTTGGGAAGGTTATTTGATTCAAAACTACTTATTCTGAGCAAATTAAGCTCTGGACCATAAATGACTGATGCAACTTTTACAACATGCTAATTTGCATAAGCATAACTGCTGATACTAGAACAGGAAAGATTAGCCAGCAGTTTAGAGCACTGACTAAATGTGAATTTTGTCCCTGTGATGTGCACAGGCTGTGGAGAAATAGAACCAGTGCAGTGCTTTCACTGTAACTCTAATAGTTAAAAACATAAAACACATGCAAAGATGGAGAGCTGGTATTTCCAATTAAGTCTATCTAGTTATCACACATTTAAATACACCTGAAAATGCTCAAAACCTTGAAACTGCATCCTCTATATCCAGAATTGCAGCATGGCACTACAAAATAGATACCTCAAAGCACAGTGTTTACTTTTCTTACAGTTTAATCCAATTCCTACTAGAGATGAGCTGGAGCAAGGATCCCTCCCCAGGAGACAATGGATGCAGGAGGATGTTGATGGCAAAACCTGTACCCTACAGGTTGAATCATACCTGTACCCTACAAGTTGAATCATGCCTGTTTAGCACTTGAGAACCTGAGTGAGAGTTTTGCTCTGAAGGTGGCAGGATTATCTTCTCTCCCTCTGCCTGCAATGTGTTCTAACCCATGCACAAAACCACTGAGGGGTTTACAAAAATACAGGGAGAGCAGGAGATCACTTTTTCAATATTTGCCCTTGCCCAAACATACATGGTATTAAATGTTCCTTCAAACTTCATGTTCTATCTGTACAGGAACATTTCTCCTAAACTTTGTCTCTTTTAAGTTTAGATTTGGAGCAGGCTCCTTCCACTAAACTCCATAATCTGATCTCCAGCTTTTTTCTTTCCACAAAAATGGCAGAGAGGAACTGTCAGGAAACACAGAATATATAGTAAAAAATTCAGAAACTTCACAGAGAGGCTGATGCTTGATGTGCATTATAGTAGAAGTGAAGAGAAAAACCAAGGGGAACTCAGGAGGTTCTTGAAAAGGAACTTAATAAGAGATAAAAAATGCTTTGAAGTGATTTAAGTATTTCAGGATTATTTAAACATCATCCTGGATGTGAGCAAGGCTCAATTTAGTCTTCCTTCCATAAATATGCACTTGCCTTTCTAACAGAGATCTTCTTAATCCTTTTTCTATCCTGTTATTTTGGCTAATTCCAAATGTATCAAATACACATACAAATTCTATTCCTATTTGCCAGTGAAGTTATCTTCAACATATGCTACAACAATAAGTGCCAGAGAGCAAAAAACCCCTCTTATCAAGTTCATAGTATTGATTATATATTATTTTGTAATGAATTTCACTAAATCCTGCAATACTGTGCTGTTTAAGACCACTACAGAGTTTAAAAAGTAACTTGTGTAACAACAATGAAGAATTACTCTGACAGAACTGTGAGGGAATTCAGCCTTCAGTGATGAACACTGTCTGAACCTACGTCCTCTCATTAGTGTTGAATTAATTAGGTATTATTTATTCATATGACATTAATGATTATGTAGAGCCTGTAATTGTCAAAGTTTCAGAAATTCTTGGTGTGCTCTGATGGTGGGAGGAGCACAGTAGCCCTGTAAGAGATAACAACCCAAAGTTTGCATTCTCACTTTAAGATACCATTTTAATTTTTATTTTCATCCTGAACTTTTAAGATTCATAAAAAGCTTCAGCCTAATTTTTCCCCCTACAGTCATAGAACATTTCAGTTTTGAAGTACAAAAAGCACATCCATAATTAAAGGCTTCCATAAGAATTATGCTGTATGATTCATTTTGTTCAAAATCAATAGCCAATATTATGAGGACACCATTTATTATATGATTACTATTATTGAATTCTTGGTATTTCATCTTCACGCTTTTAATATTCTACTTTTTATTTAGCTTATTTCTAAAGAAATATTGCTTGCATATTACAACAAAAAACGAAGAAATAGGGGAGGAACAAGATTAATACTTTTTGGAAAGATGTGCTATTATTTTGATTTGTGAATGCATATGAATTTAAAAGAAATCTTCAGGTACGTTAGTCTGTTAGGTATACACACAGTAGATTTTATCCTAAAGAAGGAAATTAAAAATAAAATATGAGAGTTAGATAAGGTTTCAGAAAGGCCTAATTTAGAAAATGTTTGTGAATTATGTTTGACACAACATAAAATACCCTTGCAAGACATTTAAATGTCAGCTAATTACTGAGAGGAACATTACTATTCAAGTATTACTGTTTAAACAAAACAGAGAAAAGCAAAGCAGTATTATGCATTTACATGTCAGCACAGAACACCCGAATATTTTCCTCATTTGCACTGAAAGAGATGCTTAAAACCTGCAAAGCTCTGTTTAGCAGGGGAGCAGAACAAGTAACAGTGGAGATGTATTTCAGGAAGGGATTCGTGGAAGAGTCTAGCACTAAAAACAAGAAACCCAGCAGTGCTCTTGTCTCAGTCTCAGCACTCAGGAATGCACTGAAAACTGCAAAGAACCAGGAACAACCTCCTTGTCACAGCATTACATTTCTGCTTTGGTCCTTGAAGGGGTCTGTGAAACAATAATCTGGCCAAGTGGTATAAACTTCTAAATAAAATCTCGTGTGTCAATCACATCAGACAGCAATCAGCAAGAGATGTTTAATTACAGAGGCACCTGACAGCACCTAGCAGTGCAGAGGCTCCAAGGATGAGCAGGAGTTTATGGTCTCAGTCATGCTAAAGCCCTTTCTGCTTTTGCCTCCTGCAAGTTTCTTCTTTGTTTGGGGTTTGTTTTGTTTCATTTTCAGTTTGGTTGGGTTTGGGGTTGGTTTTATTTAGGAATTGGAAGAAGTGAAATGCAGAATGGATGTTATCACTTGCACAGAATTCAAACACAAAGCAAAACTACTGATTATTATAATAATCTGTCCTGAAATACCAACAAAACCATAAAAAAATAACAACCTAAAACACCTCCTTGTTCCTCTGGCAAGTGCTGCGCACAAAAAGGAGCAGGTGAACGGAACAACAAATTTAATTATTCCCATAAACCCTCTGGGCAATGTTACAAATTCTCAGAGTTACCTATCACTGTATTACCATTAATCAGCAAGGTTATACACACACACACACACACACACACACACACAGAGGACTCTGATAACATTCCTTAATGGCTTTTCATAATGAAACAAACAATGTATGAAAATAAGACAATGAAGCTTCTTTTTCACTGCTTTGTCCCAATTCAGAGGAAAAAGAGATGATATTGGAAGCATTTTTCAAGTAAAGAGTTTATCAATTAACTGTCATCTAATAATTTAAATATTTCAATTAGCTTTACTTTTTTCTTTGATTGGCTTACAGCCAAAAATAAGATTGTATAAAACATGAACTTTTTTCAAACAGTAAGTAAAGGATTTTCACTTAGAGCATTAAATACAATGTTGACTACTTGATCATTTGTAAACTGGGGAAAACATTAAAAATTATCTTTACATAGATGTGTTTTCAGAGAATTGGAAGCTTTCTGAGAAAATTATTCCCAAAGTAAGTCCTAGCCAGCTTAGAGCAAAACAAAATGCAGCATAAGGAGTGAACTGTACAAGTGTGTCTTGTCAGTTTTAGAGGAGAGGAACAGGAAAGAAGCAGCAGTGCACAGAAGGTACGGCTTGATAAGATTTCTGCAGAAAGCCATGGATTTGTTTCTCAATGTAATGATGAAATTGAAAAGTCTCCACTCAAGGTAGTCTGGCTGAGTTCCTGTTAGAATAATTAATTCAACACTGTGGGGATGGAATTGTTATTGATGTGTTGAGGCACCAGGAGACTTGGAGAGGCACTCTTTAATTATTTATAATCTAAGCAAATAAATATAATTAAGCAATATGTATCTTTATGAAATTCAAATTGAATCTCAGAGGTATAGAAGATCACCCTTGCTTACCATCCAATGACTTAGATAAACTTTCAAAGATCTACTAATGTTGTGTTGAAGCCAAAAAGCCTTTAGTTATAGGAACCTGGGAAATGCTATGACAATGTTTTGATCAGCATAAAATCCCAATTTTGTCAAGAGAAAATCAGGCAAGTTCTGTGACAAAGATGTCAGAGACCATAAAGGAGAGATATGACAAAGTTAAAAATCTGGTATTTACATTGTATGTATAAAATATATGAAATTTCCTCTTCTCAAAGCTTTTGGGCATGTTTTAGCACCAAGTGAAGAGATGATTTTACCCAGACTAAAGTGTTTTATGCAAATGTATTTATCACTGCAGAGAAGCAGAAACGGTTCCAAGCTGAAAAAGGATGGCTGTCAATACATCATGAAAAGAAATAGCCTAGAGAATATACACAGAAATACATGCATGCCCAGGCGATTTTCATCTTTTTTCCAGAATGAAATATAAACTTCCACTATCCTGAGTCTGCTTTGGCAGAGGATGGAAGATTTACTTTAGGATTATTTTTTCCCACTTGTTTAATGGTTTGGGCTTTTTTATCTGTTCACATATGGGTGCTCCTTTGAGCACTCTCAAAAGGAAGATTTTCTTTTTTTTTTTTTTTAATTACAACTGAGATTCCTGCATTATATTCTGACTCCAGGACCCGAAACTTTCTAAAGGTGATTAAGCATTGTGAGCTCTAAGATGAGCTGCCAAAACATAGCAAATCTTGAAGGTTTCTTCAGACACAATTAGTTAAATAGCTAGAAACAGAGTCTAGTAGAAAGTAAAGGAAGCTCCTTAAAGTCTAGATGCCAACAAACAGCCCACCAAGATCAAAACAAAGCTCTCCTCCAGCTTCTGGAGAATTGGAGTCTAGATTCCATTGAGGCAATGGAAAGAGATTTAAAATAGAATACATAAAAATACTTTCTGATCTTTCTAACCATTTCTATTTTGCTGTAAGCTGCCTGCCTCCTGACTTTTCTTGGATCATCATTGACAGAGGAATTACAGGGGCTGTTTAAAGAGTTGCAATGGTGGAAATGTCTATTCTCTCAAGCCATTGTAATAGGATAACAACTAAACACTGAAAAGTGCCTTTCCAAACTATTTTGGATTGAGCTGAAGAAAAATGAGCAGTAGAAAGACCAAACTGGGGAGGGAATTATGGGGAAAAAATTACTCTTAAGAAATCAATCACATTAACAGCACTGGAGATAGTCTAATGAACGGCATTCAGCCATTTCATGTGGTATTTATTGAGAACCCTATACAATTCACTCACTCAACGAGAGACCACCCCATGTAGTTCCTGATCCTTCCTCAGGGCACAGGGAAGGCTTTGTTCTGACTGTCCCCAGTCCCTCTGTTGCTCGGGGTAACTGGGAGAGGCCAGCACTGCAGAGCACCCTGCACGGCCAGGGAGGGAGGCGACAGCCACAAACAATTTGTAACAATGACAACCACAGTGGGCGAGTGCCACCAATGCTAAAAAGAGTGATGAGAGTTTATAGAGAAATAAACTGAGATCTATAATGGTGTGAAGTGAGGCATCCCTGAGAAAATGAAGGAAAATGAAGTGATCTGAACACACTGCTGGATTTGTGGACGCAGGGACACGAGCTGAAGGAGCTGCGGGTCTCAGCTCTAGAGGCGCCTCTTGCTGGCTTATTAAAAGCATCATGTACAGATGGAGTAGCTAATTTATGATGATATTTACCTTGAGCAGCCCACCAACAGGGTAGAAAGAGGTTCCAACTTTGGGGGTAAGAGAATAATACAAGACACAGAGAAGATTCTTTCTACTGGGAACTCTTCCAGTTGTGACAGAATGTACAAATGTGTTTCAGGGGGGATTCTGCCATTCAATACTGTTTTCAAATTTTGGCAGCCTAGTGGGTGACATTTCATTTCCAAGCATTTTAGCCTCACCAGAAAGAAGGAAAACTTTACATTTCTCTCTTAGATACCACATTCTTAGTTACAAAACTCACAGAATGACCAGATTGGAAGAGACCTCCAAGACCATTGCGTCCAACCCATACTCTAACACCTCAACCAGACCATGGCACCAAGTGCCACATCCAGGCTTTTTTAAACACATCCAAGGATGGTGACTCCACCACCTCCCCAGGCAGGCCATTCCAGTAATTTATTATTCTTCTGTGAAAAACATTTTCCAAATATCCAACCTGAATACTGTATTGCAACATTGATTGACAGGGCTGGATCTTCAAATTCAGCTCAGAACTAAAAATTAAGGGTCCATCTGTCCTGATCCTGTGGTTCCATACTGTTTGCAGCACAGGGACATGTTCTTAGCTCCTGTCACAGCACAATTCTTTTACCTCTATTACTTTTAGGGGCCATTTTGTGTGATAAAAAGGTTAAGCAATGCAGCAGTGCCTTTGTGCCACCACACCAGGCAAAACCTTTTAAAAAGATTCTCTTTGATGTGTAAGCATGGGAGAGCACAGGTCCCAAGTTCAGCTGAGCATGTTGTGAACATGAGCAGGTTTAGCTCCAGAAGACAAACACAAGTGGGAGCCTGCAAGTCAAGGTATCATTTTGGAAGAACTGCTGCAAGAAAAGTACTGAGACGAAGGAAGAGTGGGTATTGTGGATTTTTCAAGTGAATACTGGAGCTCCTGAAAAGCACCATTACCCAAAACTTTGATTATAATAGCAAAGGTATAAACATGTGCTTTACAGTGCCACTTTATCTGTCCCAGACACAAAGGAAAGATCAGAGAGAGGGGAGAATTTAATTTTCCTTAGTAACAATAAACAATGTTGAAAAGCATCTTCTACTCACAGAACACAGTCTGGACTTTCAGTATGGAATTAAATCCTCCACACTCTTAGCACTCCACCTTCCTCAGCCTTGGTACAAAAACCCCTCATATCCCACCCAGGAGGGTAACTGTGTCCTCTAGACCCAGCTCCCTGGAGAACACAGCTCAACCAGGGTGAGCAAATTGGTCTAAGCTGTGGTTGTCAGTTAAGCCTAAAACAATCCTCTCCATAGATCAGCATCTTGCAAATAAATTAATGGGCAAACTACCTGGGAGACAGTATACAGTCTTTTTCTACCTCATTAAAGAATTCCTCCCTTAAGCAAGATATTAGTCATTCTGAAATTTGTAGGTCCTCCACTTTCAAATTTTCAAAGGGAGTTTTGAACTCAGTCTATGCAGGATTAATACACGGTTTGACGTCCAACCAGGGCTTCTTAGGGCTGTGGTGAGAACAGCAGCACAGAGCAATCACTGTTACTTTTGATTTAAATGCCTCATTTACTCCTTCCACATGAAAGGTTATTAAATAAAATTATGCTTAACTAACGACTTAACTCTAAAGGCATTCTCCTTTTGCACAAGGATAGACTGTTGTTGTACACCGTCCCCAAAGCAACCATTTTCTACAACTGGATCTCTGTTAGTACATTCAATGTATCAGGAAATACACAGAATTAAATAAAAACACTATCACAAATTTTAAAAAAGAAAATATTAGCAGTTTCCACTGCTCTAAAATAATAATTAAAAAGGAGATCAGTATAAAGTCATTGCACATTAATTGCGGGTGAAGTAAAATTTGAAATCTTATTCCTCTGGTTTTAATTGCTGGTAGATATGTGTATTTTAAATATATGGAAAATAAAGAACAACCATATTATTATTAAGTGGAAACAGGGTAATAGATGTATTGCAATGAAAACTTCTACTGTGTTATTCAAATCTGTATTTACCACTTCACATAGCTCATGTCCTACAGAACCAACAGGATGTTTTTCATATGGATTACACAAATTACTGATTGCTATTACCCTAAAAGTACCCCAGACAGTGAGATGAAAAGCAAGGGGAGCCATTTGCTCCTCTCTTCTCATTCTTAGCTGGTATTTGCTCAGTCTGTTCTAGATCCCCATAACCCTCCAAGGCTGTCCTGCAGCATTACACCACACTTATCACCAAGCTGGGGGTTGACATTGAGCCTTTGCCTTCACAATACCTTTGTTTTCTGTTCACAGCTTTCTTTATGAGCCTGAAACACAGAAAAAAACACCCCACCAAACTTTTTTCCTCTTTACAACAGCCTTTCAGTTACACTGCCTCCCCCATGATTTTCTTCTAAAGATTATCCAAACTGCAGTTCTTTCAATCACCATATTCTGGGTTGTTCTTCCTTGGCCATCAACCAATAAATCTAAATCCTTCTTGAAGGAAAATCATTGTATTTTTACATAGGATCACTTCATGCATTTTCTGCACTGTTTATACAGCCTAATGAGGTATTTACCCTTCTCTCAGCAGCATAACACTGTTGACTGAGATTCTGCTTGGAGAGGAGGAAGGGGAGTTCTGTTCCTTCACTGATGCACAAGGTATTTGGTTTAGTGACTGGAAACTCTAAACCAAGGCTTTTGTAGGGATCTAGTTTCAAATTCAACCTCTGAGAGAAGAAAGGACCATTTCTCACAAATAGAGAAGGAAGTACACAGGAAAGTCAGACCAATACTGAAGCAGAGCCCTGATAACTCTTGAATTTCCAGTCAGTTAATTTCTTTCCATTTGGACTCAGCACAAACTGGAACAACTCCTTTATGAGACTGTGTGCACAAGTGATGGTGTTCTAGGAGGGCAGAATTCCCAAGTGACCACATCCTCCTTCAGAGCGTGCCTGTACATGCAACTGTAACAGGGGAGGCAAAACTACAAATAAGCTGAACTTCTTTCAGTCTTGGGGGTGAAAAAGAAATCTGGTGGAAAATTTATTGGCAATACAAATTTGTATTTATGCAAATACACATTTTCAGAAAGAGCACAAAAAGAAGAAGGTGCCCTCAAGGTGGTACCAGTTGTCAGAGGGAATTACATGATTTATAGAAGCTCTCATAGCTGGGGCAGGTGGCACAAAGATATTTATAGCCATCTCCCCAGCAGAACAGGTGTGCTTTGTGAGTAAAGTTAATTTCACACAGTTTCATTAGGCAAATTTTCACAGATAGGGTCATGATTCATCAGATCACTTTTTCTATGACTATATGCATTTAAATCCTTTACTGAACCAGGTTGGTGCAGTCAAGCTCAAGTCTGCAGTCAATGGCACCTCTAACATTGTTTTCAACAAGAAAGAATTTCACATGATTTCTTCCAAGATCTATTCAAACATTGTCTCAATACACAGGCACATCTGTTCAAATTCTGGTCCTGAAAGAATAAGCATTCTGCATTTTGATTCTGGCATTTTATTCATCATGTGCAATGACCAATTTAAATGTTAGGTACAGGATTAGATATTTAATCTTAAAATATTCCTATAGGATTTTTTCCAACCTCTTAGTTATGTGTAAAAAATCTTTTCCCCTACATATTTCCACCTTCTCACTCATCAGAATGATCTTAAATCAGTCCTGACACTTAGTTAATCTCTGTATGCAGAGAGCTGATATTATAAAGAACAGCTCAATATATGTCCCTTTGAAATTATTCTTACTTCTGACAGGCTGCACAAGACACTGAAACTGGAAAACTCACACATATGAGCTACTGGACTAATCTATCTCACACAAAAATAAATGCAGGTGTTTTACACAGAGGTAAAACTAGATCTGAGATACCATCACTGTGAGGCTTTACCACCATTATTTCATTACATGAGTTCAAAAAATGAGGCAGCTGAGCTGGCTGATATGAGGCAGTCCTCTGGTAGGACACAAGCCTGCTCCAAGTTTATTCCGACACTGGATCCGCCTGTTCCAAACCCATCACAGAATTTTCTGCTTAAGAGTACAGATAAGAACAACCTATGAACATGATCATGCCAGCCTCAGTTTAATCAAGCCTGATGTGAGGCACCTTCATCTCTTCTCAGACATATTCCTCACTCAGAACATTTTTTAATTTTCTTCTTTCAGGCAGATGTATTTTTGCCATTAGTTAAGATTCCATCCTTTTCCCCAACCAGGAACAAGATAAATGGTTCAGCAAGCCAGCAAGTCACAGAGACATAATCAGCACATAAGGATTCTCAGATGCAGTGAAAGTTGGGGCTACACTCTGGCATTAATGTCACAACAAATGGCACAGTTTTACAGCTCGGAGTAGAGGTGGCACGTGGTTACATTTACAGCTCCAACACAAACATATTCCATTAACAGTTTGACATTTGACAAGAAGTCAAGTGTATTGCATGTGATCCAAATCAAGTTTATGGTTACAAATTATCAAATATAAAACTTAGAGTCTCTTTGGTTGTTCAATTAATACAGACTTCAATTATTTCTATGTGAACACTGATTTTGCTAAACCAGCGTATCTCAAAATGGTTTAGGAAGGAGTTAAATCTTTTTCTTATCTAAAACAAAAGAGAAAAGTGATATTCACACAGCTAATGGAAGAGCCACCAAAATAAAAAATCTCCCCCTCTCTCTATATATATGTATATATTTTACATATTTCAAGACTTGGATAGCTCAGAAACCTCCTAAAGTACACTGTAGATTTTTAAACTCAATAATTCCCCTGATATACAGATACTTTTGAGACTACTTCTGAAGATACTGTCGGTTTTCCTAATAAATCAAACTTCTAAAGATGACAGGTCAGGGACAGTTCATGATATATATTTCTGCAGTATATAAAACTTGGACAGGGATACAGCTAAGGTGGAAAATGTCTGAGTCATTTCAAAAAAGTAAATGACTATCAAATGCATAAAACAAGGTAAAACCCAACCACTGGCTGCAGAAGTAATGTTACCAGAGCTTTTGTTCTGTAGCATGTCTCCTTTATCCAAATGCAGGCATGAAACCAAATGGCCAAATTTTTTAGCATTGCTTATTTTCATATTCACACGTAGTAAGTCCAACATAACTGATAAAACTATAATCTTCTAAAATTCTTGTTTTATTGCAAACCTTATCTGAGATACACATGTTCTGACTAATATTTAAGTCCCTAATTACATCTGCTTGAGCAGGTGGTTGCTCTTAACATTGATGGCAGGTTTTTCACATGCAACATACAAAGTATGTGACATCAGAGTACTTCATGTTTACAGACAAGGATGGCCAAAGTGTCTTTTCACCAGGCAGTATGAATGGACAGAGAAATTTCATCCCAAGCCTTGTGCTGTTGCCATCAAAAGGCAGGCTTCACGAGTGAAAAATCTCTCTTGCTTACTTGAAGCCCTATTTCTCACTCACTCTGCAGACAAAGGTCAAAGTTGAGATTTGTCTTGCTGTGTAATGAAGACATCATAAAAATGTGAAGCCCTAAAAGGGAAGGAGGGGATTACAAGCACTGTAATGGATGCCCTGTGGACTCTGCAGATTGCATTACAGCATGCAAAGCCAGGCTCTGATGTGCACCACTGCTACCTACAGCAGATACTGCAGACATCCCCTGGGAAATGATACCTTCAAGTGTATTATATTTATCAACAACACGGTGCCAAGACTGGCTGCTGGCCTGAAAAAACCCCTCACAGTGTTAAAGACAAAATTGTTCTCTCTGTTCCCATAAAAGGATTTGATGAAAACAACTTACAGTGCAAATCAGCCAAAGGCTTATGGACAGTCTATCCTTGTAGCTTGCCACAGGAGAAAAAGGACAGTACTCTGGTCTCAGTGAAAATGGAATGTTAACAGAAAAAAATAAAAAAGGCAGCAGTACTCACATGAAACTGATGGGTTGGAGTACAGAGGAACAGAGCCTTGAGCAAAATAGGTCAAAAAAGAATTATTTAATTTCATGAAAGTTATAATAGGTTTAAACTACCAAAGTTGTATGGAGTGGGATGCGTTTTCAAAACATTTGTGTATTTATCTTCTGATACAGATGAAATTATGTACCTTTGTGTGTATATTCAGTCAACATGGGAAAACTGGATGCAGCTTTGCAAAAATTTAAGTCTTCAGTTCCACAGAACAACCATGCACTCCAAGCCTTAGACACACCCAAGCCCAACAGTTTTTAACATCCTCAGAGAAGGCTGAATACCATTTCAGTATGAAAAAACCCCAAACAACTGGACTCAGACACTGCATATCAACACTATTTTTTTGTCAAGTAGAGAAGATGTCTGAAAAAAGGATAAATTCACAGCACAGCTTGAGGTTTTTCATCTCTCCTTACTGGTTTTGACTTCACACCACTCATGCTTTGACCTCTTCCCTGATTTGCCTGCTCTATGGAGTGTTTATTTTATACAAACATGCAGGTAGTCAGTCAATTCTCAGAGCTGATTCTATTGACTGGAATTGCTTGGGCAGTGGGAAATTTCAGCAGTGAGCCATCCCTGAGGTAGTTTTTTGGGTAGTGTTTTCATTGTATGCAAGCAGGTGCCTAATATTTGAATTCTGTTCCATCAGCAAGACACTATCTCTAGAGCATTAGCATTTCACACACAACTTTGATTTTTAAATAGGAAATAAAGTGTGTCTGCACACTAATATTTGACTTTGCGGTCTTGCTTAATCTCCTTGCCTCCTTCCCCAAAATTTAAAAACAAACAAAAAAATCCCCCTAAAGCACCAAAGGAAGAGGAAAGAGGACACACAATGAGAAATAGGAAGGATTTGTGGCTGGACAAAGGAAAGGTTTGTCCACCCTAATGTGACTCCCTTGACCCACTGTGAGCACATTCAACCCAACAAGAGATTCCCACCAGCCTATTCACAGGCTTGGGAGTTTTGTTTAGGGTTTGGCTCAAATAATAACGGGACCTCCTTCACTAAAAATCATCTTATGACAGACCCTAACTTTCTCCCGGGTTCAGAGATCAAACACCAGCCATAATTCCCCACAGAGCCCCTCTGGTGAGAGTGACAGGGAGCTCCAGGGGCTCCCTGCCAGCCCTGCAGCAGCACTGTGGCTGTTTGCAATGGTCAGGTGGAAGCCTTGGCAGCCACTCTGCAATTTCCCACTGGAGTTTATCTCAGGTTAATATGCCACCTGACCTGGAGAGCTACTGACAGCTGATACATCTGTTTGTTTTGGGGAATATACTTGCTGTGTATTTACACAAACCCACTGAGTTCATCTGACCTCTACCCTGTTTACTAGAAAGCATGGCTCAGGTGTAGAAACATCTCTGATGTCTTCAGACAGCAATGAAAAGAATTAATTGAACCTCTCTTTTACGGTTTTCTAATTTCAGAGTCCTTCCTTACAGTTTGGTCATTAAGTGGTCCCACTTATGCCCTACCTGACTTCTTGCTTTTGATTTAAGAACTTTTGACTAGAAGCCTGAGCACCCCTTGCAAGTTTTTAACACTCTATTTCCTGGCTCCATTTGACCTGTCGTGATTTATGGCCTTTCTAGTTCTCATTTGGACAAGCTTTATACTTTTTAAAGCAATTTTTTAAGCCTTCCCCTGTGATAGCCTCCTTGCAGTCATGCTCCCAGGAGCTGGGGCCCTTTGATGGCTTTCCTTAGCTTGGTTTGCCTTTTTTATTCCCTTTTTTTTTTTCTTCTATAAATGTAGAGGTTTACCTGGGCTTCCAGTAAAACACTTTCCAAAACTGGAGATCATTTTGTAGGCATCTTGCTTTTCACACAATTAGTACAATTATGTTACTAATTACCTTTTTAATATATATATAGTTCTGTTTCTTTACATTAAGTATTTGTCTACTGGATTTATTCAGCTTGCTACATAAAACAATTTAGTGCAACATAAAACAATTATAACTAGGAACACTTCTATGGATGGGTCTTTAATTCACTTTGAAGAAGTCCTTGTGTATAAAGATAAAATTCAGAATAGCTTTTTTTTTTCCTTCCTAAGGTCCTAACACCAAAAACTTTATCCCTATACCTCATTCAGGTGAAACATTGGCTGTACATATCTGTGCTATTATCAAGTGTGCTAAAATGCATAAAGAGAAAACTTTTGGTTTCACTTCATATTCCCTGATCAGTGTCATGGTCCTGAACAGGAGTTTGCAGCACATTCCTAGTTATTTTGATTTTTATCTTTCCCTATTTGAGTGGGCAGAAATCCTGTGCAAGCAAGGCCTCCACAGAGCTCCTTGCTTTCTGCGCTATTTCTGATGTTACACTTCCCATGCTGTGACACTCTCCTGCCTGCACACATTACACTCTCATCCTTGCAAAGCTGGTAGCCTGGCAACTCTGTACCCCATTGATCACTCTCCCATTGATCACTCTCCTTCTGCCACAGCTGAGATGTGTTATCATAGCCAGCTGTCATCAGACAGCCAGCATTCCTTCTATCAAACTCCCCAGGCTTCCAGCACTGGCACAGAAGCACTTGCTGGTTCCTCCCTTCCCCTGCTGCTCAATATTGCGTGTGGCAGCTCACTGAAGGCCCTTCTCACCAGTGCTGCTTTCTTTCTCCCTCCCCATTGCCTCCCCACCTGCCTTTTGGCCTTTCCAGACAAATGCTGGCTACCTCCACCCCACAGTTTGCATCAGCACAACCCAGGCTTTTACCTCTCCACGCTGATTTCCGTAGTGTGTTCATCCAGAACTTCCCAACCAGGAAAACACATCTTTACCAACACAGCAAAGAGTCTCCAGGTTTCCCTGCACTTCCCAGTAAGCTCTGCAGGGTCTGCTGCCACTACATTTGCCAGGGCTTATTCAAGATTAATTAATCATTGTGTCTGCTTTTTTTGCAGCAGCATAGCATTTTTTACTCACGTTTTTCATCATGTGCCATAACCCACAAGCTGAGTATCTTTTTATGATTATTTTATCATCTTGAAAACACTAAAAGAAATGGCATGCACTACCTATAAGTGAATATCATCAGCATTTACTTTCAAGTATGCCACTGACAGAAAAAGTAGCATTCCAATCCTCTGGCTTTTTTTTTTTTTCTTCCAGACTCTTACTTCATACTTTGTAGCTATTAGAACTTAAAAATAAACTTAAAGGCTCTGCATGCTTACCAGTACTGCTAGTACTTGAGCTACTTCCACCATCACTCTTCCTGAATTTTGTATTTCAATCATCATTATACAGGCTTTGTTGATTCAATGTTGTCTTTTATGCACTATGTTCCTAAAGCCTTATAAAAGTTTAATGAAGACACAGAATCGGATAATATTTGCATGTAAAATAAAGCTGTAGTCTAAGCAATACAAAGTATCTATAATCATCAAAACAAATCACTCAGCACAAGAGACAATAAAAAGAGAATGGAAGCCAAGGAAAGAGAATTTATACAGAATCTCTTCCTAGAAATCAGCTACCTAAGGTTCACTAGACACAGTAATTTAACACACAAAGCTTTGTTTATCGAGCAGAATTACAGTTTCTATAGTGGGGTTTTTTACCCTTTAAAACCCCAAATATCTGTAAAATCTCAAATACAGTAAGTAGCTGTCTTAATTTTTAATTATTTTTAAGATACAGCTGCAGAATAAATCAGTAAAGGATAAACTATGATGTATGTGGGCTAAGTGACAGATGAAAGAGCCCTCTACTGAACTGCTACCCATAATATGGGACAACAGAAAGAAAAGAATCAGTTTCAATATGCCTCAAAAAATTAAAAAAGGTAATGAAAATCAAGATGAAGGTGCATAGTCTTTGCTCTCCTATCTGCAAAAGATCTAAGCAATTTGAGACATAATTTATTCTAAGATCAAAGTTGTCCTAGTTCAAGTTTCTCTGCCGGCAGAAATTATTTTACATTAGCAAATTATTTTACTGTTTTCGTAGTGATTCTCAGATGTGTTTTTATGTTCTCTGACTGCAGCAGGTGATTATTGAAGACCAGGGAACTATTTTGGCTGAGTCAAAGCTAGATCAGAAGTCTGCTTCACCTTAAAGAGAGGTAAAACAGCACTGGTTGTTGTTAACCATTATAAACAAAAATGATGCTTCCAATAGCTAAGGCAGGAGAAGATAGCAGCCCACAGTGAACTGCCACTGGATTTAACCAATGCTGCAAAATCTTATCTATGAATAATTATTTGAATTCTAAAGCACATTTGCTTTAACTTCAATTTTGCATTCCTTTTGTGTTTGCATGTCCTAGAAAATTAATTACTAGCAGAAATGCTTGCTGAAGCCGTGGATTTGCAGCATATACTACAAAATATTTACTGAAACTGCCCTATAAATTTACAGTTGTGGTTATAGCCAGCAGAAATCTGATTTGGAGGTTAATTTAGGCCTGTCAATGGAGAATAAAACAGCAGGTAACCCCATCTCGAAATGCCTTCCATTAAAATCAGCAAGAACCAATTCATGAGCCATAGTGACTTAATTGCATAGCTACAATAAACAGTTTTGGATAATAAATACTTCAGATCTTGTAAATAGCCCAAAATCGTACTGCAAGGGAGTGACCTTTGTGTCACTTCAGAAGTTCTGCTCCAGGCTTGACAACATCCCTGCTTAGGGAGTTGCCACTCTAACTTAACCTCTTACTACCAGTATCAGATCCTTCAGATTCCCATTTCTGCTGCAGCCATCAAATGTTCTGACCTGGCAACATGGTTATTGTCAAAGCAGGGAGCAAAGTAGGAGAGGATCAGGTTTGCAGAGAGTCAGCCTCAAACACTCTCAGCTCTAAAAAAGCATTTTTCCAAAGCCAACACATCACCCTCATTCTCAAGTTACAGAAAACCAGTACAGGTTTGCACTGGAGTAGCCATGAAATGAAAGTCAGGAAATAACCTTCAAAGACCCAGCCTTTGATCAACACAAAGCAGTATGAGAAGCAGGCACTTGCAACAGATCAAGCACCAGGAATTACATGGATCTCCTTGAAACTGGATGACTTTGGGAATGAGCAGATATTAAAAAACAGCAGAGAGACTCCCTCCAGAAAAAAAATCCAGAGTTGCAGGAAAATATTTGGAAAATAAAAACATATTTGCCTTAATTACTTCTCCAGTAAAGGTGGTTAGAATTTTGAAATATTGAAGGACATTCAGCTCAGAAGTTCATCAAATAGACAGGGTTTTACCAAATCTCTATGCAGGAGCATGTAACACTGAAGAAAAATCATGAAGCAAATAATGAAAGCACTTCAATTTTTGGCTTCCCTTGTCTAAAGCTATTTTATGACTCTAAATGAAAATTTATATTTTTATCAGGATGGTTACACAAGCAAGAAATTAAACTCTCTTCAACTTTGGCAAATAAGCCTCAGAGGAACTCTTCAAAATTGTAGGAATTTCTGTCTACCAGAAGATTTGACAAACAACATTTCAAACAGAGTAACTAAAAAAGTAATAAAGATAGTTCAAAAAAACCACCCCAAGTATACTTCAAGGAGGTGTCTTTCACACTTTCAGTTTTTGAATATTAAACAACGTAGCTACCAATTTCCATGGTAAAAACGGGTTGGTGTTTAAATACATGAGAAAACATTTAACACTTACCATTGTGAGTCCATTTCTATGAGGAACAAAGTGTACTGCTGTGGACATTACTTCAAGCTGAATGTACACTCAATTTTTTACAACTGCAAAAGAGATTGTGTTTACAAGATATAGGGTATTGACAAAGATGGCCCATCAGCCATGGAACAGTTATAAAGCCTAAGGTTTGGGAAAAACAGGACTTGGTCCTTCATTTTTGCAAAACAGTAAAACCAAGTGCAAATCATGAAAGTAAAGTTGTGACAACAAATGAAATCAGAATGTTAAATCATAGAAAAATCAATGTAGGAATTACAATATAAAGACAAACAACGCCCAACTCACTGAATATTTAAAGTGAACATCCTCAAGTATGGACATATTTCTTAAAAATGGCTAACTTGTCAAAGCCTTTTCTTTGAAACACATGGAAAACTTTACTTGGCTTCTTCCTGCTAAAATTATAGTGCCTGCTCCAGTAGGGGAGCACAAATAATCACCGTGGAAAGCCCACACAGAATGAGTGACTGTCTGGGCAAGACAGGCCATGAAAAGATATATTAAAAAAGTATATTAATTACTCCCTGGAGCAAGCCTTGCTAGGAGATGCACACAAGGAAGATGGAGAAAATTATAAAGCAGCTGAAATATATTTCAACTATTCCTTACTAACAGAAAAGCATCAACATGTCTTGAAATTGGTCAGGACATCAGGGCCTGGAGGATATCAACTCCTCTGAGTGTAGGCTTGACTTAGCAGAGCTGGAGATACCAGCTATTAGCATCAAGTGCCAACAGCCCACCCAGCCTTGTGTATAGTTTCCCTTAGGCAGGTGCTGAATTTCCCTTCCAGAGTTTCTCTGGTTCCATTTAATCCTCACCATCAATTAAAANCCCTGAAGAAAACAGGGAAGGGAAGGGAGCCAAGAGTGGCTGCAAAGGTTACAAGTGGAGTTCATGTGCTTCATTTAATTATTGATTTAATTATTCATTTAATAATTGATCTATTTTGTCCTTTGGATAGGGAAAATTTTAAAAGACTCTGACTAGATACAGCCAATAAGGTTACGTTCTGCACCATTTATTTCTCATTTCTTCTTGTTTAGGAGTATCTCACTAGTGAAGGAATGAAGACTGATCCAGCTGAGGTAAGATTAGATGTCAAGAGAATCCAGAGCTGTTAGCAGTGACTACAAGCTCTCTTTAATTACCAACTATCCACGTAATATAATAGAAGCACTTGATAATAGGAGTTGTTGTTTTTGCTACTCTGTTTGGATTGGAATTCTTTTCCAGGACAGTTTCTGTTTGAAATGAATGGCCCAGTTACCCAAGATTTAAGAAGCAGGGCTCCATCCACCATTTTACTTGAATGGCAAGATTAGTAGAAGTATTGGGAAGAAACCTACTGGTCATTATTAATGAGCGCTAAAGTACAGCTATCTGTACCAACACAGAGCTTACAAATGTGTCCTTTTCTGTTTCATAGAGGGTTTTTTGTCCTCCAATAAATTAATAAACCTATAAGCAGTTATACCCTTGACATGAGTATTTTTCTTTTTTTTCTAAATTCCCACAAATTAGATCTATTAACCATCACTCAAGGACATTTTGAGGTTTCATTTCTAACACTGACAAACATTTTAAATAGTAGTCTGATCAACATTTCAAAATTTTGTTTTCATTCTGTATCCTGTATAAAAACTTGTCACAGGTACCTTCCCAAATGTACCTTAATTTCCCTGAGTGTAGTTAGATATGATCTCAGAGGACACATAAAACTGAGAAAAGGGAAACTGAGTGTATTCTGCAATAGAAAACTGTGTATGTCAGCAAATGCCAGGGTAAAGTTATAGTATCATGACCACACAAGATTCATAGAAAGAAATCCAACACTGAGATTAAAACACTCTGCCTTAGCAAACAAAAATGTCTTCTACTTCCTACTTACAATGGGTTTTTAAACTTTTTTTTTCCCCTCTTCAAATACCCACAAAATCAAAAACTGTAGGTGAAGATAATCCATTATCATTGGAGAGCAGCACAGCTTTAACACACAAAACCCCTTCAGTTCTCAGTGGTTTTTTTGGCTTTTATTTTTAGTTTGTTTTGGGAGGTTTGGTTAGTTGTTTAAAACCAAAACAAAACTTTCCAAATGGATTCACACCTGCATAGAAAGTACTTTCTATACCACTTGTGTCTAGTCTGTCTTATCCAGATATTCCAATACAAAAGTTTNTATGGGAGTAGGCTGTAGCTTAAAGTAGTATTTGGCCAAGAGGTTGTTTCCTTGAAAAGAGATAATTTTTTTTTTCATTAATAAGGAATCAAAATCATTCTTAGATAGAAGTAATGTTGTCAAAGAAAAAGGCAAAGCCAATTACCTGCATAGAAAGCACTTTCTACACCACTTGTGTCCAGTCTGTCTTACCCAGATATTCCAATACAAAAGTTTGTAGGAATACCTCCCTCTTCATCAAAACTATGCACAATTATCAGAGCTTGTAAGTCTCCCAAGTTCAGTTGCTTCTTCTCACAGACTTTCCAGAATCTAAAGAACAGTATTTTAAAATATAACACAACACTGACATTGTAGAATTTACCTCTGCCTCTTAGCTGAGAATGCCCCTCATTCCAACAGCACTGCAAACCAAAGAACCCCAACAGGGAGCAATGCACTGCACCTGCTGAAGCTCTTAATGAGAATAAGAGTGCTCATTTTTGTGATATTATTCATCACAATTGGAGCACATCTTTTTTCCCTATGGTTAGAAATACAGATTCACAAGAAATATTATATCTCATGGTGGAGGAAAAAAGATGTCAGAGAAAAGTGTATCAGCTTACAGATTTCACCTATGAGATTACACCTCTGTTGTGAATGCAAAAGAAAATTACCAGTAAGTAGTAAGGAAAATAGAATATCCCACTAGAAGACATAATTATGGAAAATTCTGTGTTTTTTCAGCTGGAAAAAGGAGGATCCTCCCACTGTCTGACCATGTGGTCACCATATCAATCACAGAGTGAGACACTTGTCCAAAGCTGATTCAAAATACATAAATTACAGCACAGTTATTTTCTCCTCACAGTTTAGGCTGACTGCTGAAGTGCTGTTTACGCACAGAGTAAGTTATTGGTGCTCTAAATTAAATTGCAGGTTCTCCCCCTCTTTACTGCATGACTGCATACAGAACCTAGAGACACTAAAGCTCCCTGCTATTCCATTTTTTTTCTTGGCCACAGCATGGGAGAAAAGTCTTTCCAACAATTCATTTTTCATTTGCTTTAATAGGAACATATACATAAAAATAATAATAAAAAAGGGGCAACAAAATAAAATACTACAAAGATGATGCAATTATCACCTTGGGAATAGGAGAAGGAATGAGCCAGACACGACAGATGTGAGCTGCATCAGTTAGTGTCTAGTTGCCAGGCTCCTGGATACTGAAATGGTGAAAGAAGCCTAATAGAATATGACTGGAAAGGTAATGGAAAGCAGACACGAACCTTTGATTGATGGTTAGCTACAGCACTAAACTTAGACTTCGGAAAAGATGAAGAATATTTAATTCTTCATTAAAATGGTGCTGAAAGAATGGTGTCAAACTCAATTCACAGTTAGTATTTCAGCTAATTACAGTCACACATTTAAAATTACTACAACTGTGGGGGAAAAATTGAAATTAAATTTGTGTAGGGAAGCATAGCAGTTAAACAGTGATTATCAAGGAAAATTATGTGGCTTCTGGGAAGCACTGAAAGCACTGATCCCAAATAACTTACCATTCATGGGTAAAAGACTATGCACATTTTATAGTTCCGTGGAGTATTACTTTGTCTTCAGCGAGAGGAGAGGAACGTCCCTGAGCATTCCACAGCAAAGCCCACACATCCTGCTCCAAGCAGCAGATTGCTGAGAGCCAACGCCACAAAGCTCGAGCCTGCTCTGCAGCAGGCTCTGCTTTTATGCAAAACTATTCAGAGTGACTCTTACAACCTCTGTTGAGACAAGTGAAATCTCCTTCTCCTGTTCAGCTGGCAGAGGCTGTGTCTGCACAGGCAGACTGTGCGGCGCAGGAGGAGCAGAGCTGCGGAGAGAAACACTCGGTGCTCAGGACTCTCTTCTGACATGACATGCATTTTTAAAGACCTTAAGTTCTCCACTTCATACATCTGACTGGGGTCAGATGCACAAGACAAACTCATGGCATAGTTTTCCTGATTTGAGCCTATTTGCATTTAAGGCCAGGTGAGAAGTGAGTCTGCCAGCTGCCTCCTCTCACTGTGCTTCAGTTCACCCTGCAAACGGCCATGGGATGTAAAGAGTTGGACGTGTATCAAACTCAGCAAACATTCAGCCCAGAGGGTACCTGATGAGCCCCAAACACCTACTCAGGACAGGACTACAAGAGCTATAAAAAAAAGGTGAAATCAAGACAAGAGCTGAACTGCAACAGGCAGTGTTTCTGGATGAAAAGCTGTTTCTGCAGATCTCATCCTCGCTGATATTTGAGGCGATGTTACGCAACATGCGAGAAAGACAGCCTGTGGCAAACAATGTCGACATGATTAGCAGCTTAAAAAAAAAAGAAAAAAATTAAACTTTTTTTTAGTTAATGATTTCTAGGGTAGAAAGCAGACATTTTTTCAGCTTTACTGTTTAATTGTAGAACACACTCGATGGCAAAGGTTTTCAAGGGAAAATATAATTAGAACTGATTCAAAAGAAAAATAACTTCTCTCTTGATTTCACTCCCACCAAGTAGGCAATGGCTTTAAAGCTATATTTAGGCTTTAATAAAGCCATTCTGAATTTTATAGTGAACAAAACAGAGTTTAACTTAGGGAATAATGTGTTCTTGATCACATGCTAGAAATCTGATTGACTCCAACAAGCTGCTGCTAAATTATCTCTCTCTTTTTGCAGTGGACAGTCCCATTCTTCAAGTTCTTTCTGGACTTCCATCTTTTCCAAATCTTTAATAAATTTGTGAGAAGAGAGACACAAGCCTCCCATCACACCAATGGCACCTGTGAGTTTTTTTCAAGAATCTTTCTATTAAGCTTCTACTCTCATGTGTAGTCCTCACTTTTGAAGTAACAGGAATAAGCCCAACCAAAGACAACTCTCATTTTTTTTCAGCTAGACCTGTATTATTAGTTCATATTTTAGTGTCAAAAACCTAGTCATGTTGGAAAAAACAGCTGTCATATCTTCTGCCCCAATGTTTAGTATCTTTATCAACGATCAGGACAAAGGAATCATTGAGCACTTGAGGCTGCATCTCCAGTGCTGTGCCCAGCTCTGGGCCCTTCACTTCACAAACACACTGAGGTGCTGGAGTGAGTCCAGGGAAGAGCAACAGAGCTGATGAAAGGTTTGGAGTACAAATCTGATGAGGAGGAAGCAATAGAATCACCATGCCTGGAGATATTTAAAAGATGTGTAGATGTGAGACTCAAACATAGTTTAGTGGTGGACTTGGCAGTGTCAGTTTAATGGTTGAACTCGAGGATCTTAAAGGTCTTTTCCAACCTAAATGATTCCATTTTTGTGTGAACATCACCAAGTGAGCAGCACAGCCAAAGGTCTCCCACAGGTGAAACAACAATGCTGTAATTACTGTCAGCCACAATTTGAAGGCTGTATTCAGATTTCCAAGCTGAAGTGATGATGCAATCACTGACTACTCAGAATCAAGTCTTTCTGAACATGTACAGTCTCACACAATAATTAAAGTTATTTACTTCAGAACATTCATCCTAATTCTTCTGCTCAGATATTCAAGAAAATGCCTGGGCATTTGAATACCCTCAAGGATATATTGATAAAAGGAGTATATTGATACAAATGAGAAGCTCTTGATGGCCAAAACAAATTATTACAAAGCACCAAAAATAAAGATCTGTTCTTTTACTATCTTCCATTTCTACTCACATCCTAATGCTGATAAATGATAAAGCATGACCTTTTTCAGTAGATAACAACAGTCACGGTTTTTAAGAAATACTTACAGGGGAAAAGTGAGTCTTTCAGGAGAACATATGTTTTCATTTTTTCAGTAAAATGCAGGAACAGAAACCCTTTTGTTCTGTTTGTTTGCTGTTATTTTGGTTGGGTTTTTATTTGGGACCTTTCTGTTTGTTTTTTGGTTTTGTTTTTTTTTTGTTTGTTTGTTTGTTTTTTTTTTTTGCTTTAATTCAAATATCACTGATTAATTCCTGGCAGACAGTGCAAGCACATTTTTGTGACATTCTGAATTACTTAAGTGAAAATTTCAAACATCCATAATTCAGAAACCTCAGTTCCCTAGACATCCATTTCAACATCAAAATATTTACCCTATGTTATTTTAAAATAACTTTCAAACTTCATTTTCATCATTAATCTGTTTTTTCCTCTAAAGATTGCACAAAAGCCACTTTTTAAATGAACTTTGTAACCAGAATACAGAATGCAGAATAATGCAAGCTCATGGAAAGACTTCTGAGATTATTCAGAGTCTTTGGCAATCTGGAAGTTCTTACTTTCAAGATAAATGTACTGGTTTAGAAAAACAAGATTGTACAGTTGCCTGTCCCCTGGCACCTAGTAACTATAACTGGACTGAGCAAATTAAGTTTGACCACCACTGAGCAAAGATGTGCAGCCTTTAATTAGATAGCATGGGGGTGATGGCTATAGGCCTGGTGGATGGAGCACGGTTATTCTGCCATTTTCAACCTTTAGAATATTGAACAGAGCTGTGAAACGGGAAAGGCTCTAAAAATCACCTCACCACGAGAAAAGGCATTTTATCCTAAAGGTTTCTGTAGTGTTTAAGGGACTGCGCAGCAGAAGTGAATAATCATCTGAAAGAGAAGAACCAGTGGACTCATCAAAATGCAAATAACAAATGAGAGGAAAGTACAAAATAAGGCAGTTCTGTTTCCACATTTCCTGAAACTGTACCAGATGGCCCAGTGCTTGCCTTTCATTAACTAGTGTGCTGGGATAAAGCTGTGTTAATTAAATCACTAAACTACCTCTAATTCTCTGTTATTTACTAATTCAACAAATTTAATTTTTTTTTGTTTAGTTCAATACAGCAAATTCTAATTAAGTCCCGCAAAGTTGAAAGGATCAATAATTAAATAAAATGGATGAATAATGATAGGTGGTTGTCTGTTATAGCATTAGCCATAAAACACAAGTTCAAGGCACAAACTAGCTCATGTGGAAGGAGTATTTTGCACCAAAGGGACCCCATGAAACAAAATATTGAAAGAGGAACTTTCTAATACACTTGCTAGAGGCTTATTTGAGTGTTCCCCTCCATTTTGCCCTCCACTTACAACAAGCAGTCCTGGGAGATTTGTTAGGAGCTGCTCCTCTACTCAACCACAGTCAGTTAAGAAGTTCTTTCTTTTCCAAGACGCTGGAAGTTTGAGAGCCAGGAGGAAATAAAATCAACAAATCTGTGGATTCCCATGCAAGGACTCAGGTAGGTTTCTGGGTCCAGGCTGAGGAGGTACAGCAGCACCAGGAAAACACAGTCCAAGCCCAGCAGGCATAAAAAACCCTGGAGCCTATGGAGTGAGGAGCAGGAAGCACAGGACTGCTCCTGTTCCAGAAGTCCTGGGTCACATTGCTCAAAGAGTAACACAGCGTAGCTCAGGGGCCATCTTTATCCAAAATACTCAAATTCTTCAAACAAGCAAAAGCCTTCTTGCAGCTGGGGTGCCAGCCTACTTCGTAGCAAATGTCAGCTCCTCAGAAAATGTTTGTGAAATCACAAGAAATACTGGGATTTTTTTGTAATTGTACACTTTTTGGAAATAAGAGATTTGTGAAGAAAATTGTTGCTCTAGGAGGAAAAAAACCCAGAAAAGTGAATCAAAACAACTACAATGATTACAATTGACACTCAGTGTTTGCATTCCAGCTCCATCCCTAGCCAGTACCCTTTTCTCATTCTGCTATACAAGAGGAAACATGCTGCCACTAAAATGTCTTTTAGACTGTCTAATCCGTGAAACCAGTGCAAATTTACCCACCACAATACACGAGAATCTTCTGTCAGGAGACAGAAAACATTGTTAAGCAAAGAATCCTGCTTAAATTCCTCTTTTCCTAAACGACAGGACTGTATTGGATACTGTTGAGTGGACAGTGGAAATAGCACCCAGGGTTAATTACCAACGTTTCTCTAGAGAAGAAAGATTATCAGCAGCACAGAGAACAGATAACTGCTTTCCTATGGTAACAGCTGTGGCACTAATACTCTTAGAAGGTTGGCAAACAACCCTCCATCAAACATTCATGCCAAATGCTGATCTATGTGCATGACAGGTGTAACTAACCTGCCCAGCTATTAATTCTTCCCATATCTGCATTTATGATACTCAATTATGCAGTTTCTTGAAACACTCCCCTGTGAATGAATATCTTCCAGCTCTTTGGCACTGCTATTTACACACCAAGAGGGAAACTAAATCTCCAGTAATTCTGCCACAACAAAGCAGGTGAGAAACAGATTCTATGAGCACTGTACACAGTAAATTAAGATTTCAGGAGATGAATTTTAAAGATGGATCCCACACAAACACAAAAAAATAGGTACCTCAGGATATGCAACACACAATGTAAAGTTTACTTTTCATAAATTTTCCATTTTCTGAGTCTGTCAGATTTGTTACTGAAAATCTACTTTCCTTGAGAAATTGTAAGTTCCCAAAAATGAAGAAACTTCCCAAATGAGTAAAATCAAATTCATTGGGGAAAGACTGCAATTCAGTAACAGCAGTTGATCCAAAATTTTACCTGCTCTCCCCATCCGTAATTGCTTATAAGGATTACAGAAGATATTTGGGTTTGCTGGAGTTTCATATAATAATATGTAATAAAAAATAATTATATTTTCAGAGGGAAATAAAACAATATTGTGCTAAAAGCACAGTTCTGCAAACAACAGCAAAAATTAACAGTAGATGTTAGAGAATAGATTCTTTTTTCTTCTAAAGAAAAATGTGATAGGATAGAAATTTAGAAGTCTAATGCAAGCCTAAATCCAAAACTCTAACCTACACAATTTTATTATAGTTTCTAATTAAACTATCCCCTCATGAACCTATTAGCACAAAGAATTTTTAATGCCAAAATGCTGATTTCAAGAAAAAAAAATAAATTATTGTTTATGTTTCTTCTTCACAGGTGGAGTCAACCGCTGAAGTGCACTGCTAGCTGTTTATAAACGGCTTTTGTTAAAACAAGCTAGTGCTGCAAATATTTTAATCACAGGTTGTAAAAGCAGAGAGAAAAAGCAAGTTTTTGTGGTGAACAAAGCAGCCTGTCACACTATTGTGCCCCGAGGGCGAACAGAATGCTAGATGCTTTATCAAATAACAGAAAAACAGCTTGTACCTTTTTTACGTTAATTGGCTCATGATTGAACTTTAATAAACCCACAGCCTCTCCTTAAAAGTTTCCTTCCAGTTTTTAAGCGTTTATCTTTTTATTTCAAATTTCCTTAGTTTACTGAATTCCAGAACAAGCTCAGTGCAGTTGCAGGCTTTTATTCTATTTCAAAGCATTTCAAGCCAGCATGCAGGCTCTTGCTCAAAATATTTTGTTACAATTTTCATCGTGCTTATTTATCTTTTCAGCTGGCTCTTAGGTACATTTCTACTTTCACAGCTTGCTCCTCCAAAGGTGTATTATTTAAATGTCCTCTAAGACAAGAGTAACTATTTTGAACACAATACAAAAGGAAAACAAGAAACCAGTGCAAAGTACACATTTAAAATCATGCTTGCTGCAAAATTGCCTGTTTCTTGTCAACAGCTGGCACATTTAGACAACCAAAGATATCCAGTACATAAACTTCTAAAGCTACATCAGTTGAAACACTGAATCTCTCTTTGGCTTTAGATTCATCCATTATGAGGAAAAAAAAAAATTCCCTTATTTGCCTCTCACTGTAAGTCAATTTCCTGAACTAAACAGCTGGGAAATAAAAATGCAGGTAGTCAAAACAGAGCAAGTAACAGAAATTAACTTCCACGTGAACTCTAGGAACGCAATAAGCTTATTCAGCATGGTCATAATTAGTGAAATGGCTGAGGAAAGAAGGGCTTTCACAAAAACTTATACACTTCTGAAAGATTATATTGTAGCACCTGTGGATAACAAAAGTTGTATTTAATCTCTGCAGAGATACTGCATTAATGCTATTGAATCTTCTCCTTAACTCAATGTACAGAGAAATTTTATGGAGCTTCTAATTCAACCCTATCACTGCTGACAAGACCAACCACCACAATTACAGTGTCTTTAAACTGAACTATTAAAAATAATTTGTTCACTGAAAGACCAGGTAAAATTGCATCTCCTATGTAAGGAAATGCATGCTTACTACCATAACATTTTTCTTTCTTTTGCAGAATTTCAGAAGAGTCACAGGGAGAGAGCAAGGATTATGGAAGAGTCTGCAAACTGCTTTCCTCAAGCCTCAGAAGATTCAGTATCCAACACTTTTTTTGTGCTGGGTAATATTTATCTGGCTTCCATGCAGCTTCCCTACTACCCATTTTATGAGGCACTTGACAGTAGTGTGAATTATCCCTTCATTTTTACAGTTTTGGTATGTACTTAGCAAAATTAGATGCCATTAGGTTTATAACATCACAATTTACTTAGTCTGCAGATTGTAACTCTTACTATTGATTTCAACGAACAAGGAAATCAAGTTTGCTTGGAGGGCTTTGTATTTCCTTATCTCAAAATTCCTACAAGTCTACCAGAATCCAATTAATTTTTAAAAGGAGGTGTGATGGTCTGAATTTGAAATCTTGTCTCAGAAATTCCCAAGTCTCTGTGATGGGATGTGTGGCTACTGCAGAACTAAATCCAGCAAGTTCATACAGCCCTGGATTATTTTAAGATAATGAGACAATAAAAGATCTTAGTTATGTTGTTTATTGAACAAACCTTTAAAATTAGCTTAGATTGGCACCATATGAATTAAAAGTAAAGTTTCCTACCCATTTGAGTGCTGATTTTTCTGTACAGGTTATGAAGCCATTGTTCTCCCATGGCTTAGTATTAGGAAAAAATATGCACTTTTGGACCTAAGTAACTATTATTTCTTAGGCATCATCCTTATACTTTGAAGAAAAAAAAAAGACATTTCCTGAAGGTAGCATTTAATATCAGTAATCAGCAGCCACTGGTGTTTCCAAGACTAGCAATTCAAACTCTGCAAAAAGAAACAAAACAGCTCTGTTACAAAAACACTTAAAATAGCTTTTTCTCTAATTTTAAACCAATGCAAGCCTTAGATTGGTGTGAGTTTGGATCACCACAATGTGAACATATTCATCTGCACTCCACAATTATGCATCAGCCAACCAAGGCAGATATATAACAAGTCAAGTAAACTGATGAAAAATTTAATCACAAAAACTAAAACAACTGCTTTTCAAACACCACCTTGTGTAAAAATGGTCTGCACCTTCATATATTTGTTTTTGCTATGAAATACATGCAATAACAACAGTCCATTCTAAACCCATTGTAGTCAACAAAGAAACTGTTAATGTATCACAATGACCACTGAGGAATTGCCTCTTATGGTACTGAGTTTATAAAAAATCCTGTCCAAATAGTTTTTAAGTAACAGTCACAACACAACTGGCCACATGTCCAGTTGTGCTTATTCTCCATTCCATATTTGATCCCTTACTGTTAGTTGAATTTCCCCATTAATCCCCAGCTCCATGGGGTGGCTGAAGGATCTGGTGTGCAGAGTTTGAAGAACCAATTTTATAAGGTGATCTAACTTGCTAATTTCTGCATTTTTGGCTTATGACTATAATTGCTATATGGAGAATTTTGTTCCTCCATAAAAACATTTCTGTGCCCATTCTCTCTAATGAAGTTTATGTCATCTTGTTCATAAAATCACTCTCATATCAAAAAGCTTGCTGGCATTAGTTAATTTTTCTTCCATTAAAATTGCTTCCAAACTTCATTAGAGTGATACTTGTTGTGCACATCAACAGCAAATTATTTTAATAATTCAGTTAAGATTTTGCATTGTCTATTTAAATTCTTCAATACTTCCTCCATATTAAAGAAAAAAAGATTCAATGCTGTCATTACTCTGTCTGTCCCAGAATAGTTGGCACTCAAATGCTTTGTCAGCCCAGAGACAGATTTACTGATTTCAGCTAAACTGGAGACTCTTAAATCCCCAAACATTAATCCCCTTTATTCAACAAGGGGTTTAGAATGAAACATAAATACTCTGGTTCAAAAAATTGTGTATGGAGTCCAAGTATGACAGAGCACAGATATGACAGTATCACAGATCATTAGAGTAATTACTTAAAAGGCAAAAATAAAAGTTAAATGGTAAGTTTTATCTGCCTGGGCCTCTGCAGAGCACAGGAGCACAGAATGATTCCAGTTAGGAGAGATGATGTCCAGTGGTTTCTAGAGTAAGGTCCAGCTCTAGCAGACTACCAGGGAGTCTGCCCAGTGGATATTCGGCAAGGATGGATATTCACCACCTCTCTGGGGAGCTTGTTCCAATGTTGATCACCCTTGAAGTGAAAAGAGCTTTCAGTGTATTCTGGTGGGATTTCCATTTTTTTTTTTCTGATGAATGGAAGGTGCCTGAAAGATCCTGGCTCAATTTTTTTCTCTATCCTCCAATGTTTGCCTTCCTTAGTCTCCAGGAAACTATTCCAATCTCCAGACATTCCAAAGACCATACTGTGGCCTTCCAAGAACATTATCCACCTCTCAGCACTCTCAGACGGCTGGAACCCAGCCCCACTATCTCTGCATCTCTTGGTGAACCCCCTGACTCTCCTCTGGGCAGCAGGCACAGCTGCACTGCCCAAAGAGTCTGTGTCCATCCATGGCAGCACTGCAGCCAGGCAAGCCAAAGCTGCACGTTTCTGTAATCACAGCTCTGCAGCTGTGCACAGATTCCCAGTTCCTTTGGTTTGCTCCTTGCATTGCATGCATTTGTGTGCAGGTATTTGAGATGTTCCCCTGTCACCACTGCTTTCTCAAGGGAAGCTCCACAATCCCTCTTCTCAGGCTGTCTCTCCCAGCTGTGTCTCTTCTCCTATCATGCCAGAGGCATGGCTGGCTTTATTCTGCTCTCTAAATCACGAAGCTTGTTTCCTTTCTCTTTCCAAGATGTATAAGCCTTCTAAATTAATGAGTTGTATGAGGTACTTTGGAGGTGGGTGCTAAAGAAGCAGAAGGTCAGTGATATTTCATTTGTAAATGCCTACTTAATGTTAATATTGGACTATATTTCCACTACCCTAGGGTACCTGTAACAAACTGTCCCAGTATTTCCAGATTGAAGCAACAGAGTTCTTGGTCATGTGTCAATGCAAAAATACTGCAGAACTAATTCTTTAGTTTGAGAAAGAATACTGCAGTATGCTTAAGCTATTCAATAAAGAGTTACCAAAAAAAAAAAGGAAATAGGTTCATTAACATGCAAAACCATGAGAAAATGGAAGTATATCCTTGACTCACAGCGTCAAATGCAAGTCAAGTTACACTTGACCTGTTTGTGATTTATACCCACACATATATAGAGGGGAAAAAATAATCTGAGAAAGGAAGAAAGTGGTTCAGCAAACAGAATTATTTTAGTGATTGCTGATAAATCTCTGAAACTGATGGAAAATCTGTTTGGTATCACTGAAGTCAGTGGAGCTCTGCTGATACATCCCTCAGAAAGGTCAGATTTTCCCACTATCATCCACCCCTCACCAAGATGTTTCTTTCTTTTGCCATCATGCCTGGAAATGATTCAGTTCCCTTAATTACCTATCTGAACCTGACAAGAATCATTTAAGGAGCTTGTTTAACAACTGAACCCATAGTCTCCAATATTTATTAACAGAACCAGAGCAGAGTCTTATTTTGTCCAATCAATAACAGTTTGAAATAATTAGAGCTCAACGAACCACAGCACCACATACCTTGCTTACTACTAAACTGTAGCCTGGCAAACCTTAAAGATCATCTTTGATGCATTTTAAACATTTATTTAACATATATATTCTGCTAGACTTTAGGTCTCTGGATGGCACAGCAAAAAATAAAAAAGTAAATAAAGCTCATTGATCAAAAGCCCATTGTTACCACTCTCTCCTAATGGGAGCATCCCACCAAAGATAAATCCTTTTTCTGGACATCGCTATTCAAATTATAAATACTATAAAGAAAGCAGTGAAAACCCTACCTAGTGTTACCAAAAACAAAAGAAAAATCCATTTGAAACTGAACCATCTTATGCAGCTGAAAGGTTCACAGCTAAGATCAAATCCAACTTCTCAAAATCCAAGTTTGTTGCTGCTAGTAAGGATAGTTGACAGCCACCTGAAGTTTGGAAACTCAGAAGTGTTTTGCTCCTTGATGCCGTTTACCAGTTACTCTGCTGTATTTGTTCCAAAACACAATATATTACTGGATTACATTGCTGCATTTCCCTTCCAACTCTCTGGGGGAAAAGCCAGGCCCTTTTGAAATGGAGATGAGAACGACAGTGAAGAGCTGCTACAAGAGTATTTTGCTAAGTGACATCCCTGATACACTACTAGAGTAGTGTGCAACTTTATTGTGTAACCACAGCTTTAATGAGATGTGACCAAGGCCTGGGAGTATTTGGTTATGAATATATATTAGCAAACTTTCAAGGCAGAATGATTCTTATATTGTATTTTATACTCCCAGCAGTTCTTGATAGTAGAAATGGGGTTGAATCATCTCAGCACTGGTAAGGAACTTAAAATATTTAAGAAATGACCCATCAAAAACTAAAGTTCAATTTATTAAAAAAATGCATCACCACTAGAACAGAATATAGGAACCTTCAATCCTCAACTTGCAAACTTAACAGCTGTTATTGGTTGAGAAGACTGATTTTTCCTTCCTTGCTGTAAAACTATGGTTCTGCAGTCAGTGAGGAAGATATTTGTACGGATGGATGAAACAGTCTTTATTCGTGTTTCACTCAAGAGTATCTCAGGGTTTAATTATAAAGAGTAACAAAGAAGCTGTTATAGATCTGTCATTCATTTCATGATTTCCCAGGGCAAACAAGTGCAAATTTGGTCCACATATCACCACACACAATGGTGGAATGAAAAAGTTTGAGACAGAAATAGCTGGTCACACTGAAAATCCACAAGGTAGACAACCTGTTATGCACAGGAGTTAAAATTCGAACTAAATATAATGGAAGCTTATAAAAATACAACATAGTGCTTCATAGGACTACACACAGAACTTTACCTATGGTCCCCTTCCTTAAAATTTCAGTTTGGTTTGTGTCATACATTCACAAGCCAAAATAACAATTCATCCATTTGATAAATCTGGTAAAAACAAAGTTATTTTTAGAAACATGATTTTCAAATGCTCTTCTTCATCCAGTTCCTAAACTCCTTTCCAACTTGCTGTTGAGATAGGAGCTTCCATTCCCTAATATCTAGGTGAGTCTTTTTTCCTCTCTTCCCCTCTTGAACTCTGAGTATGTTTTGCAGATGTTAAGGTATTACCATTGTTTGAAAATTAATATGCTGCTGATGAGAGACAGCTAACAGCACCAGAAACCAAATCTTCAACCATAGGATTGGTCAACTGGGCAATAGTACTGCCATCTGTGCCAATTGCCTTTTCAAGCCAGATTGGCATTTATGAACTCTTTTCTCTCTGTTCTCTGAGGCTTTCCTGGATGCTGTACTCTGTGCTTTATTCCACACATGGAACCTATTAACTTCAAAGGTATGTCAAGTGAGCAGTCCTGCAGAAACTAGTGAAAATGTTTGTGCATCTGAAAATTCACATATTGAAATCCTTCATTTCATCTTCTGAGATCCTTAGTAAGACATTGAGCTGCAGCCAATAGATTTTTTTTTTATTTCTTATCTCAGCATTTCTAGCAAATTGGGACATCAGCTCCATTTCCACAGGAAACACCAACCTATTGGCATCTACTTTTCTCCAATATATCTCAATCTAAAAAGCTACTTCTGTGGGACTCCAGGACAAAATTTTGCTCTATTACTCAGCTATTGTTTCCTGTTGTGCAACTGCTACTTTCAGACTATATCAATCCTGTGCAGCCACACTGGCATGTCTTCCTTCCATTTAATCACCAGTTCCCCATTTTTATCCCATTATGATTTGGGGACTATAATCAAATTTCCAAAATTAACAGTTAAACTAGATTAACATTCAGTCTCCCTTCTCTTTTAATAGGCACAATATCAAGGGATGGGGTGACAGCAGATTATGCCAGAAAGGTGCACATTTATTAGAACTGGAGGTTTACAAACCATGGCTAGTCATAGTGCAAGAATGGGAAGCTCTGACTTACCCCCAAAAAAGGCTGTTTTGGAGGAACCTGGTGAGAGTGATTTGCTAAATCACAAACATTTGCTCCCAGCTCATTTTTTCGAGAGAAGTATAAACCTGCTTCACTATAACTTCTTGTCTTTTTTCTCAGCATACCCTCCCCTACATCCTTTGTTTTCAGCAATATTTTTTCCTAAGATGTGCCATACCCATTTCTCCTACACCCACCTTGACAATTTTCAGACGTCACTTTTGCTGTCACATCACACAATCCTCCTGCTTACGTTTTCAAAGAAAAGTAAGGTTTGATCCAGGCTGTCCTTAAGACAAGCTGCAAGAATTTTCCTCCTTGACTTATTTGTGACTATCACATAATAGCTATGCACAGCAGGATGCAGTGTCTCTGAAGAACAGGTATAAAAATAAATGATTGCTTCTCCTTAGCAAAGCTACTTAGAGGAATCTCAGGCTTGAATCCCAAGGTCTGAGATTTCTTCTCTTTTGATTCTATTTCTGTTACTGCTAACAGTCTATTTTATGAAAATACATGGTGTTAAAGAACAAAAGAAACTGGTCAAACAGACAAAATCCTGTGATGGCTTGAGTAATAAGTCAAGAAATCTGCTATTCATCTAGTTTGAAATAAGGAACTTGGCGACTGGCAGCACAGATCCAGGTGAGGAGGCTGTAGCCAGACAGATGCTTATTTTCCAGCACTGGGTAAAAAAGCAAACAGCTGCAGAGCTGGTGGAAACCTATTGCTTCCTAAAGTAAAGTACCTCCATAGGGAAAAAAAAAAAAAAAAAAAAGTCTAAAAAGGAAAACAGGGACTCCCTAAGGCAATGAATGGGTGAGTAACCTGGGCATGTTTGACAGGGAAAGACTATTTTCACAGATGGAGATGACAGTGAAGAGTGAAATCGCAATGGGGCTGAACCCAAAGCAAAAATCATGAAAAATAAGAACTGATCAGGCATCAGACAAAACCCCAAGTATTTACCAGCCCTTGATAAGCACATGTGAGTCAGACAAGTGGCCAGCAAGCTCACACACCCAGAAATGTAACACACCACAAGGCATTAGAAGTCAGTAGGAGGTAGCAAAGCCACCCATGCAGCAGTTGCTCAGAAACTGCACATTACAGGACACAAAAATAGTGCTGTACGCTATGGAGTGGAAGCAAGCAAGTTTTTACAACAACATCCAACTAATGAATAGAAATATGACAATAAATGGCACAGCTCAGAAACCTTTCATATTCAAGAGTCATTGTCATCTGCAGGCAGGGTGGTCAGGCACAAAAACCCCTCAAAACAAAAGACATGTAGCCAGGCTCTGGCTATGTGATTTTTTTTGGTTTTTTTATATGGCACCACCTAAATTAGAGAATTGCACCTATCAGTGTTGTCATGCCTGATTAAAAAAATGCAGCCTGTGATGCGTGAAAGCAAGACAATGAGATAACCTGCAGTCTGAAGGAACCTTTCAAGCCACTCCTCGTGGGCAAGAAATCTGTGAGACTGTTGGAATCAGAGCAAGCACAGCTGCCAAGTGAAATGGCTTTAGCTGTAATAACAGCAGCTATATTCACTAAAGGCAGGAGAAAAAGAAATTCAAAAAAGAGTGAGAAAAACCCACCATAAGTTACAATACCATTATTAAAGCAGGAGTCTTACTAATGACAATTCCAAACATTTGATTTTTTTTTATTAGCTGCTAATAGAAGAGTGCTTTGGTCAGACACATTCTCCAGGACATTGGGCTTTGATCACTTTTTAGGGGTGTGCTGATCTGTGGCACTGATAGCAGGATCAGTGAAGAGCCTTTTTAATAATGATAATGGCAATGAAAAGCAGCTTCATTTACTTTATCCCACATGAATCTCCATTACTGTGAGCAGCCTAAGCCATGACAATACTGCTGCTAAGTAGCCATGCAAAAGCATGAGGCATTTTCTTACAAATCTATTAAGAAAGCAAAATTAATAAGATCACATCTCAGTACCATGGTACTCACTCTTTTCATGCAGCTATACAGTATATACATATCAGCTTCTGCACACCTGTGTTAATAAAGAAGCTGCAGGTTTAACCTGGATACCCTTATCTCTGCTCACATCTGCAGTGCTGCTCTTCTTCCCCCGCTGTTTTCTCTTAAAGGAAGCCAAGAAAGCAGCATTTAAGTCTTTTGTCTTCTCTTTTGCAAATCCTGCACCGTTATCAGTTCCTGAGCAGAGAGAGTTTCCTGCCAGGCACCATGCCCAAAGCCTTGGCAGCCAGAAAGGTTTTAACTCATTCCAGGACAGATCTGAGCACTTTGCACTGAACAGAAACGAGACTGGTCACAGATTCAAACACAACTTGAGAAGTTCAGAACTCACTGAAATAAATCTCAAGCTGTCATTTTCAACAGCCTCTTCTACTGATTTTATCTCTCATCATATAAACCCTCTTATTTTTTTTTCCTTCTATCACTGTCTGAGCAGCTTGACAGAACTTTTGGTTGCCTTCCAGGGGAGCTAGGGCAAACATCTCCGGGTAACTGAGGGACCACTCATCTCCTGATACCCAACTTCAGGCAGCACAAGCAAGGCTGGGATGCCTCATCCCTCCGTCCTTTCAGGGGCTGCACCCCGTGCCCGCAGCCCTGTATTGGTTTTGTGCCGTGACAGAGCACAGCCTTGTCACTGCCAGCCCACCCCGGCAATGAGTCCCCTTCCAATTAACCCAGCACTGTTGGGCCCCCTTTGATAATTCAGTCATCATTTACACCACCTCGGAATTAGCACATACACTGTGAAACGGGCCTTCATGAAAGCTAAGGCTTTCATGGTTTTCTAAAAAAAAAAAAAAAATTAAAAATAAAACAAACGCACAATGTGGATTCAGATTAAACTGGTGTAAATAGAAGTTAATGAATATTATTACTTGAGTTATTAGAACTTTCTGCTTGAAAAAATTTAATCTAATATTCCCATTTTTAGTATTGCCAACGGCACTGGGGCATGCAGTTCAATAGTTCAAAGCTACCAGCTTTATAATTGCTTTCTACAGACCTTAAAAAAGGCATTTAAGTTGCAGGATGTAACAGAATGGAATGAATTACCCATAGTCACTTCAAATGCAAGGGAAAAAAGTTATTACTATGCTTAGGTATTTACATACCTTTTCCTTTGAGAAACACCAGGAAGAGCTAAAAAGCACGGTAAACAAATGAGAGAAAATTCTGTAATCAAAGAATTAGGAAGCCTTGGGCATTTCCAGCTCAACCAGTGTTTTTAAAAGAGAGTCTAAGCTGAAATTTTAAGTGATACCACATGTTTTTTCCATCAAGATGCAATATTTTAAAGAATCGCACTTTATTTACTTTTATCTGTGTTTTGTGTACTCAGTAGACAATAACTTGGATTTATCTCGTAATGAAGCTCACTCATGACCAAAGGTGTAGCTAGCATTTTATCCTCAGGTTAAATGATATTATAGTTTGTTGACAAATCTGTTTTAACATCCCCAGTTAATAATGCATGTGGACACAGTACCACTGGAAAATGGAATTACTTTGTCCTGATACTGACAGCTGCCTTGCTGACAAAACCATCAGATTTACCATTCCAGTGGCACCAGCACCTCAGCAGCCATCTCTAAGAAGGACACACTGTTTTCTGAATCACTGTAATGATTACATAAGTTTTAAATATTTAAAAATACAATTAAAACAATAGACACAAATTTCAGTTACAGGAGGAAAAGCCCCTAGGAAACCAGCCTAAGAGATACTATTTCAAATATAAAATATCATGATTTTCCAGCCTGAATTACTCACCATTTTACACTTGGCTAGATTAAAGAATCAGATAAATAGTTATAACTCAAATATGTAGGAGCAGATCGACACAAATTACTGTGACAATCAGTCCAAGTTATTTCAAAGGCCTTATTCCAGGCAGAGTAATCTGGCCCCCAAATCCTGAAGGTTTTTTGAGATATACAGAATTCCTATGAGATGGGAGTAGATAAGAAATGAAAGATCATCCTTATCCTAATCCTGCTTTGGATGTTCTTACTTCACTCACTTACGATTACAGTGAAATTTTGGTTTTAATAAAAGGAAAACCCCATTATATTCACTAAGGCTATTACTGAGATAATTGCCTAATAATTCTGTGTTCAAATGTCATGACCAATGGCTCTGCAAGCTTTTACAAAGAAGGAGAAATAGTTCCAGAGATAGCAAGCCTTTCTATCCTGCATCTGCCATTAGAAAAACAAACAAACAAACCCAAACCCTGAATTGAAGGGCTTCTGCAATTTGTAAAGTTCTGCAGTAGAATAGGGACCCCAGGCTGAGGTTCCCATGGAGTCCCAGGGTTGTATGTTATATAACACAAAATAACATGATTCAGTGCAGCCCCAGCACTGTTTGCTTTTCAAACTCAGTGTGCTTCTGTGCAATATAGCAGAAATGTCAAGCCCAGCTAAGCTTAAACTAAATGTTTAACCTGCAAGCCTTCCTCACTGTACAGACCAATAAAACCCACAATAACTTCAATGGGCACTTGAACCAAAGAGCCCTTTGGAAATTATCTGTGATGGAAAGCTCAGATTTTTTTAAAGTTAACTGTAATATATGAAACAAAATAATATTTAGGAGGAATATAACTTCTTCTTGTGGTTTTGAAGGCTCACTAGTAGAGATCAAGAGGATCAACACTTACAGATTGTGAACCACTCCTGAGAAAATGCTTTAAGGGCTTTGTTTATAGTGAAATATCCAAGTATTACTTTTTTCCTTTCAGACCATTGTGCATCATGAAAGAACCTCATGTCTGCCTTTCCATCAAGAGACTTGAGATCAGAAAAGCCCAAGAAAAACCTTTTTGTCTGGGCACATTGCTGACATCAGCAGGTGAGATCTTGCCTGAACACATTGAAATTCAGACAACTGATCCAAGTGTAGGACTGAATTACACGCTCAATATGCTATGAGCGCTCAGTTGGAACAGCAAAGACTTCCAGGGACTGGTTTTGCATTTTGCTAATACCAGTGCAAAACTCAAGTATGTTCTGTGATTCTTTCTTTTCTTAAGTTGTTTCTAAGTTGCACAGATGCTACCAACAGCAAATGTAGCTGAAGGCTTTCGAGACAGCACACCTGAGTATGGCCAATGCACACAACCTGGTCATATCCACAGGCATGGTTCTGTTTCAGGAATATGTAAGCACCCATCATACTTGGAAACTTTTAAACATCTTCTGCCAAATTTACACATAAAAATAATGAAATAAGCTTTGTAAAAGCTAAGAAAAATCTACTTATAAAAATTTGTTATACTTTACATATTCTAATACAGAAATTTTAGTTTTTCCCTTGTTATACTTTATGTATTCTAATACAGAAATTGTACCTTTTTTCCCCATTTTCATTACAAGGCTACTGCAAAGCAATTTTGGCCAGCTTCCAGATATTTCAACAGCTTTCATTTTTTGTGTGATGGAGGCATGAGAGCATAGATCACCATTCAATGTGTTAAAACATTCCTGCACCAGAGAATTACTAAGAGCACAATGATGAAAGCAGCATTTGATTCTAACAGATTGAACCTGGAGGAAGGCTGGGGGCTGCCCAAACTGCACAGAAAGTGCAGCTCCAGAGGTTTTGTACAGACCTACGATGCTCCTACACCTGGAAGTTTCCAGTGCAAAAGTGAACTCCAGAACCACCAAGGGATGAGGCACTGCTGCAATTTCCAGGTTCTTGTATCCTAAGAGCTGGATTAATGTTAAGGGGGAAAAATTCCCCTGTGTCACACAGTACAGTATCAGTGTCACAAATGCCTGAGGCTAAGCCTCCCCAGGGAGAGAGCTCAAAAGTGAATAGACTGGAAAAGAATGTAATCCTAAATAAGCTCCCTGTGCCTCCTGTACAGACACAACAGAACTTAAAAGTTTTGAGAGGTTTGGGTTTTGTTTGTTTGGGCATTTCTCTGGCTTTTTGTTTCTGTTTTTTGTTTGTTTGTAATTAACAACGAAGAGACAAATATGAAAAGTTTGGTACTTTCCTGAAATTATGAGAAAAATACAAAAAAGGGTAACAAACAAACAAACTTTTTGACAAACTTGCAAGAGCAGTAAAACAAATCTATAGTCAAATACAGATTCTTCTGGATTTCTGTATTCTAATGGGGAATTTCTCAAATTCTTTTCAGAGCAATCTCAGAAAGGATTGACATTCACACTGGACTTCCACATTATCCTCTTTTCCTCCAAATGGTCTGCAGAATAAAAAAAAATACAGAGATGACTGGTTTAAGTCAGCTCAAGGGACAAAGTCCAGTGAGGAGGCACATAAAGTTCAAGTTCATCATCACTGAAATCTGAAAACCCAGGAAATACATAGCTGACTGCCCCTTCCAAAATGACCAGGATTTATTGCTTTTTCAATGTAATACCGTATTTTGTGCTTTCTCCCTTGCCATACAAACTGTCATCACAGTGACCCTGCTAAAAGACTGATCTTTTCCCAAGAAATTCCATCTCAGAAGCATGAAAGGTCTACAAGGGATTCAGACAGCCTGGCAAGTTTGAATTTCATCTCCAGCACGATAACATCTACAATAAAATAAAATAACTGAGCAAATTCATAAACACAGTTTATTAGGAAAGTGCAGGATGGTTTCTGTGAGGGGAAACCCTGCTTGTCCTGAAAAGTCTACAGCAATGTCTAACAGCATGTGAGTGAAGGAATTCCATGAACATAGCACAGCAGTAATTTCCAACATTTTTAAAAAAAAAAAAGTTCCACTAGACTGGAAGAAACAGCCATTTCTGGACTGAGTGCTAATCCAAGCAACAAAAGCAAATAATAATGCTTAGCCACTGCTGTGCAGGGTGAGGCCAAGTCAGAGACATTCCCTAGGTACTGGTTTCTGTCAACATCTTCATCCATTACCTAAAAAAGGAAATTGGGAAAGGATTCCAAGCCTTTCCAAACCAAATCCTGCAGCTAAACAAAAAGAACTCGAGAAAGACCCTACCCCAAAGCTGAAAAAGCAGAAGAAAAGATGACAAAGAAGCTTCAGTGGAAATAATGCATGTTATTGTTCCTAAGCACCAGAACAGCATTCTGCCCAGTGCAACTGTAGAAAATTGCATATTTAAAAACAATCTTTAGTTATCAACATGTGGTTGCAATACAGCTTAGGTATCCCTCAGCATTTTTTCTATAGTAGCTCTTTGACAGAAGAAAAACACCACAACACAAAGTAAGTCCTTCTACTACATATTTGAATGTCAACAAAATAAAAACTAAAGTACAAAATAAATGTTAGAAGACAGTGATAAATCAGGCTTTTAATTTAGCAAAATACCCATAAATACTTCTCACATTAAAATAAAGCCTGCAAATGTGTTTACTTTAATGACTACTGAACAAAAACCCAAACAGTTGGACTGAATTATCCTATAAATTCAACTTTATGGTACTTAGTCTTAGGAAACTGTGATCTAAGCAGAGAAGTAACACACTGCTAAAATCTCTAAGGAAGATGTACAAGCAACCTGTGTTAAAATGACACTGTCCCTATTCCTCTCCAAGAAATTTCATTTGTAATGGAAAACCTGTATTGAAATCTGGGCACCAGGTCCCTTTGATACTTCTTTATTCTTTTCAAAAAACACTGAACTCTGCTTTTGGTGGCTGCAAATTCATACAGACAGACTCCTGAGGATAACCTCCAAGGCAGGAAAAATATATATGAAATGAAATAAACCAAATTCTGCACATTTTAAATGCAGACACAGAACAGGACAACAAATAAGTTTGTGCCTCAGAATGGTTTGTGGGCCTCACAGAACAAAAGCTGTACTGAACTGTAAGTGCCATTCAGAAACAAAACCACAAACTACTGTGTGTAAAGGCTACTGAGAACCTAGGGCAGAACTAAAATCTACCCTGGAATGAAGAAAAGACTGACAAAGCAAAATCTTAATGCTTAGCACTACTCCAAGACTTAAAACATCTGGAACAAGCCTGCTCGCAGCATCACAGTAGTTTAGCTCGTCTGTATTTGTTCTGAAGTCAGTTTAGTGGGTTTTGGTTTTAAGGAATGGAGGAAGTAGAAGCTGAGAGAGCTGAAAGCCTGACAGCCCTCACTACAAGAAACTCAAATTGAGCTGCAGAATGAGTTGCTTATCTATAGGAGATTAAGGTTTTAGTCTTAACTAAATATACAATTTTATTTGTCTGTTTGATTCCATATAAGTGACAGGAGTGAGGTGATGGAACCAATGGATGAGCAATGATTCCAGAACAAAAATAAGTAATTGCCATCATTCAGGTTAAGAGAAGATGGCAAAGAGTACATTTACTCTAGTCATTCTAAGAATAGAAGCTCATAATCTATCTTAACTGCGAGATATTTTAATGGCCTGCAGAATATATCTAACTACAGAGAACAGAAGCCTTAAAGGAAATTAAATTCTCAGGGAAAAATATGATCTAATTAAAGCGTCTACAAACACGTTTCAGAAATGGGAAAAATATTTAATTGTCAGCAACATCTGCAAAGTGTTTTAGTATGAGTTATCTATAACCCTACTGACTTCCAGGTTTCCAGAGTATGTCAGAATGTTTTACCAAATACATTAATTGGTACAGCAATAGTTTGAAGCAGTGCACACCATTTCACTGGAAAAAGGCTGTCAAGAAATTGTGTCTGGTTTTATTCCACATCACTGTCCCTGAACTCTGCCTCAAACTCCTCTGTCTTATCCCAATAGTACCAATAGTTGTACTTATAAAGATACCATAAATTGTAAAAATGTTATCATGTATACAAGGTGTAGAAGATCTGATATCTTATATAAGGTTATAAGATATCAGAGTTTCAAATGAAATTTTGGCAGCTTTACTTTCAGCAGCAGTCTCTCGCATTTGTGGTTTGTTCTAAGTCTTTTTTCCCCTTAGTGAAAGATGTTTCTTTTGGTTGAGACTTTCCCTTGTATTTCACATTCTTTTCCCTGAGGGCAGGAACTTCATATTCTTTTTCCACTGGTCTACAAGTGTACCTGTAGCTGAAACTTCTCTCTTTTTCATTTATTTTAACTTCTTCCTTTACTAATTGCTGTAACTTCGAACAAAACCAGAGACAGCAAGACAGATACAAACATACCTCTCCATATATTGGCAATGTGAAACAAGGAAAAGTTTTACTGTCCAGTGCAAATTCACACCAAGCACAAAGCTGCATGTGTCAGTCCTAAATCACTGTGAAATCCATCAGATTAATCTAGAACAATTCAAAGATCAGAATACAAAATTTGTACTGACACTATAGCTCAAAACTAAACCATTGACTATCAACTACATGCACAGAAGCATCCATGAGATTAGTTGATATGACTATTTTCTAATTCCAAAAAGCAAAAGAACAGAAGAGCAGATCAAAAGTGCACTCCTGGTTAGTCATAAACAGAAATCAGAGAAGATAAAAACCTGTGGAGGAAAATTCATTCCCACAGATGGGATCTTCTCCAGTTTGCAAGTGAGGAACATTAAGACACTTGATAAACAGAAACGTTTTGTTTTCAGACCTGTCAGCCTGGTATCTTCTATGATCATTACACCAACTTCCACTTCACATTCAAAAGGAAGAAAAAAAATTACCTGGAACTAACAGAAATAAAATGTAAATTTATCCTGCTTCTTACAAGGTGACCACTTGTCACACAGCCCACTGAGATTCCCTGCAGGCCTGCAAATAAACTTCTCAAGCCTGAAAATAAACTTTAGCTGTATGTAAGGCTGAGAGCTTAATGTGTGAGCATCTCTTCCCACAGTTATTCCATTTAAAGTGCACTGTCATTTCCAAACTGCAGTACAGGTGTCCTGTGCCACAGTCTTAACCAGAAGCTTCCTATGTTTAGAAATATTTTCTTCCTCTTGTTACTTTTAATTGCATCATGTGGAATTACACTGAATAAAATATTGATTTCCAAGAGTTATGTAGCTTAAGCAATAATGCAGTTGGTAACACCTCTTACTATATTTTCTTTCATCCTCTATGGCAATTTTCTAAGCTTAACTATGTTAGCTCCTGGCATATGGCATGTTAATATGCACGTTGTGGGAGTAATGCTCTCAATTTCTCTACCAATAGTTGGCAGTGTTCACTCAATTCTCTACAGCACGACAGACAGCAATCCCAGAGGACAGCCCCAAGTGACACACTGTCTGGGCCAGGGTTACATGCTAAACTTCAATGTTTTATCTGGGAACATTAAGTCATTCCATGGAAATTAATCTTTAGTTTTAAAAACCTGCAAGGATATGGAGCTTCCATTCTGCTTCTTTATCTTGGTAATGGTTCAGGCTTAAGACATTATCTTGTACTCAGCTCAAGAACAACACCTTGCTGGATACTACTCCTGGTGGTATCCTTTCTTTCCATATTTCTCCTTTTTTTCTTGACTATTCTTCCTAATTTTGACTCCCATTAATACCATAGCTCCTAAATATTAAAAACATAGCAGTGATAACCTAGACTCCTTGCCTTATTCTACCCGGATTTTAGTGGGTTTGCCCTGACAGAAGCCTGTGGAGAACCTCCCACTTCAATTCTGGCATCACTGAAGGCTTTATTATCCTAGTTTGTGTAATTTTAAGCAGCATTTCTGTCATTCTGAATCCATGAATACAACATATAGATATTTTCAAGGACAAGGATCACTTGGCACTAGTCAATCCTGAAAACGAGTCGGCCCTCAAGCCTTCCCTGTTGGCAGATGGCTTTGTGAGCGAGTTACAAGCTTCACTTCACATCTTCCTTCCCTCAGTGCTTTGTAGAAATATATCCATCTATATATTTGTGCTTCTATATATGTCAATACATATTTCTAAATACTTTTTTTTTTTTTGCATTTCATTCTTTTGGCTAAATATATAATTCCATATTTCTCTCCACTTGCTAATTTTACTTTGACAAGCTCTGACAGATGACAAGAAATCTTCTCTTGTGGCTTTCCCACATTCCTCCGGGCCTGATTGCATATCCACAAACAAAGCTGTCAGTGAAGCCACCTGCTTACTGACAAAGCAGTGTGTAAAAAATAAAGCTACAGGGTTTTTCAAACTGCATCCAAAGAACAACAGACAATCCAGAGCCATGAACCAGAACTTGCTTTGAATCAGAGATGTGCTAGCTTTGTTACTAAATGTGTGGACTATCACTAAACAAGTCTCTTCTTTGCCTTTTTTCCCCCCCTCAGAACTGAAGACAGGGAAAAGGAAAGAGATGTCTCCATTCTAACCACTCTGCAAAATTCTTTCACATGAAACAAGCAAAATGCTCCAGATTAACATCTACTGCATGAGCACAGGAAGTTAAAACAGATATGGTGCTGATCCCACCAGAAGGATAAATGCACAGGAAACACCAATAAAATATGATAGTGCCAATTAGTAAAACCCAATCAACAGTACAGGCTGGGGACTGACTGGCTGTGAGTCTAAAGGGCTACAGGTACTTTAATATCAAAATGGACAAGGAAAAGGAGAGAAAGGAAGGACTGTTTGCATTTATATAGTCACACAACACCTATTATGTACAATTTTCCACATACTATTATATTTCCTCATCTTTTAACATGAGGATAGAATTATGTGGGTGAATATATCTTCATCTCCTTACAGCATTCCCACAGACATATACCCAATGCATTTCACTTGTATAATGTACACTGAAGTTGAAAATAGGGTGAAGACATCTCCATTCTCTGTTCTTTTTCCACTGTCTACTAGACATGCACATTTTTACTAATGCTACAGTTTTATATTTGCCAACACTCCTGAAGGAGTGAGAAGAAATACTCTGATTGCAGATCAAGCTAAAACATCCTCCAGACTGCTCTGCTTTGGACCAGGGCAGCAGCTGCAAGCTGAAGCAAAATGTGTTTCTGCATGTCACTGAAGTATGAAATACAGACAAGTGCCCAATTTTATCCCCAGACATTTCCTAATAAGTGAGTCAGCTAACTGTCCCTTCTTGCTCTGCTTTGCTCAAGATGGGACTGACCCATCGAGAGCAGCTCCGAAAGCATTGTTACAGACAGCTTAGTCTGTCTCTCAGCTTCAGGGCAGGCATCTCTGCAGTCCCTGCTTCCCAAACATCCAGAGAGTGGCACCTCTGGCTTCCAGCCCCTAGCCAGCACGGCTTTCCTTGCACAGAAATAAAAAGGAAGGAGCTGAAAACCAGCACATTCACATTTAGTTCTAAGGTACACATACCTCTGCAGTGGCAATACCTGCTGCCTGTAATTATTCCCTGTTACCTGTTTTTTTAACAATGACAATTTCACTCACAAAGTTTGGAAGGCCTACAAAAAATAGAATTGCATTTGTCCCTGCTATTACCCTACATTAGAACACTTTCTCCTGAAAGCATACCTCTAGCAATCCATATTTTTAAGACACACAAGCAAAGCTCTCTAGCATTCTTCCCTGATCAAATAAGAGCTTTTCTTTTCATGTTACACCATCACAAGCTAATTCCCAAATACTCTTCTCTAGAAGTGTAACTAAACTGGCAATTCATTTCAAAGCTTATGATGTATAGCAAACGAAAAATTGGAACTGGTAACATTCTTATAATCAAGAGCATAAGTTATTTTAAACATCTGTAAAGATCCATCACAAGGAATCATGGGAACAGTAAATGAGCCATACTGTACCTATAAAAAAAATTAAGGGTTTGACACCATAAATTACTAGCAATGACAATGAGCCTGTACCTATAACAGTTTGCACTAAAATTTAATTGTAGCTATAGAAAGGTGTACTGCTGGAAAAGCAAAGAGCAGCTTGCAGGAGACACAGGACTGGTAAGCTGTTTATATTTGATTTAGTAGACACTTTTTCAAGACTATTTCATTAGAAAATACATTTAAATTTGCTTTAGTTTGTCATATAAATTTATTTGCATAGACTTTTCACAGACAAATAATCAAGAATTTACATAAAGCTTTTATTTTTGTTTCTGTTCTCAGTTATACAGTGCCACAAATTTAAAGAAAACTAAAAATACCGACATCAAATTCCCAAGGTGATTTTACCAAGAAGAGTCACGTATACATAATACAGCAAATCTAATTTAGTTCCTTGGCACATGCAAATGGTGGCCCTTCACAGAGTCCTAATGAATGGGAGATGACTTCCAGGAATCTGGTCTGTAGCCACATTCAGGAAATAAACCAGTTAGAATTTTAAAATGTTGGTTCAGCTAGGAGAAACAGAAAAATGGAACAGCTCATTCAAACATAAAATAGCCATGAAAATATTTCTGCTCAGGAACTTATAATAGTGTTCCTGCTGCAATTCAATATTCCATCAACTTGGATTTGACAAGGCAGAAACTTTACAGTTAAAACCAGGAGGGTTTTTCTTCCCTCAAAACAGAGGTAGTGAATCCGGGTCCAATAATCATTAAACAGGCACAGAGGGATGTACATTTTCTCATAGTTCTATCTCTGAAGGCATTTGGGAGCAAATGAGTCCTTCAAATTGGACTCATCATTACTCAGAGTTTTACAAGACAAGTATTGCACTGAGCTAATTGTGCATAGCCACCCAGGCTTACCTTTAAGCACAAGCTTGCTCATTACTTCCTTGGGATTTTAATAGATTTGCTGTCTCTAAACAAGAGCTGCACAAATAAACAATTGCATTAAAAACACATAACAAAAAAAGCCTGAAGTTTGGTCATGGCCTTGTACTGCAGGTAAGCAGAGTCAACAGGTCTGACCAGAGACACCAGAGGGGACTGAGAATCTCAGAGCACACAGGTGAGCAAGGGAGAGGAGCCAGTGGAGGTGCCTGAGCACTTCCCCTGGGCACCCTCGAGGGCTGCAGCTGGGCAGCAAAAGCCAAGGGACACGATGCCCTGAGCTATGGGCAGAGCTGCAGCATCAGCACTGGATATTCATACCAAATAGTGGAGCTATGCATGCCAAGGCAGTGCCAGAATTTACATCTTTCTGCCCTAAGGATGCACCTGCAGCAGCCTGAGACCCAGATAATTTCTCACTAATGACCACCTTCCCTCTCCAGGAGGGATCTGCCCACTCAGCTTTTACACAGCTTTTTCTCCTTCCTCAAGAGTACTGAAGCCCTCAACAAACAACAACATGCAACTACACAGAGTCTAAACATCATGTGTTTTACTCCAGAAGTGAGTTAGTTCTTATAGTGCTGCAAAATCTATTTGAAATTACCTGCATCTGAAATGCTAAACAGATGTGAATTTCTCACTTACACTCTAAGCTGTTATGGCACTGGAGCTGAGGTTCTCATTCCCTACTGAACCTACACCAACTTCACAAGAAGCATATGCTTCATCTCCCTCGGAAACATCTGGCAGTGTATTCAGTTCAGGTGGGTGCAAGACATGTAATAAATCCATAAAGGACTCCAAGAACAAAGTGTATTTTGAGCCAAGAGCTTAAAATACATTTAGACTAAGTTGAGCAATCACTAGGTCAGCTTATCTGTTAATGGCAGGCAAGATATTCTCTAAACTATGGATATTGGTGTTTTTATCCCAATCTTCAGTTATTTCAAGAATATGAACTGTATTAAGCACATCTGAGCCCAAAGTTTTGCTGTCTTTTACATATAACTGCACAGAGACTTCTTTCCATACAAAGAAGACAGAAACACACTGTCACTTGACACACAGAGATGTTGCAGCTCTAGAGATGGTGCAGCTTTCACAGCTCAGTAAAAGACTCTTCTTCAGTTTTAAAGGAAAAAACGGCTAGCAGAAAAAAAAGGTTTTAGTGACAACGTTGAAAAGTCAAGAGATCAAGGTCTGAATGAATACATCTTGGACATTAAAGGTATTTACCCTTGATATGAGCTTTTAAATGCTAAGCACTTTTCTGTGTAATATCATAGTACTTTCATTCAGATAAAACTACCCCGACCCTTTAAACCCCATACAAACAGTATCTAAAAGAATTCTAAAATCCTTTTCTTCAGCCTGTGTTACAGCACAGTCCATTGTTGCAGTAAGTGAGCTGTGTTCTGTGTGTTTGCAGGTGTACTGCACTAGTCTTATCCCATGCAATTACTGAGGGAATTTCAGCAATGTAACCAAACTTACTGAGCTCTGCAGTACCTCTGGCAGCAGTCATCTACAAGTTGCTGTAAAAAAAAACCCTGCAGAAGTAACTTCCAGTTAAGAAGTCACAAAAGAGGGTGAGGACAAACAAGACGTGCACAGGGAGCTGACTCACCATGACAACAGCGTTAAAGCAGAGATGCTCCCTGGAACACTCCAATACACTCCATCTGAGGTATCAGAGGTTAAAAGCAACTGCATACATTGACTGTCCCCTCTGACATCATGTTTCACATACTTTAGACCATCTGGTACAGAAGAACTCTTACTTATCACACAGCTTAAATGCATGGAAGTGGCACAAACACCTAATTATTGTTAGAACTGTAAATAGAAGACAGAATTGTTATCTTTCCTTATGTAAGACTACTAACTTACACACTTTCAAATCCATTACTCTCTCCTGTCCTCCAAATATGGTGTCACCATTCCCTAAAGAGAACTCCCCCCTCAGCATTCAGAGTTCAGAAACTCAGCATGTTTCCTAAATCTGGGAGATTTGTTATCTGTGTGACCAATATGAAACTCGCTGTTAACAGACTCCTTTTCCTTATTTCTGCTTTGGAAAGGGAAAAGGTGTGAGAAAGGATGGAAATCTCATACAAATACTCAGTACTAACCCCAGAACCACTCCCCTTCCAGGGAAGGAATGGATCTCAGTTGAAGGCAAAGAACACCTGTTCTTCAGCAGTCACCACCTTTTGCAGATAGAAAGTCACAAGGGAGAGAGCACTGTTACCATCCACTGTGCCATAAAACCCCACCACCAGAGGGAAGTTAAGTAGTATTTGATAAAGAGAAGTGCAGCAAATCTGGGCTTCTGTGTCAACAGAATCATCAAATCATTGATAGTAATAAAGTAAAAACAGTGCACAACACAACACATGTCCTTTGAAAAGATACTGAGGCAATCTGGCTTGCTGGATTTGGAGGAAAAAAAAAATAGAAAGTTTTGTGAGGGACCTAAGAGCAGCTCTCCAGTACTACCCAGTACTGGGGGGCTGACAAGACAGTAAAATTTGTCAAGATGCACAACAGGAAAGTGAGACAGCAAGCACTAATTGGAAAAAATTATTCTGATGGTACAAGGGGAAAAGAGCCACTACAAAAATAATTAAGCAGAGGCCCAAAGAGGTTATGCAGCCTCCATCCTGGGCAGCTTTCAAAACCCAACTGGACAAAGCTTGGATGATCCCCTCACACCTGACCTACTTTGAGCAAGATATTGGCTAGGTCCCTCCAGCCCAAATGATTTTGTGACTCTCCTCTCTGTTAACTCTTTAGCTAGAAGCTTACAAAGACACTTTAACATCTCAGATCATCAGTTTCCTTACTATTCAATAATATTGAGCTCCACAAGATGCAAAATATAGTATCATTCCAGTTGGACATTCCTTTTTTTTATTTAGCTTTCTGACAATAGGCAAATTTCTGCAGAAAATGTTAGCAATAAACAAGATTTGTTAAAGAAAAATAAGAAACACAATCAAATAGTAAAAGTGTCAAGGTCTGAGTTTTCAGTTTTAAATTTAAATTTTAAACCTCTTCAAAGAACTTAAAATACATACATGTTTTAAAGTTTCATGAAGGAAAGGGACATTGTCATTCTAGTTCTTAGTAAGTTTTTTTTTTAGTCTACTTGCCTAGAGCATTTTGTCACAGCACCCTAGTCTCCCTGAAATAGGAAAATATCCTGTTCCTCCCAGGCTGAGCAGTAGCCTGGCCACTACCTAAAAAAAAAAAAAAA
>VWYP01031744.1:492425-520226 GCA_013400435.1 Pycnonotus jocosus
AAAAAAAAATCCATCAGTAGTATTCCTCACCCAGGTGTCACTGCCCAGCAAAGCAGATTTCTGTTCTTCCTTTGCTAACTTTGACCCTTGGAAAAAGAGTACTTCACTGCTTTATTTGTAAAATTGGAACTTAAGCAGAGCAACACGAGAAATATTTCATCTTTTGCCAACAGACATGCTAATAAAGAGATAATCCTCTCATGTTTCTATCAAAGCTGAGGCAATCCACAGCACTAATGCAAAATCCCTCACTCATCTTCTTCCATTTATGCTCTGTTAATCATATAACATTATTACAAACAATACAGTAAACTAATTACAGTTCAGTCACTTCTTTCTTCCACACTATAAACTAAATTACTTACTCGTGGACTCATTCTCTCTGTGCAGATGAACTGTTTGTTTGTTCTCTTTCCTCCCAGGCTGTTTAATGCTACTTCAATTTGCAGACACCAAAACCTTAAGGATGCCTTCCCACATAACCAGGGTGAGGGATCTTGGGCTGTGATGGTCTCTGGGTTTGGGCTGAGGCTTGGTTTTTTGTTTGATTTTTTGAGGGGTTTATTTTTGTGTTGCTTTGGTTTCTTTGGGTTTTTCGGGTTTTGTTGTTGTTGCTGTTGTTTGTTTTGGTTTTTTTGGTTGGTTGGGGTTTTTTTGTTGTTGTTTTTTGTTTTTTTCTGGGGGTTTTTGTTTGGGGTTTTTTGGGGGGTTGTTTTTTGTTTTTTGGGGGTTTTTTTGCAGGGGGTGGGAAGAAAGAGCAGCCATGGGAGAAAGGAGTATGTGTAAAATGGCTTCAATGAATTTTCTCCTTGGCTGTCAGAGCCACTTTTGAATGCTGTACGTAAAATATTCTACAAACCTGGAAAAGTCCATCTGATTCATTACCCTGTAGCCTTGTGAGATTAAATTGGTGCAGTAGTTCAGTAACAGCAAGCACAAAGCAAAATGCACCTATTACTTCCTCACATTCATTACAAATACCTTTGGGCACGTCAACATTCTGCTGAACTATTGCAACTAAAGTATCATGAACCTTGTATATTTGAGGCATAGCATGAAAAGGTTTTAACCTATAAAAACAGAAAGACTTCCAGGGAAAAATTTTAAAACAATCCTCCAAAGAAAAATAAGAAAATAGAATCAACATGAGCTTCTGAAACAGACAGCAGGGTAAAACCATGCCAGCATTTTATGGTTTGGTTTACTGAATACTCAATATTGAGTTCAGAATATTAGAATAAATATTGAATACATTTCAAAATATTATTGTGCTGGAGATGCTGCATATACTCTACCATATTCAATGCTATTTATGAAAGCAAATCAGAATTTGTTCTGAAAACGGTTATATTCTGCAACTGAACCTGAAGACATGTATTCATGCATTATTCTTCTCCTATTTGACAGGAAAGTACGAGAGGCATTAATGTATGAATCAGTGTACCACTATCATTTTTCATAGCATGATATCAAATCTTGCCAACCGTTTTTGAGAACAATAAAAAGCTCTTTCACTCCCAAGGTAAGAAATGTAGCATGGAATCCATTTCGAGCTTCTAAGATCATTTAAAACAATCCACTTTTTGAAATAGAAGTATTTTACATAAATGAAAAACTCTCATGGTACTATGAAGAGCATTGTTAGTCTACTCTGTTGATTTATGAATAAAAATATACCACAAATACAACTATGTCATGTTTGCATGTACAACTCATGCTTCAATGAAGCACCACAGACACTTTCAGAAGAGAAAGCAAGAGACACTTAAAAGGCAGCAACAAAATTAAATCACCTCAGATAGGTTTCATTTGCCCCAACAAAACCCACCAAGACTTAAAAAAAGCTCAGTCTAGGAAAGAAATATTGAATTGTGGATCACAAGGAAGACAAGTAGATGGCACAAAAATCTGTGGCAGGACTTCTTTGGTGTTTCTATAGCATATTTCTCCCATTTAGTTTATCCAAATTCATCTTCCCCACAAAAGTCATGTGGCCAGCCCTTAAAATAATTTGCACTTCATGACTAACTCTGTATTGCTTAATTAGGGATCAATTGCTTTCCAGCTTTCAGCTTGCTGGAAAATACCAAGATAGTACTTTGCCATTTGTGCCAAATAAGTACTACATGTCACCTCACATTGCATTTTCCACCAACTGAGAAAAGTGCATAGAGCACTTTGGAAGCACTAAAGGCTTATCTCTTTCTATTACCAATGATTTACTCTTTCCCTCACCTTAAAAGTGAGGCTGAGCTTTGAGTTTTGGTTTCTACATCTTGATATCCACCCTCTGGTTTTCATCCTAAGCCTTTGGAGGAAATGGCTTTTTGTGAATGCCTCTTAGGAGCTCTGCTTTTCAAAATCCAGGAGTCCTTGTCCTACTGTGGTCATGTTCTGGTGCTCAAAAAGTGCTGCTCTTTCTGCAATGTGCACAAGGGAAAGTGATCATTGAAGAACTGAGGTGTTTTCTAACAGTAATAAACTAGAACAAAATTACTTTGTTTTAAAGATATGCTCCAAATACTGTACAGTCCACCTTGGTGGGCATCTCAAGAAGTCATTGAAGGTCTCCCTTTTTTTATGCTTTTGTACCAAATATTTGGTCCTGAATAATCAAGTGAAATCCAATTTCCTTTAAGATACTATGCACAAAAATAGCTCAAAAGGCACAGAAACCACCCACAAAGAACTTGTCACTAGATAAGTGAAATCTGTAAATCTCCTATCACTTTCAATGCAAAGCACTCTGATTTAAATTTTCTTTATTAAGCTCTCAGTATTATTCTATTTATTTCTATTTTTTCCCATCAGCAGACTGCAATAAATATTTGTATACCTATTTGAAAGATATTAAGTTGTATTAACTTTTAGAATAACTGGGATAAATTAATGGCATTGTGTTCAGTCAATAAGCTTTGCCCAGCAATTGTCACAGGACATATCATAGACTCAAAAGCACATGAGACTGTTTAGCACATTGCAGACATACCCAACAGGTCATGTTTCAAATAATCAAAGACTGCTTTCCACTGGCTTTCTTGCTTTCCTTCTGCTTTACTTCAATTGCTGCCCCCTCAGTTTATTCAGAACTTATTTACACTAATGAGAGATTACTCAATTTTCATTTCCTCACTCAGTGTAAGTACCATAATATTGCCATATGATATTTTATTCAAATAAAAACTTTGAGTTTTTAATCAGTGCAGCAAGGGTCTCTAATATCACATTCCTTCCTTGCCTTCTGCTAAATACTAAGCCAACAAAATGGAAATATCTAATTAAAACTGAAAATGTGGACTATAGGCAGTTTATGGTAAGCACTGTGATTTTTTTTTCCCTACTATGATTAATTGCAAGAATTGAGCTCTATTTTTAACTTTTTTTTTCAAAATGATATCAAGCCAAAATAAAAACAAGCTTGCCTATTTATTCATGTTGCAAATATTAAGAGCTCCATTTCATTTTGCTACTTTAGCACTGTACTCCAGCCTACCAAGGAAATAATCCTACAGTTTTGTTTGGTTTCCTTTTTATGCTAATATTAAATCCTAAGTGCCACATAGAGACTTGAAACTTAAAATTATGTTGATTTTGCAAAGTAGTCATCACTTCTCTATATTTGGACCTGATGACTTTTTTCTCCAAAGTGCTAAGTTGCTATTTCAGGTGGGGAAAAAAAAAAAGGTTTGGAAAAGTCTGGGTACTCTGACAGCCACACCATTAGCAGCAAAATAAATATTAAAATTTACAAATCCTACAGAAGCATCCCATTTTAATGGTGTAAAACATCAACTTTCAAGGTGCTGCCTAGAGTTATGAATCCCTGAGACATTAACTCATTCTCTGTCCTATTCCTGAAGTTGAGGTGAGCTGATCTACTCTCACCAACAGCCCTAAATACAGAGCCCAGTGGCAAGATTCTCTCAAACTCCCTCACCCCCTCAGTCTGGCAGAGTCCACATTTACAAGCCTTCAGGGCATGCTGCAGGGTTTATCTATTTATTCAGGCTTTTGCCTGAGGGAGAGCTGCAGAAGCAAAGGGAAGGTTGGCAAGTTCTCTTTATTTGCAGCGAGGTCATTTTTATGTATTAATTTATGTACATGTGCCTAGAGATTATGATAGGCACATTTCATACAATAGCAAACAACTTTAGCCATAACCTAATTAACTTTAACTAAGGAAGAAAAGAATTCTCTAGGTCTCCATTATAGATAAATTCTTGTGAAAACTCATCATGATCACAGATGCTACAAAATAAGAGTTTGTCTGATCTAAAACTAAAAGGAAAAAAAAAAGTGACTTTTCACACACTGAGGAACACAAGTGAAAATCAAAAGCCAATTTATAAGTTGCCTGTAAATTGTGATACTATTGGAGCCTTTCCTTCAATGCCCTTTGACTTACTGTTGAGTAACAAAAGAAAAATCCTTCGGCTCTCAATATAACTCTGGGCATAATTTTGCCAGTGTTCAAAAGTTTTAGAAATACTGTAGTTCACTAGAAATGGAAAAAAATAAAAGGAGCTGCTAAGAATAAAAGAGTCCCCTGAAAAGGAGCACAAAGTGGTAGATTTGTGGTATTATACTGAAATAATACAATCAATACAAGAAATCAACTGGAAAGTGAAACTGATTGCTGAATATTTTCTGACAAATCTAAAGAGACTTTCCTGCAGGTGTTGGTTTGACCTATTCCCTGAAGAAACAAGAGAAGCATATTAGATTGGCAAGCTCGAGGTACAGCTTAGATATAACACTGTTTTAAGGGAAAGGAAAAAAAAAAACCCCACCATGTTTTTAAGGTGACACATCAGTTCTAGAAATGGACTTGAAAAAAAAAATGCAGTGAGTCTCATGGCACCTGCTCTGCTGTGGTTAAATTATTTAGACTTTAGCTATCATGTTACTTAGCAATGCCAAGTATCAGTAAACAATATGCTGCTTCAGTGACAAACTCAGCCTACACTGGGACCAGACATGTCCCAGACCAATATATTAAGCTACAACAGCACTCAGCAGAGCCAATAAAAGGCTCCATGAAGATTTTTAGAGAGGCCAAGAGAAGTTTCAACCCTATAAAGTGTTCTGTTCTACATTTGCAGTTCATCAGGAGGTGTTGAAATGAGTCATTGTGGTTTGGGTGCATGGATAGATCAGTTTAAGAATTGCTTTGCAGTATGGAGATGCAAAGTGACAGAAACTGAGGATCCTACCAAAAGCTAGAAAGTGACCAAGTACCAAGGGCTTATAAAAAAAGTGAAGAGAACTTGGATTTACAAAAGAAGGGCTCATATGGTGTTTAGAGATTTATTCAAACCAACAGAATAACTCAGCTCCAGCTGCTGTCCTTACCAAAGGGAATGTATGGCAGGGTTGCAGTTCTACTGGAGAAATGAGATGGAGTATGTGTGAAAGTCCAAGAATTCCAAGAATGAAATCACACATATGCCTCAATGACAAGCATGTTCCAAACACCTTCGAGAAATATTCATGGCAAATAAACAGAGAGGAGTGTGCACTAAGAATATGACAAGTAGAGCAGACCTCAGGAATAGAGCTCGTTTTACAAGGAGAGAAGTAGATACTGCATTGTCACAAACACAAATGCAAGGTGAAAGTGGATCACATGCTCAGCAGGTCACACTTGAAAGCTTTCTCTTCCAATATCTAAATTACAGTGACATTCCTAATGACCCATCTTTTGACAAAGGGTATTGTAACTATCATGCGATCTTTAATTAACAAATGAAAGTATTTAAGCTTTACTAATCTGTGGCTGGCTGCCAAATCTGTGGGTTTTGCCATAATATCAAACATGGTTTATATAACATGCAACCCATTCAGTAATTTTCACCAGTTCCAGGCATCCACTTCTCTTTCCTTGATAAATGAAATGCATTCAGAAGCAGCAGAGTAATCAGAAATGGGAGTTGGAAGATTTAGAGTGAAAACCTGTGGGGATTTTCCCATTTGTCACCCTTGGGCTCTGGTAGCGACTTAGGGGGAATGTCACGTTTATCTACAGACGGTAAAATGAAGTTGTTAAGCACAAACTCAGGATGAAGACTACAAAAATGATTTGAAATTTCAAGCCTATCTTCTACTTCCATGGCGAGATAAAGCTGCACAACCTGCCCTGTGCCTGATTCCCAGTGCAAGTAGGGGAACATGTGGATTAAAGCTGCATTGCTGGCTTGGCTACAAGTCCTGTGGAAATGCCATGTCATATTTCCTTACCTGAGCAACCATCCCATCAGACATGGGATCAACTGCCCTGTGTGTAACGATTCTGAGGAGAAAAATGAGGTTCATGATGCAAACTAAACCCCAAAGCTTGCCACAGCAATTTCAAAGTACACAGTTTTTTCTTTTTGACAAATGAAAACCCTTTTTAACACTAAGACTTAACAGTATCTGTTTACAGTGTTAAAAGCTTTAACAATAACAAAAGACTGAAATGCAAAAGCCCCAGGAGCATCACTTGCATTAATAACAAAATATTTTTTCAGACAGTAATTGGACACTACACCTGCTCTTGCATCTAACTGCTAACATTTCTAAAACCATAAAGCTGATTGCAGAAGAGTTGTTTACTGTGAAAACTCTGTTTCATTTTACTTTACCCAGAAAAGTCACTAAATCACAAATTCTTCAACTATGAGTATCTAATATCATGAGGTTGTGGAGTTTTGATCATCACACATTTTATTTACTCAGAACTTCTGACATAATTGTCACGATTACTGAAATGTTAAAAGTTATTATGTTAACCAGCCAACACGTTTGGAATGGAAAGAAAGGGAAAAGCTGTTTTTTCCAAGGTTTAAGAACATAAAGTCCTTAATCTGTCTACTTGTTTATCATGAGACCACTCTGTCTTTGCTGGGGATGGATACCAAACATAACAGATGGTTCGCCAAAACCCTATCACGTTTGCCTCAATTATTTGTGAAAGACTGCAGAGGGGGAGGAAAGAACTATGATGATACATTAAAATCTAAAAGAAACACAAAGCCAGGTAACTAAACAATAGAAGGAATGACATGCTGAAGGAAATAGATGTTTGTGAGCAAGTTGCTCTGGAACAGTTCCAGGATATTTCACTTCAACAGAAATGAAGCAAGTAGAGAGTCAAACAAACACAATGTCAAAAAAGAAGATGGTTAATTCTGCCTACTTAATTTTTTCAGCACTCCAAAGGGACGTACAGCTGATTTTCCACAGAATTACTAACTTAGTATTATGAGAACATATGTAAAAGATAAAGATACACCACTATGTGTAACAATTAACTCTGACTGCAAAAGGGCAAACTTGTTATGTGAAAGGAGACCAAACGACCTTTTAAATACGGGACAAAGCTCAGCAGACAAGAGTGTGCTTTTTGATTCTCCTAAGCCTTTAAGAGTACTTTTTCACGGGCCAAGGTGTTTAAAAGACATGTATTTATGGCATTTAAGAGACCTAGAAAAAAACATGGCAGAGATTTACAAAAACATGTTTAAACATCATCTCTTTTTTCTGAGCTAAGAGTGTTTGACCTCAGAACTGCAGAAATTTAAGGCATTGAAATTGGTTAATTTAATTACATAATCTGATTTCCTATGTATTACTAAACACTGCACTTTTACTTAGCTATCTCTCCCTCTCTAGATCAAGTTACATTTATCAAGAATCTCTTCTTCAAGATGCCAGTACTCCTTGTGAAGACACACCAAAACCAGAAAAACAACCAATTACTTTTGACAATACGTTCCAAAGATTATACTCTCACTTATGGATAAAGTCCAAACACTGATTTTCAGGGTTTTTTTCTTGTCACTGTCCATCAGCAAACACTCATCTTACAAAATTCTTCAATACTGAGTGCTTTCCTTGTCAGAACACACTGGAAATTCAGTTATGATTTGTCACATACTAAATAAGCTATGTACATGAAAATATGACTATATTCTATAAATAAATATGTAACAGGTAACCTAAAAAAGCTATTCTGAGAAAAAAAATTAAGTTCAAGTAACATGTAATTTTTGTGAAATTCACACTAGCACCGTAGATTTGCAGAGAACAGAGAGAAAGGCAAAAGACTTTTCATGATACTTCAGGATAAACGATTCACAAAACTGAATCCCCAGATTTACCGGGGTAAACAGAAGAGATGCAAGAATTAATTTTTTGTCTCCTCCCCTACCTTTATATATAGCTACTGTGCTGAACAATTCTTTGTGTCTACAAAGGAGATAATAAATTACATGACTAAAAATGTTACTAGAAAGAACTCTAGTGTTAACTACCAGATTTCTCTGATAACTAAATTATGTTCTTGGAGGTTTTAGAATTTATTCCATAGATGGTTGAGTCCTTCCCAAGTGAGCTAGAAGTTCTGCCTGAAGTCTTAAAAGCCCTGGTTTGAAATAACTAGATCTTGCATTTTAGGGTAAAGCACGCCTGAAATCTGAAATTCACTTTAGTAATTCACCCTCCTAGGGTGAAGGGTTGTACGCACTCCCACATCTCAGAAGTCACTACAAGGTGCTTCACTCCTGCACTGTATTGTGTGGCTCATGTTATGAACATGAGAAGTTGAACTTTTTGTTAAGTTGTATAAGTATATAAACATGTACCCCATAAGTTTCATTTCAATTTGCAACTGTGTTTGGTTCAAGTGGTTGCCATGGTTTTGTACGGGTTGTAGAGGTTTAAAGGTAGACCTTTGTATCTTGTTAAGTTTCATTTGTACTTGTAACTCTGTATGATTTGTAAATAGTTGCACTTAGGGAGTTGTTAGAATCTTGACAGAGCTGACAATGTTGGCAATGCTTTCTGAGGGCTTCTGCTGGAGAGAGAAAGAAAGAGAAAAGAGGGGCATCTTTCTCCCCCCCACAGAAGGCTCCAGAACGGACCAGGGCTCCAAGCCTGGATTGGTGGACAATGGACCAATCATTCAAAGGCAGGAAAGAATGATTGGCCCAGAAGGACTCCAGGTAAGGACCAATCAAAGCCGAGAAAAGGAGCCAATCACAGCAAGGATCCCAAACCCACCAATCCCTGAGGGGAGAGAGGCTATAAAAGGGGACTGGCAGGCCTCAGAGAGTGAGTTAGTAGCAACAGAGAGGGACGTTCAAAACACACATTGTATCCGGCTTGTCGCAAAGGGTGCCAGACGAGCTCAAACCCCTGGTTCCTGGTGGTTGATTTTTAATAAAACTGTTGGCCAATTTCCCACAACACCCGAGTTTTGTGGCCTCGTTTGGAACAGCTCATACAAATGAAGCTCTCACCTCTTACTGCTGAAAAGGGTGGCTTAAAACCAGGCTACAACATGGAGACGTCCCTCACAGTATGTGCTCCATCAGCCCAAAACACCTCACCTGGAACAAACCACAGCTTTCAGGTTCTGAAACAAAGGTTAACATCCATGGGAAGCTTGAGCCACCTTCCCTCTTCACCACACACCCCTTGCTTTGCTCTGACAGGAAACACTCATCACTGCAGCACTCCTCACTATGTGACGTGATCCATAGTGGTCTGAGTGCTCCTGGAGCACACATCAATTGTCAACACCCTAAGACACCTCAAAACCTAGTGATCAGTTCAGTGTCTATCACCTCTGCTGAAACCTCTCCAGATCAGACTTTCCCCTAGAAGAGACATGAAGACAGCTTGAGTTTTACAGATATTTTTTAATGAGAATAAAGTAAGTGAAGCTGCAGCAGATGTAGAGCTCTCCGCAAACGTTTCTGGAAAGGACTGGTACAAGGCAGTGTGGGAATTCAAGACTGTGATGAAAATAATTTAAACCATCATATAATAAAAAAATCCAAATTCCACACCTCTTGAACAGTGAGAGAAAGGTGAAAAACCTCATCTCTTACCAACATACACATAATGGGCGAGAGCTCAGATCCTGGGAGCTGTCATGGAATGTTTCATCCTGCTCGTTTGCCTGGCAGTGAAACCTCTCTGACCATTAACAAGTAATTCCTTTCCAAGAGCAGTTTAGCTCAGCAACCATCTAATTTCTTAATAAAGGAAAATAAGGTTATCTGTGAAGAGGATGAAGCCAGTGTCTCTGCAATTTACAATTGTCACAATTGCCTTTCTTATAAAATCAGTCTTTTCAGTGTCTAGCTCAAAACAAATACCTTTTCTCACATGTGTCATTGCAGATAACTGCAATTCAATCCTATTTTTCAGTCTTTATTGTAGGAGGTAAACTAAATAGCATCTGCACTTTGGTTGTTTTTTCACTTGTATATGTGAGGAGATAACTGCAAAGAGTGTTAATGCTCAAGTCTATGTCTAATACTCCACAAAAGGAAGCATTCAGCATTTTTCCCTCCATTTCAGAATAAAAAGAATAAAAGTAAACACAAGAGCCACATAAATCAGAATTCTTTACAGCTGCCCTATTTCAGTTGTACATATGCACAATTCTTGTCTGTCTGGCCTTATGGAGGTTGTGCCTACTTTATAAACAGTATGAAATTCAGTAATTTCAAAGAAAATTTAACTGTAAGAGCAGCACAAACCATTATGTTCCAGCAATCCATCATTTTTAGAGAAAAAAAAGTATTTTCTTCACAATGAGCAATTTATGGATTCAGAGAGTACATCTGGTATTTCTATTTCAAGTCTATTATTTCACAAAAAATGGTTCTAGTAAGGGTTAGGCTAGATAAATATTAGAAGAGATTGACATTTTGTGTAGATTATTTCTAGGATCTGAAAATAATTTGGTAAGCATTGTACCAAACAGTGAATAGAAAAATCTGCAGCTCGTAAGTCAATGTATTAATTTTTGAAATAACAGATACATTCCCAAGGGTAAAATGACAAACAATGCTGAAATTTACACTATTTCCTTCCACACACCGCTGGCAGCCCTTGGGAATCCTGCAGCCAGGGAAGGTCTGGTCCAAAGTTATCCCAGTCCATCCCAGGGAAGGCAGGGAGCCAATGAAAGGCTCTCACAGCTCCTTTAAAGCCAGTGTCTCCTTACTGTCCACACTCTTATGGAGAAGACTGAATTAAAAAATTTTCTCCCAAAGACAGGTTGTTGGGGTTTTTTGTTGGGGTTTTTTTTAACTCCAGTGCTCCCTTAGCAGTTAAATAAGGTGCTGTGGGCTGATTCATCTGCACTAAAAGAAATTTGAGACGATTTTTATGCTTATATTTCAGTACAAATATTGTTTAGGATCTTCATTCTTATTTCTCCTCAGTAGAGGACAACCACAGGGGGAAATAACTGCAAAGAAAATAAATACAATGAATCAGTAGTTGTTTTACTTTGTTCTCCATTACACTTAATCATTTTGTTGTCCATAAGCATTTGAGGTTTTTGATCCTTAGGTTTTCCACAATTCTTTTATGGTCTCACAACATGATCTTTCACTGTATTATCTACAAAACCATTTGGCTACAGGTTAAAGACAGCCCAGCTTCCAGGCCTCACTGCATAAATAACAGGAAAGGAGAAGAGGGCTGAACATAACTTATTATATGTTTAATTTTCTATTTCCTTGATAATTGGTTGATAAATGGAAAAAGAGAACATTTTATTGATATTCAATCTCTTCATCCTTCTATTAAGCAGTAACTTGAAAGTTTTACATTAAAAACCCTCAGGAAAGTGCTACTACTTACATCAATAAAATATTGAAGGAAAATTGCAAGTCCCACTTCCACTTGAATGTTCTTGGGCCACTGTAAGACACGGTAAAGAACTACAGCAAACCAGAGTAAGTTTCCCTAAAGGCTGTGGAATGACTAAATTATATATTTTTTAATTGATCTGCTGAAATTTTTTGATTAGGTGGCTATGCTTGCAAACTTTGTACTTTATTTAGGAATACAACATTAGAAGATTTTTATTGTTAAAACTCCATTTTTTTTCATAAATATTTGTTTAGGCCAATAAATTCACTGTTAAATATAGCTTCTAAATAACCAATAGCTGAGCTTGGTTGGACCAGCTAATTAACAATGAAAGAAGCAGAAATTCCTTATACTTAGTCCAGAATAAGAAAGCCAAAGCTACCTAAATTCCTAGACAGATGGCAATAGAAACTTGGTGAATGGGTATGAATTTTTAGAATTCCAATATTGGCAGCTCAGGGAAAGCCTCCTAAGCTCAGGTGCATGCAGCATACATCCCCTAAGCTTGGCCTGTCACACAAACCCAGGACATATGGGCCAAAAATAAAAGCAAAATTGTGGCTCACTTGCACCCTCACAAGCAGCAGAGCAAACAAAATGTTTGCCAAGGCTTTCCTCTCTCAGTTTCAGGCACATGCAGCTGGCACCAATGCACTCTTCTCAAGCACCAAAGGCAGCAGATGGAATGAATTACATATTTCAACAGCCTTTGACATCATATCAAACACCTTGGCTTCTAGTTTGAGAAGAGTAACTCTTGGGATTTTTTTTTTTTTCCAGCGTTCACCGCCAAATAAAAGTCACACACAGTTATTTCCTCCTTTATAGGACAACATAGCCATGCCATATGCTGCTGACTTGCAAGTCTTGCAGAGTGAAACAGTGCAACAATAGCAACATAAAATGTTCTGAGTTTGGCTTTGTGGCTAAGGCACTATTCACTGAGCAATGAGTTACAGATAAACAAAGCTTCAAATCGCAGAGCAGAGCAGTCTGGGTTGGAAAGGGCATTAAAAATCACCTACTTCCAAAACCTTCCCCACCACAGGCAAGAACATCTACCAATGCCCACTGCATTGTGGAAACTATGGGGTGTTCAGAACTTTTCTAAACCAAGGAAATTTCAAGCCTCTACATCTTGGCAAAACTGATCAGCTGTATTTAAGAAACATCATCAACTGATTTTAGTTTGTTCCTTGAATTTCCTAGCCTTAGCTACCTTGCATAAGTGCACTACCCAAGGAGGTGGGGACCTTTCCTGCTGGTCACAGTGACAGTGCTGCTGGGAACAGCATGGTTAAACATGCCCCACAGTGTACTACTTTCATCCAGGAACAGAAAAAATCTCCTCTAGGCACCACATTCAGCTGGAAGTCTGTTCCTGAACTGCATCACAGGATGTCTGGGTGCTCACATATGTGACTGTAAGTCCAAGGAGAGGCTGGACCACAAGCCTATTCCAGTATTCCAGTCTATTCCTGACTTCCATCACTTGCTCGCTTTCCTCTCTCTCCCAGAGCAGCTGTCAGACAGACCTACACACATCTGAAACGTCTTCCCCTTCCCCTCTGCCCTTCCTGCTCCCCACCCCTACAAAACTGTACCTCTGCCAGACTCAGAGACCATCCAGAGGCTGCCTCAGCAGAGGGCAGAGTGAGAGCCCATTCTGAGGAGAGCCAAGCTGCAAGGCACCATGTCTGCACAGGGCCAGGACATCATCTAATTCCTCTGAAGACCTCAAAGTGAGTGAGCTGATCAAAGTTCTCCTATGCTTACAGGTCTTCTGTTTTCCTGGAGCAAGCTACCAAGTGCCTCTTTGTTCTTTATGTTATCAATCATTCCTTCCAGTCTCAGGTTTTGAGCAGATCAAGAGAATGCACCTTGTTATGACCTTGGTTCCTTCCCCTTCTGCTGAAGTGGGATCAATGCTGGCTATCCTGCCTCTTTCAGATAACAAAGGTTATTCTGCCTTTTTCAGACTGTATCAGACCCATATTCTCCCATAGCTTCTTAGCTGGAAACTCTGCATGCGCAGGTGACTTTGATCCTGGCCAGCTCAATACTTCTTTGAAATACTTTACCTGCTAGCACCAATACTGATGAAAATCTCTCCTGGCCTATTAATATATAAAGTGAGGAAAGAGAAAACTAAGTATGATATTCTCATTCTCCTCCTTCCCCCATTAGTTTATTTGTATTAAACGATTTTAATAAGTCTCAAGTTGAGCCTAAATGATCCATTTTTTAAAAAATCCCAGTTTAACAAAGAGAAACATTTAAGCTACAATACTGATCTTTCTCTCCTCTACACATTTTTTCTCCAAAACCAGTTTTTCCTCATTTCTGTTGGAGAAGAACATTCTTCTCTCATCAACTGAAAACAATTTTGACATATCCCTAAGAATTTTCTCTCTCAAAATCTGCTGTCTTAATGGATTCAGAGTAAATTGATAGTCTGCTGCAGTTCCATATGGAATTAGGAGCTTCTATGTACCTAATTCAGTCCAAAGGGTGCCCTTTTTTTCCAGTTTTGTTCAAGACATTCTCACTTTGCTTCTTCCTAATTATTGCATGCTTCTGAAGTTTAGCTGTCTGCCCAGTTTCTCCTCTTTCTTGCAAGAGGGACAGCTGAGAGAGAGAGGATTTTTCTGACAAAGATGAACTACTTCAATTCATCTCACTTGTCTGCTATCCTAATCTCTCAATTTCCTTAAATCAGCCACTCAAAGTGAAGAGACTAAAATGCTTACAGAGACAGAATAAAGAAAAAAAGAGCCCAGCACACACAACAATGGTACAAAGAAAATAGATTGCCATGTTAAAAAAAAAAAAGCATCAACTCACCCTATAGAGCCACGCAGAAATCAGCAACATGTAAGCAAAATGTATTTCAGAACTGAAATGACAACAAGGTAGAGCAAGAAGCAGTTCTCAATCTGTACATTCAAAGCAGTTTTACTTAAACATTCCAAGGAAAGTACTTATTTGTACTTTGTCATCATCACTGTGTCAAAATAAACTGATCTTAGCCTTCATGTTCAGCACCACATTAATCTAATTTATTTGCTAATTTCTGTGTAGTACATAACACATGATGCAGTTTAAGATGTCATTGAAACAGAAAACTCAACTTCCAAAGTATTTAATTTAAATTGTGGATGTGATAGGGTATCCTGTTCCTTTTCTGGCAGTCAAACACAGATGCATTTTTTCCTTTGCTGTTGATCAATTAAAATCACCAGCTGTTTATGCAGAACTGCTGGCAACCTTGGAAGTGTCATTTCTCTTCCTAAGCTTCATGAACTTGATTTACCCATTTGTTTAAAGGAACAACAAGCTAATAATGTAGATGTTTTCATTATAAGTACATAAAAATATACAAGAAACAGCCCCTGCTCATGCAAAACTTCCACTGCAAAGAATTATACCTGCTAAAGAGCTACTGCATCAAGCTCTACAGGTTGAAGGGAGCATAAATCTGTGTGAAAGTCTTCAATTGCTGGAACAATCTAAACCTTTCAGCTTACTAATTAGTTCAATTCATACTGTCTAAGTCATAACACCTGGGGCTTATTATAGGCAAATTTTAAAGATGTATCAAGTCTGTACAGGTGTGCAAACAAGCCATAAAGTTGTGCTGCTTTCCCCCACACTTAGGAAGTGATTTTTTTTTTATTTTTAGCACATTTTTTTGTTATCTACATTTGATCCTTAACTTAAAATGGTTGCCCTTGCTCTTTACTGCAACTTTCCAGTGATGCTGAGGTCACTGTCAAGTGTATAAAGCACTCTGATTCTTAGGTTAAAAAACCATCATTAACCCAGTCTTTTAAAATAGCATTGACAGAACAGGGAGAAGTGCAGTGTGATGGAGGTCAGACATCAATGCAGACTGGTGAACCCATATGGAACCTGGATATTCTAATTTTTGATACTTATGACAAGAACACATTAGCGATTGAGAAGCCTCACCCTTTTTTCATAGGTGAAGCTCTGATTCTAAATGAACTGTCCATGACTGTACTCCTTTTTCTTTTCGTAACCTTGCATTAGAAATACATAAATGCTGTTTTAAGGGTATCTTTCAGAAAGTTACAGAACAATGACTATCCCATTTCATTATGCCCAGAGATTCTCACTATTATTCATAACACTTGAACAAAAAAAATGGTTTAAAAGCTACTAAAAGTTGCTATAATTGGCAATCATGATCTAACACAGCCAAGCAATACTATCAATTAATTCATTCCATATATATGTTCACATGCAACAACCTGTGGCACAGGCATCGCAGTAACTACTTCCCCATTACTAGGGGGAATATTTCTCTGATTTTTGAAGTGCATAGCAATTTAGTTTTCCAAAAATCCTCCACTGTGTTCCACTGTCTTTTGGTACCAGTCCACTGTCAAGTCATGCACGTTGAAACTTTTTAACTGAGCATATGTTGGCTGCTCATTTGGTATTTAATGCCAGGTGCTATCTGGAAGCCAGTTTTGCTCGACTCAAAACAGAAAAGCAGGCTTAGCCTAACATCTCCCATTCCCATACACAGCTCTCACTGGAAGCAGTTGTTCACGCACTATCAGATCAAACCCTGGCCAGATAAAGCCGAACAGCCGTGACCCACACACCAAGCTCCAAATCCTCCTCCTCCATGGCTATGTCACACCCAGGCTGCCTGAACAGAGCTCCAGTGAGCCATCTCAGAGCAGACAGGATCCCTGTCTCACAGTTGCATGGATGCAGCAGGGAGGATACATATGCACCCAGAGTGGAGCACATGGTACCTGTCTTTCTCAGAGCTGATTATTCTGATGTGGTCTGACAGGAGCTCCATCGAAGTTGTGTCCTTTTCAAAGCCTCCCTTGCTGCGTCAAAGTCAACAGATGTGGCAGTGGAACAGCATTTGGAAAGACTGAGAAGCCAGGCATGAAGGCTATTCTCTCCCTGCTCTGTCACAAACACACAGTAGGCACCAAGTGGAGCCTCCTGTAAGCCCAGTTCTTTGGAGAAGAGAGGTGAGCAGCAGGGAAAGCCAGAAAGGGAGTGGCAGGAATAGATCATTCTGTCTATAAAATAAACTGGGAAGGAAGCACATGCCAGTGCCAGCAACCTATCATGAACTAGGTGATGGAAAACAGACAACAGCAGGAAAAGATGACATTTTAAAGACACTTTCAAAGATAATTTACAGTTACAATAGTGATCCACAGCACTGAGAAATTATACCTGTCAGATGACTAATTGGTGATGAACACCACATGACGGAGTGAAGCTGTTTGACAATAACTGTCAGCATGATCACAAACAAAAACCACCAGCTACATCCACAACAGTCCCATCCAGCATATTAATGAGGGAGCTGGGACAATCCTTCAAAATACTCTGCAAGACTGAGGTCAAATGATAAGTGATTTCATTTCAGGCTAAAAATCTTTGTAATAATTTATTAGCTGGTATTTTTTTGTTGCACTCAGAGATAGAAAACAAATCAGTTTCTTACTAAGAAAAGCAATCTAATCTAACCATACACAGCACTTTGGTCTGAACTTGGACAGATACTCTCCTCCTCAGATCATAAAGGTAAATCATTTGTACCTAGGATGAAGGGCTTTTCTGGCCTTAACCTCAAGGTTCTCTTTAGAAATTACTTTTTATTATTTTAATCAAATTCATTGACCCCCACATACTGCAACAAGAATCTAATCACTTGCTTCACAAGTTTAGTACCCAGAGACGCTACAGAAGTTTTAACAGCTGTTGGAAAAATGTTGCAGCCTCGGACTTTTTTAACTGGAGTTACTACAGCCAAGGTTTGCTGTAAATTGATGATGTAGCTGGAATAGATGTTAATATGCAGCTTGATATATTATTCATGAGAATGAGTCACAGACCTAATTAGAAACATGACAAGAAAAGCTTTTGAGTCCACAATCTGGATTCTCCCTGACATGAAAGATTTGACATGTGAATATATTTTCACTTACTGAGAGAAGAGACAAATGACCTTTCACATCTAAGCACAAAAACATCATATTAGAGATGCAGATTTTGCCTTTCTGAGAGCTTGGGGAAAAAACAGAAGTATCCAAATTGATATAAAAGAAGGCCTTCAAAAATGTGATTTACCCTTTGATGGAGCATCTGACTGCTTACGAAACATCCATTCCATGTACCTGGCCAGTGACAGACATTAAAGAGAGGCTTTGTAACTCTCTGTCAGGTGATCATGACTGGGAGTCCAATAAGGTGGCACAGGAACATGTCCCATCAAGGCATTTAGGCCTGATAAGTAGAATTTTGAGAGGAATCACTGCTGGTACTTTTTTTTTTTTTTTTTTCACATTTGGGTAAATCATTCCTTATCTCAATACCTAAAAATCAGGTGATTTAATTTCTAGATCTATTTAAATCTTACAGTCATATTCCAGGCCTAGATGAGACTAAGTTTCAGATATATAAAGATGAAGGTATTGCTGGATAAGTTTGAAATAAATGTGGTCTGTCAGGCAGAGAAAGAATATTATGGGAAACATTTTCTCCAGCTTACAAAACAAACCACCACAACATACTAATGAGCTGTCAAGATGGACACTTTAAACAAACTATTTTAAGTTAGATGGCAATTAGTGTGAACCTTACAGTACACATGAAAAAATTAAATTAAAATACTCACATTCCTACCCAGTATTGATCTTATCCCAATAAAACCAAAGGTTACCCCAATGTAAGCAAGGCTTCCAAGAAAAACAAACTCAAGTGGCACATAAGCAACTGGGAGTTATTTCAGACTTCACAACACTGAGCAAGAAAAGTCATTACTAATAAACAGCCAACAGCTTTGCACTCAGGTGTCTTTCTATGAGGGCAACACTGAAGGAGATAGAAAGGAAGAGGTCAGGATGTACTAGCTTCCAAAATTAATAATTCATTAAAAATTTCACTTAAGAGAGGTGCAATAAAAAAAAAAAAAACAACTTGAGAAGTACCGTGTAACACCTCAGAATCAATGTTCTCCATGTCCTCATTGGTACAGGACCAGCTCCTGAGCTCTCTGTAAAACACACAATCACAAAGATTTCACTTACCCCAAGCTGCTTCTGTTTCCTGTAAGCCAAATAAACACAAGCCCTGCAACAAGAATAGGAAGCTATTTCATTCTGAGATATTTTTACACAGCATTATTTGTCAGCAGGTCAAAACCATCTACTGGTAGTGCCAAGGAAGGTACCAAGGAGGAAACAAGTGTTAATTGGATAACAGCTACAAGTAATTAAGCATTGCCTCAAACTACAATTGCAATACCTGGCCTTGGGATATTTTGAACTGTTTCAAAATAAAAAAAATTAATTACAACCTTTTATAATCTGTCATTGTTCAGGGATATAATTATTTTCATTCTTAGTGAAAACAGGCTTCTTTAAATCAATGAAATTTATATTTAGAGGAAAATGTGGAAGAGACTAAATGTCACATTTTTTTAATTTCTAAATCAAGAGATTTCACATCTTCAGCCACTGCTGTTGAGATTACTGTTATGTTCATGGTCCAGAAGTAGATTTTGAACAAAATTTAAACCCATAATTTAATGATAAAAGGCTCAACTATAGAAAGATCATGAAATAAATGAGAAAAGAACCCCAGAAAACAAAGCAGAAAAGTGTATCAGGACCTGACAACTTAAACCCTATGAGTTCAGTTTTAAAGCCTTGATCATCAAGCTGTAACATTCACCAAACAACTGCCCTAAAGGATGTAACTCTGCACAGGTCTTATTGAAGATGAAAGCAGCAGCTCATACCCTTGACATGGCCAGCAACAGGAAACAGACCTCAATCTGCCACTACTCAGAGAGCATTCAGTCTAGAGAGGGAGCTCTTGAAACGTTGCTTCTTTATATTCTTCTAAGCTCAGCTGAGATTCCGGTGGTTAACAGCCAGAGGGGAAAAAAAAAAAAAACACCAACAACAACAACAAAAAAAAAAAAAAAAAAAAAAAAAACAAAAAAAACCCAAAAACAAAAAAAAAAAACAAAACCAAAACCTACATCATTCTAGGAAAGGGATTTTTACAAGTTTGCTTTGCTTTGCTAGTATGTTTACACAGAATTTACTTCAAAGACTCGTAAGATAAAGGTTTCAAAGAACCAGTGTTCTGCCAAGGAGGTTGTTTGTTATGGTCACTTTCAAACTAAATATTAAAAACCCTACTAGCTGATGGCCATATACTAGAAGTTACACTAGACAAGTGTGGCAAAGCTGTAGCAGGGTCTGGTGCTTCTCTATGTCTTTCTCCTAGCAGTCCCATCATTTCCTTTCCTTTACTGACTGCCTCAAGAAGTCTAAGAAGGGCAGACAGACAATACAATGAGTCTGTCATATCTTAAAATAAAAAGTTTAAAACTCTTCTCTCTCTGCTCCTATATTTTATCTCCATCCCCCACACTCACTTCTGGGCTTGAATGGTATCAAGGAGTCAAACCTCAAGAGGGAATATTGGCACCAGAGCATCCACCAGAGGCATACTGTAGATTTTGTGCCTACAGTACTCAGACAAGAATTCTTGCTTATCCCAAGACAAGGGTGAACACAACTCTGCAACAAAAACTTGGGAGTTCTTATGCTAGGAGGGTTTGTGGTTTTTGATTTTTGTGTTGGGTTTGGGGTTTTTTTGCTACTAACAAGGTAATTTCAAGGGAAGAATCCTAAAACATTCTCAGATTCATCAAGCTACTGGAATGTAAGCACCAGTACAACAGCTCTGACTTGCTCAAGTATGGAAGTGCATTAGGATGTCTAAGTGAACATCAACCTCAATTTATTCTTAACTATATGGTGGAAACTTGTTCTCCCTTACCCAGGAAACATTCCAGTCTATCTTTACTCCTAGAAAGGCAGAAAAATTGAAGTTAGATCATGTTATAAACACTACCTCACAGGTTCTTGAGCACAAAGGTGTGTGTACAGCATAAACCATTGGGGTTTTGCTTGAATTAACAGAAGAATTACTTTTACTAAATCTTATAAAGATATGTTTGAGGAAGGAAACAAGATTAAGACAAAGAAAGAGGCAATAGGAATGTAACTGCCTTACAACTTTCATAGTGTCTCTTGGTTTAAATAATGGATGGACCTAAACCCAAAAATGCTAGGACTGATACAATCAAACACAGTACGGCAACACAGTTTAAAACAAAATGTAAATTTTCCCCCGTAATGGATAGGATGACAAAACTAAGTAGGAGTGTTTCCCATTTTAGTTTGTGGCTCTGAGTAGTCCATTAATAATTTCTACAGCTACAAGCCCCCACCCAATGAAGTATTTAAGAGATTCCTAACTTGACCTCTATAGGCAGCTTCATTTAAGCTCCACTTTGCTCCCTTCTGATTTCAGTGATCTTCCCCAAACTGGCCATGTACTCAAGTCAGTGGGACCCCTTATGCCCTAAGGGAACCTAGACTGATGCTGTAAAACCCTTTCAATAAACCAAGGAGACTTCTCAGCACAGCAGTCAGCTCTAATGGAGACACATGAACTGAAATTACCAGTGAAAGGAATATCAGCTATCAAACAACTGAGCATTTACAGCAATGAAAATGTCATTTATTTACAAAACAAACAACAGCAATGGAGCTCAATGTTTGACTAAAAATGAATAACATGAATGTTTAGACTTAAGTAATCTCTTTGAAACAGTAATATTGACAGAGAAAGCCCTAAACTGTGAAACTTTCTAGTTCTCAGTTTGTGGTAGCTGCTCATGCTCGCTTGTAAGAGTCAGTTGATCATTGTGAGAAAAACCCCAACACAGAAAGCAACCTCTGTGCAGGGAGAAGTCACAGAAAACCTCTTCCTCCCCACCCCAACCTTCTTTCTGTCAATGAAGAAGCACATATAAATACAGATAAGAATTTAGTGATGCATCTAATTCAACAGATCAATCCAGAGTGTTTTGCAAAGAAGTTACAGATTAGAAATCATACTTTGACCATGCTACATAGAAAATTCAGACTTTTAGAAGTAGTTTTAATTTTAAGCCTCTCTGATAATGCATTCTGTCCCAAAGTAAGCCATTTAAATAAATGAATGGCAATTTCAGCTCTTCCAAATTTCCACTGCACTTAAATTATAAGATTAAACAAACATAATCTTTGTTAAGAGTTTAGTGAGAAAAGCTTTGACGTCAAATCATTCTAATCCTCTTGTTAATACAGTTTGGTTATATTTAGGAACACCATTTCCTTGCTTATCAGATATATCCAAGATTCACAGAAGTGCTTAATCGAGAAAATTCTCCCAGAATTATCAGTCAGCATCACAGTATCTGCTTCAGAATACATTCTAGACCCTTCAATGTAACATCATCCCAGACTGCATTTGCCCTTAATATATTTAAATCAGTTTGATCCCAAATATTTTACATAGCAGAAGTAGAAAACGTCTCCTCACACGTGGTTAAATCACAGTTATACTTGACTGTTATATAAACACTAGTATTACTGTACATCACAATGTATCTGGCTCACATCTGTGATCATTTTCTTTTCATGTTAACATTTATTTCAACATATACAGCAGCATTTACGTATGGCCAAGGTCCCATTAGGCAGAGCTTGGCAGAGGCTGGTGGTACTACAGTGCAGACACAGCCACCTGCCAGCACAACTGGCCAAAACTAAAACAAGCAAAAGAAGCAAAACTAAACAAACCCTAAAATAATTCTTAAAAATTTAAAAAACCCCAAACAACCCCCCCCCCCCCAACACTAAAGGTGATTGGCCCACTGGTCTAGTTACTAATAATATAGGAAGAACACAACCATTAAAGATAGCTGGAGACACACCTGGGACACAAGATGGCCAAAGCCAATTCCTGGCTATCCCATAACTTCATTTTCTGTGCAAACAGAGGTTTCAGTTGCCCACATTTCAGAGACTGAAGCTGCCAGACCAGGTTGAGCATTCAGCAAAGCTTTCAATACAGAAGTCCAAGCTTATGAAGTGTGATTCTTCACTTAATTCCCTATATTCAAAATTGATTATTCAAATCTACTCCTGAGACAGTTCTCAAGATCTATTGAGGACATGGAACAGTTCAGAAAGCAAACTAAGGAAAACAAGGCAGAAAAACAAATTTGACAGGACCAGGGAGAAAATGCTGAGGGGGAAAAAAAGGCAATTGTGGTTTTTACTGCACCATTTTTAGCTATAACTTGTAATTGCTGTGGGGTAGTTAAGAGCTTATTTAGGCTGACAACTTAAGTCAAAAGTTTATTATTTCATTCCTGATGCTGAACACTTGAAATTCTTCAAGTTCTTACATCCCAAGTGAATCCTGTATGCATAATATTGAAAACACATTCTTTATCAAAAAGAAAAATAGATTTAAGCATAATTGCAAGCATTTTATATATTTATACAATTCTCAAACTACTAGGTCAATTCCTGAGACTATTTTTATCTTTTGCTCCTGTGCTTACTGTTGTCTTATTTCATATTCTGTTACTACTTGTAACCTACATTAATCCTATCTCACTGCAGTGCAATAATAAAGCAAATAATTACCTAAGGGATGAAAAGATTGTATTCCTCACTATCTTGCATAAGGATGAAAACAAAACATTTCAGGGACTTCAACAACTTATTTCTCTTAATAGAAGGGAAGAAGGAAGAAAAAAAGAGCTTTAAAGACTTCACAAAGCTCAAGTAAGGAGCGCTCGGGGGAGGTCAGGGTTAGGGCGGGCAGGCTCAGGTGAGCCGCTCCCACACACTGAAGTTAAGCTGTTGCTGTACAGCAGTCTCTTCAAACTGCTAAATTTCATGGTCCTGGCTGTCTTTTTCACAACAGCCACTTCAGTACAGGACCCAGTGTAGTGAAAAGTTCTCTAGTTCTGTTTTCTCACACAGAAATTCTTAATTCACTTCTTTAAGATACACAACTTGACAGAGAGACACCTCAGGAGGCAACAATTAATTGCAACCAGTTCCCAAAGTGAGCCTGTAAAATATGCTAAACGTCTACATTATGTGCTATGGGGATTTCAAGACTAAAACTTTAAACTACATTTCTTCAGTTAAAAATGACTGTCCATTAAAAAGCTTAAACATAGCCAGTTACCCTGTCCCAGACCACCATCCAAACACCCCTTTGCTTGTATGAAGCTCTTGTACCTTTTGGGTATCTTGGCTACAGAATTAAAACATGCAAGATCTATTCAGCATTGCTTAGCACTGAATCTTCAGAACAGGAGTACAAATAGAAACACTTATGTAAACAAACAGAAACAACTAGGAGGTTTTGGGGTTTTTTTTTCCATTTTTTAGGAAGAATTAACACAACAGTAATAGAAGTCACCTTTCTACAGAAGCAGCTCTCACAATTAGGACACTTTAAACTGCACCACAAGTAGTTACTAGATATGAAATCTGGTTGTTACATGCCACCAATAGTGTGTGGAACTGCTAGAGTAAAATACCATAGACATTTTCTTCTCTTTTTCTTTCGGTTCCAAAGACAGTCATAAAGCCCGGCTGGCTCCTTGGGTAGCTGTGTTAACACTAAAAACACTGGCCAGAAGAAATGATTGCAATCACACCACTGCAATCTTCCACAGAGGAGGGCAATCATACAGATCACTGTATGGTCAAATTGCCCCCTAATTTTGGTAATGTCCATCTACTCTGGATACCCTTACTTTGTATTTTTGTTTCTCAGTCATCACAGAACTAAGAGTTGCAAGAAAAAGAGAAAGAAACAACATGAACAGTCCTTGGGTAAGAGCAATACTGGACTGGCAGGAACTAAAAATAGTTGATAGCATCTGTATCAGGCCTTTTTTTAAACTCTCTACCAGCTTCCATTTCAGGCATCCTGTTAGTGTGATTTAGGATTTTGCAGCTAAATACAAAGGACTGCAATTTGAGAGGCCTACAAGAAAATAAACCTTATCAGACTTCCTCCTCTCCTCCAAGTGACAGGTGTAAATTACAAAATGAAAGGGCCTAGAGAGGGCTTCAAGCCTGATTTTAGAAAAAATATAGTATTAGTATCAGATTTCAAGGGAATAGAGATATAAGAGCAGCAAGGAAATGCTCCCAGAAATGTTTTCTAGCCTGAAGAGACAAGCTAGCCACATGAACAGGAGAGAGACACTTCTTTTACAATGTGCACATTACTGAATGCAATATCTATTGGCCCTCCGGGCTTCTGTTTTTAACAAAAAACAAGACATTAGCTTGTGTTTATGAAGACTATAATTAGACTTCAATGTTTTTGCTCAGCTTCTGAGCAAAATACAAAGTAGACCACATTACATGTTAGTAAATACAGCATTTAGAGTAATAACTACATAGTCCTGTCTTAAACGTTGAATTCTTCATAAACTGTGATCAAGTCCATGAAATGTAGTACCTAACCCACTTAAATCCCACCTACACCCCAGACATCCACCTAATACTTGCTTGTGTAACTGATATTTTCCACTCTGCTCCCTATCCCTTGTCTCACCACAGCCCTCAGCCCGCACCACCCAACTTCTCACCTCCCCAGGCATAACAGCTTGCATGCCCTCAGGTGCTGCTGTTAAGTACCAAGCAAGCACCTGTGCAGGTCCCTGACTGCTTGGAGAACAGGTCTGAAGTGCAGACTGCCCACCCCTCAGAAGAAAAAAAAAAAAAAAAATTACAACTTTTCTAAGTAATTTGAGACTGGTAAAAGATACATCAGGACATTGAGAGACTTGATTCCCTTTAGGCCAATCTTCCTCCTCTGTGAAGGGAATATGGTTTTTTGCCAAAGCAGAAGCATGTTTTATTAGAGCAGTCTCCCTCTACATTTGTCCCTCCTCCCCAAGAGGCCACTCACTAGGCATATACATAAATATCTATGTCTGAAAACACACTTACATGAGTACATGACTTGCACTGGAGCAGTTTAAGGCATAGTTTTTGTTGCACAAAGATGCAGAAATCTGTCCTAGAAGAGGCACATTTTATGTAGCTGTAAGAACCCTGCCAGGACATCTGCTGCTAAAGCAACAATCCCAGTTCCACAGTGGACCAAGCAAGCTGAGATGGAAGTGCTGCTTTATCACTGCATAAACCACAAAGTATGGGTGACAAGCCTTTTTTCAAAGTTTGTCTGAAAGTTTGGGAAGCAGGTTTGCCTGCAGAGGGCACACAGAAGCATGACACATTTGCCTACTGTGCACCTACAATTTCTACACTATCATCATCACTACTCAGGTGACTGAGCAAGCTGATAGTACATAACAGGCTATCTAGCACATATAGAAAGCCACAGAAAGAAGAAGAGAGGAAAAAATATGAAAAATTACAATATAAAAGATGCTGAAGGAGTGTGGCAAGGACTGAGGATTAAGAAACACAAATAGGAAGAGTCCATACCCTTTAATTGTAAAGTGCTGAAGGTAAACCACAAGTACTTGCATATTTGAGCTCACCACCCTGACTTGCATGCCTTGTCCACATTCCCATTATTTCAATAAAATCTGCTTCCTGCACAAGCTGCCAGGTCTCCAGTACTAGCCTTACCTCCCTTCCAGCAGTCTCCATCTGGGCAGAGAGTTGCAAATACCTCAGGAACTGCCTTTTACACCATAAGCATTCAAGACAGCCATAGAGCTTTGAGGAAAAAGGCCACACTGAGTGCCCAGGACAAAGACATTTTAAGAAACTGGAAGAAGGAAATATCGACTGAGGGTCACAGTTATGTTGAGGTTTAGCCTTTCAAATGTTTGTTGTGTTTCTACTGAAAACTGCAGGTGAGAGAGCCTAGGCAGAAAAGGGAGGGAGAAGCCATGTAAACAAAACCATAGCTCTACACAAGGACAGAAGCAGATTCCATCTTCACCAGGCTAAAGAGAGTGGTTGCATTATTAGGAAAAAAAAAAAAGGCAAAAATGCCTCAACATATATCTTCTCCCACTACATTTAGACATTATCATAATAAAAAAACACCATAAAACCACTGCAGTAAATTAGTGAGTTAGAAAAAATAAACAGGGCACAGGTTAATAGTATCCATATCTAGCTTTGGAAAGATGAGCAGTTACAATCTGCATCCCAGCCCACGCTCACTATTTACTATAATTTTAAATAACAATGAAGTCAAATACAGCAGATCACTGATGTTCCTAACTTCTGCTTTCCATACACAGCAAAGGGTGGCAGCAACTACAGCTCAGCTCTCCTGAGCACTCACACTGCACTGCAGCTATTCCAGCCACACCAGCATGGGACCGGCCTCAGGTCGTACAACCCATGCCTGAGACAGGCATCAAAGTGCATTTCCTCTCACGCAATGAGAGCTCTGCGCTCCTCCAAAACTTCTCTACCTTCTCGAGGAGGGAAGCAAACCCCACAACAGCTACAAAAGTCTACGATTATCAAAGTTTTCCCTTACCAGCTTCAAAGAAACAACTTCTAGAGGCTCCCCAGAGCATCTCTTATGGAAAAGCAAACCCCACTGCTCCTGCTCTCCTTTTACCAGATCCAGGTGACACCCACCTACAATAATTCCCGTCTAAGTAGTGAAAAGTGATGATAATTAAAATCATCTGAGTAACAAGTGGAGTGAACAGCTGTTGGACAGGCACATTGGGTGTCCTTGCTACGGCAGAGCAGTCCCTGCCCCCAGCACTGGCAGGGGCTGGAGGGCAGCTGGGAGCATTTCCCAGTGCATGGGAGCTTCTGTAGCTTTGGTAGCAGTGCATGGGAGCTTCTGCAGTTTTGGTAGCTGGGGCATATCATCTGTGATAAAAACAAAAGCAAGGAGACCTTCTCCTTTGAAAAGCCTTTATCAGGATCAGCTGTTAGAATCAGCTGTGGGTGGGATGCTCAAGGAAGCCACGCACATTCCTACTGCTTCCTATGGACAACTCAGCCACACGGCACAGCTGAAACTCCTTCTTCACAAGAGCCTTTGGGAAATTCTGTTTCAGCTGCTGGAGTTGGGGGAGGTCATCCGGAGAAAGCACTATTGAAGTTATGGTGATAAGACACAAAGTCCCAGCCGGTAGCCTGATGTTTTCTCTGCTCACTGATGTAGATTGGAGCCTTGTTTGAGCTGTGGCTCATTCATTTTTGGGGTTTTTTTCGTGTTAATCCACTTCTGGCTGGG
>VWYP01031749.1:0-38208 GCA_013400435.1 Pycnonotus jocosus
CAGACTCAAAAGGAGATCCTCTTTGCATTCTTGATTCCTCAAGTGAGACAGATGAACACCTTTTGAAAATGGAGTATATTAAGGTTTCAATACATTTTCAGTAAAATTACTGGGGGGTAAAGTAAGGTTTCCATACTTACTGGAGATGTGTAACTCAAACTTACCCAGGCCTTCTCTCAAATACCTGTTTTTCAATTTAGCATTTAATTTAATTCCATATAATGCTTCCTTCATAAGTCAATGCTATTAGTGAAATCACTGGCAAGACAAACATTCATTTGTGTTCTGTGTGTGGAGCATAAATGAGCACCTTTGTGACACTGAACAGGTGAGATGGTCTGTGCCTGTGTAAGTGCAGAGTGACTCTACAGGTGATAAAGCTCACATTTGGAGAGTGATATGTAGGTAGCTTTAAAAAGGCCTTCAAAAATTGCATGAATACTTGGGACTCTGATAGGTTGTAGAACCAGTGGGCTCCTCAGTGCTCTTATCTGGAATGGCATAATTTACATAGTGAAAAATAAATTAATTTGTACTGACAAAGTATTAAGCATAAATTGACCCACTTTAAATAGATGAGAGAAAGTTTTGTAACTAGCCAGCTAAATTTTGACAAAATACCTGCTATGAAATGTCTCTGAGCAGAGCATTGTAAGTACCCCATTCTGGTTGTCTTGCTTGTGCCTTATTTGAAGAACTTGTTTTTTCAGATTTCATCACTTTCCTTTGTTTTCTCTTGCAATTGGAATAATCCTTGTGTGGTGGCTAAATTCAAGTAATTCAGTTAATAAAATTATTCATAATGATTATTAATGATTGGGTAATTCAATAGTGACTGACTGTGTTGCTTTTCTTTTTTTTTTTTTTTTTTTTTTTTTTTTTCCCCATTAGGCTGATCCTGATGGACCAGACTTTGTTACTACTTACCAAAGCACCAAGCAAAACATCAATGTAAGTATTGGATGTATTTAATTTGTATTTTAAACTTTTTGAATAGTAGCAGCTCTGTTAGTTGCTCCCTTTTTTCTTCTCATTGAAGAGGAAAAAAAGGAAACAAAACCAACCCAAAAACCAAAGCCCTGACTCTCATCATTAAAACCTACTGCTTTGTATTTAACTACTTCAAAGATTAATCCAGGTAGAAAATAAAGATTTTTTTTAACAGAAGTATTTATTGTATTAATTTTTTAAAACTAAAAACTATATTTTTTTCTGTAAGTTAGTTATGAATTTTAGCTGAAGCCTTTAACATGTGCTTTGCTTCTGTGATAGTTAGCAGAGAGAGAAACCACAGCCTTGCATTTCTGAGCTTGTAAAGTAACAGTGAAATTGAGATGTGAGCTGAAATGTCCAATGAGCATTCTCAGGAGTCTTGAGTGCAATTAGTCCTTTTACTTCTCCTGAAACCAACTATTCATGAATCATTTTCCATGGCTTCAGTGACTTCTGAAATAAGCATGCCATTCTGCTTTTATAATGTTTCCTTTAAAAGAGTAATGGTGGGTTAAACTGGTTCTTGATGGCCTTTTGTGGAATAAGTGACTGATGCTGGGTTTCACTAACACTGGCAGGAGTAGTTGCTGCTCACATACTCCCTGTTCTGATTGCAAATTTTGAATCTTAGTGAGGGTTTTTTTGGTTGTTGTTGTACCATATCTACTAAAATATCTTCATATGTGGTTTGAAGTCATCAACAGAAGTGCTGAATGAAATGCAATGAAGTGAAATGCAGCAGAACTAAAGAGAGTGTCCTGAAAAGCCATAACCACATGAGGCATCAATTTTTAGATTGGCACAGTTCCTCTGTAGCTGTTTTAAGCTTCCCTTCCTTATCTCACTCATCTCTTCTGAAGCTTGTGTAGTGTGGAGTTGAAGGGGATGGAGATAGAAGAGTCAAATACTTGTGAAATTGAGCAAGAGGCTTTTTTCCTTGCTTCTATGACAGCAACTCTGAGTTGTTAGGGTATAACTGCTACTAAATCACAATATTTCTTCGTCTCCTTGCCTTTGTTTTAGGTCATATTTTCATCTTTGGATATAGTACTTCACACAGAGGCTTTGCTTTCCATCATGGGTTTCCTCACCTTCAGTGTTCCATCAGGTGGTCTTCCCAGTACTGATAAATCATCAGACCACAAGCCTCAAATGAAAGAACAGGAAAAAGGAAGTGCTCTTAGACCAGGTAGTGTCATATTAGAAAGGCTGTACTTTTGTTACTTAACAGCATCTCACCTTCAGCTTCAAAGGATATTATTTCAGATAACAGCATTGCAGTCTATTTTGTGGAAAACAAAGCATGCACAACTAAATGGGAAGAAAATAATCTTATTAAAAAAAACCAGCAGACATCTTTTCTATTGCTTAATTTTACAAATTCTCCTTACTCAGTATAACCTTTCTGTGGGTGGGTTAATTTATTGGAATAAATGATGTTGCAGTGTGTAGCCTTTCCAAAGGTTTATTGTCACAACCATGTAGCTTTCCAATCTGAGGAAGAGTGCTTACATTGCTGAAAATAAATACTCCTCTGGGGAAGCAAAGAGAAGTTCTGAACTGCAGGGGTGGTGTATTTATTTTAATTACAGGCTTCTGTAACCTTGAAATAGTAGGAGTTTTTTCATGGAAGCTCCTGAATATTTTTTCAGGTACTGTGTTGCTGATTCTTGTGCTTGTAGTGTTGTTTGTGAAATTCAAGGTTTTCTAATCCAAAAACTATTGGGATTGAGTCCCGTGGCTGTTACATTCTGTGTTTGTGCAGTGTTGTTGCAGCTAATATGCCTAAATTGGCTTTGCTACTTGACACAGGGAGGAGTGTTTCTCATGTGAGACTGTTTCAAATAATGTAGTGTATACTGCATTCAGCAACTGATGCATGAAAAGTGGGTATTAAAGAGGAGGAAAGACATCTTGATGGCTTTTTGCCTGTGTTGGTTGGTGACAGTTCGTGTGCCTGAAGGAAACCGTTAATAAATTACTTTTTTCACACTTTGACTAAGGATTATCATATCTTTTAGGGAATGACTGCAGGTTGCTTTTGAATAGTTTTACATATGTACAAAACTACTAATCTAATATTTGTTTTAAACAATGGGCTTTTAATATTTGAACTCCTTGTATCTCTCCTGTATTTCCTATCCAGTGTCTAGTGATGCAGCCCTTGATGATGTCTGTGAACTAAAACTCACTGCAAAGCTAAATGCATTCAGTATTACAGTGTGTGATCAGACCTGTAGAATTGCAGACATTAGAATACAAGGTAAGGTATTTTTTTATTTAAATACTAGATGAAGCTGGCTGTAGCCAGAAATAGGCTGTTTTCCCCCATTCACTTCTAAAAGGCCAGTGTGTGCTCTAAGGATGTCTCTAATGTGTGTTTCAATATATTTTGGTTGTACAAAGTGATCTGCAAGGAAAAGAAGTTTGACTCAGAAAATGAAGACAATTTCTAAGTGTAGTAAAATTAAAAGAAGTGAAGGCACTATGTTTTATTTTAGATAACACAAGCTTGCATTTTTTAATAGCTAGATGCTAGCTGGTGTTGGGGAATTGTACTCTAGTCTTAGAAACAAGTTATGTTGGCAACTTTTTTGTGTGCAGTAGGGCCCTGACTTCTCTCTCAGGCTTAGCATTCATCGTTACATAGCAGAAGACTGGATTCTAAGCTGTTATTATTCTTTATAGTCAGTAATAATTAACTCTGGGGGTTGGTTTGTTTTTTAACAGAAGTTTACTCAGTAATTTGTTGAAGTGCATTTATTGCCTTCTTTCTTTTGTTTCATTCAGGAATGGATGCATCTGTGGTTATGAAGCCAAAAAAGATTAAAGTGTTCTCCAGACTTGAGGACATTGTAATTACAAATGTCGATCCAAAAACAATCCATAAAAAGGTGATGTATTGAGCAGATTTAAACAGCTGAAGAGATCTACTTCTTGAAGTGATTTAGTGACAGCACTGTAGTTTAATTTGCTGTGTTATAGAATGCAATGTACAATGTAATATTAAGCAAAATATATTGGTTAATTTCCTTCACCTCAGAGAAGCAAAACATTCTTCCATTTAATATCTAATTCTTTTTAATTACATTTGCACTAGTATGTTTAGTTCTGAGTAGCAGGGGTTAAATATTAAATGGACTATAGATAAGCAAGTGAGAAGAGGCATGTACTATAAAATAGGTGATTCTGTTTCCTTTTGTGCCTACCATATGTCCAAGTACTGCTGATAAATTGCTGTTGATCTTGTTGGGGAAATATTTTTTGTTTCAGAAATACCCGGTAGTATTAACTATGTGTACTTAATCTTCTAGGCTGTCTGCATAATGGGAGATGAAGTGTTTAGGTTTCACATGTCACTCTATCCAGATGCCACTGCAGGGGAGGCCTATGCTGATATGTCAAGGGTGGATGGTAAAATGTCTCTGAAAGTGGGCTGCATCCAAATAATTTACCTACATAAGTTCTTTATGTCACTCTTGGTAAGACATTAGTTTAAGTTTTTTTCTTGACATTAGAAGTACTTTTTAATGAGATAAAATGTAATCAGCTCTTTTTGACCTGTACCTGGTGGTGAGCTGATGTGCAAGCACATAGAAGGATTTTGCTGAAGAGTTGCCACTTAATTTGCACTGCTTTACAGAAGAGTGCCAAGGAGAATGATGGCAAAAGAAGTAATGATAGAGCTGATAGCTGTAATAATATCTTGAAAATGAAACAGTTAAACATGTAAGCTTATTCATGATTTTAACCTCTTTCTCTTTTGAAACGAGTGTGCTTGACTTAGGAATTTCATATTTATACCACAGGTGTTAATTTTTCTTAAATTTACATTTTAAGTGGGGCTTGCCATTTTTTTTGAGAGGCTTATTTCTTTTCATGGATCTCTTACTTTTCTTCACTCCCTATGAACAGAACTTCCTAAACAATTTCCAAGCGGCACAAGAAGCCCTGACTGCAGTCACTGTCCAGGCAGCAGAAATGGCTGCTTCCAGCATGAAGGACTTTGCTAAAAAGAGCTTCCGCCTTCTAATGGATGTCAACTTGAAAGCCCCAGTCATAGTTGTCCCTGAATCTTCAGCTTCATGCAATGCTTTGATAGCTGATCTTGGCTTGATCAGAGTTCAGAATGAATTCAAGCTGGTGTCTTCAGATGAATCTCCTCTTCCTCCAGTCATTGACAGCATGGATGTGCAGCTGACTCACTTGAAATTATCAAGGTAAATGTGGAGCTTTTTCCTGAGTTGAAGTGTCTTTGTAAAGGAAAGTGTGCCCATGTTCTGTATGCAGCATGTTTCTCTTATTTAAACGTGGTATGCCATGTGAGAACATACTAAAACCAAACCAAAAAACCTTGCCAAGCTAAGTTTAGGGGTGCTTTTAGATAGACACAGGTCTACAATCTCTAAACGTTCTTGGAAAGAATGGAATGCTAATACAGTAACTTGAGTTCATCCAGAGTGCATACATGGGTGTAAGTATATATGAGCTTATTCTTAAATTAATCATGCCTGTAATTTTTCTTGATTAATATGATATTATTTGGTATTCTGCAATTAGTCAACATTTTTCCTCTGTTACTTCCACTGTCTCTTTTAGGTGCATCATATCCACAGATTCACAACCAGATTCTGAAATTCTGCGTCCTGTGAGTTTGACTTTACTGGTGCAGAGAAATTTAGCAGCAGCATGGTATCATAAAAGCCCAACAATTGGTATCAAAGGAGACCTAAAACCAATGCAGGTATTATCATGACTAATAAGAGTTATATTAAAAATCACACAGATTCTCAGAATAGTCCTCAACTTAGTTAAGGAATTTGTAAACTCATTTCAGTTTGTGTCCTTTATAGTATCGTCAAAGACTTTCAGCTTGATTGTCCAGTTTATAGATTTGTTAGAATTTTGATTTTTATAATGAATAGGTTTGATGCAGCTGCATGCAAATTGAATAAAAACCTGCTTTTATTCTTCTGAGGGTCTGTTGGAGCTATCCATTGACTCACCAGTCAGTAAAATCATTGAGGTTAATTGTTGAGTTCTCATTTAAATACAAGATTTAACAATTCAAATTGTTTAATCTGTAACATTCAGGTTATTTAAATGTTTAGTAGATGTGTTAGAAATGAAAATTTTAAATTTTTGTGTATTAGAGATAACCTATCTTTTCAGAGGGAGGGCTCTACTTTTTCTTTTCCTGCATTAACCATATGGATTTAAATGAGTAAAGTCAAACTGGGGCACCTTTTCCTTGTTCCTGAGCCTTTTTACTTGTTCATTCCTTCATCTGTGCTGTGGCCAAATGTCACACTGGGGAAGCACAAAGAAATAAGAGATTCAAAAGAGTACCAGCAAAATTAACCAAATGTAGGAAAAATATTCTTACACTGTGTACTATGGGCTAATCTTGTCACTTAATACTGCTTGCTTTTATGTGATTTTGTAATATTATGATTGGATACATATTCATTATGCCTTTGAAGGCCTACTGAATGACAGTTGCTTTAGTGTATGCAATGCAAATCTTGGCTTTAATGTTTTCTGGTCAAGTTTTTGGATTACTGAATTGTTGAGAAGTGCTTGTGTTTATCAGTTACTCATAGTTCTAATAAGCAAAGATCCTTTACAAGTCTATTAACAAAAAAAGCATTTATCATATGGACTGTTATTTCTTTTTGTAACTCCTGTTTATAACAAGTAACAAATGATATAGGAAAAATGGGCAAATCATTTAGATTGTTTTGGAGGGGATAATTTTGACTATCCAGTTTGTTTCTGCTGGAAGCAGCCCATTGTTTCTCCTCAATGCCTGCATACTGTGTTGGAAGAAATGCTGTCACCAGAAATGAACTTGTGGCTTTATCACTTTACAGATTGCACTCAGTGAAGATGATCTAACAGTTATCATGAAAATTTTACTTGAAAACCTTGGAGGGGCTTCTTCCCAGCCAAATACTGTGCCAGAGTATATTGAGGATCTGCAGATATCTAAAAAAGGGAAAGTGCCACATGAATCTGGTGGCTCTGAGGGTATGTTCAATTCAAAGGCTGAAGGTGTGTAGGCAGAGGGATGTTTGCAAATTCAAATACCGTATTTTTCTGAAGCACAACAAAGTAACTGTTACAAATATATTGCATACATGAAATGTTATAAATAAGAATGCGTGCACTTACTTGGAGTGTGAGCTCCTGATGGTCAGAAGTTTTTGTGGTGTGTTTGTTGTGATTTATTTCTCATACAATGGTATTCTTCAGTTTATATCAATCACTCTTCTAACTGCATGTGGTTAAAAAAGAAAAAAGCCAAATCATCTACCCAAGAATGTTAATGCACAATTATAGCAATTGAGGAAGTTATTACTATTCAAATAAAGTGCATGTCTCTGGATGAAATATTGTTAACACTTTGCCAAAACCTATTTTTTCTCCAAACTTAGCATTCTCAATGTCAAAAAATTGCTGTTTAACCAATAGTTGAATTGCTCTACTGTGAATAGAAATGGGAAGGAAGAGTAGTGCAGACTCCTTGAGCAGACTTGGAACTTTGTGTTGTTCTTCACTAATGCGAGCAAAGAACTTCAGTAAACTAGTGACAGCTTCTTTTAAGGTTCTAAACCACTCTGTGCTAGATAATTTTAGTATGCATTGGATAGAACCAAATTAAAAGTGTGGATTATTTTGAGTAGTCTTCTGGATTTAGACCTTTCCCTCTTTTTGTGATTTTCTGATCTTGATTTAGAACACCCCAAACACCCAACCAACCAACCAACCAAAAAGGCAACCAACAACAAAATACCCCCAAACCGAAAGCAAGCCCAGTGTTCAAAAAAAAAGTAAAAATATCTTCTTTTCACTGACAGGTGCCCTTGTTGATTCTGGACAAAAAAGTGTTTCTGCAGTTGAGTCTTCTGTGGAATGTTATACATTGCTTAAATTTGACTTCAAATTTGAATCCCTTTCTGTAACTCTCTACAACAGTGACACGACTCAGGTTTGTGACAAAGCTTTTACCACACTGTAATTGGATTTTATTTTAATTTTATTTTAATTTCACTGTCATATAATTCCCACTTATTGCTGAGGTGCTCTTGTAGATGAGTTAGTGTGATGAGACTGGAGGGATCCTCTGGTAAGGGATCTAGAGCTCAAACAGATTATCCTTCAGTGATGCATTCTGAGCAGCTGCTGGCACTGTGCTGCAGGATCAGCTTCACTGCAGCCCAGCAGGTTTTTGTTTGCTCAGTGAGTTTCTTGAACTCATTGGTATGAGTGGAGGACTGATGACAGCGACAGGCTGATCAGATCCTTCACTTCATGGGTGATGATGTATGTGGCTGGCAGCAGGGGAAATGTCTCCTGGCTTTGTTCTGTGATATCTAACCCTGCACTTTGTCCTTTGTAGGAATCCCTGCTGTCGGTGCACAGTGACAAATTGCGCCTTGGCGAGCTGCGGCTGCATCTCATGGCATCGGCAGGGGAGATGTTCTCAGATGGCTCCATGGATATCAGTGTTAAACTCAAAGCATGTACCTTGGATGATCTCAGAGAGGGAATTAAGAATGTGACTGCAAGGTATGTTTGAATGCATCAGAAATTTAAAAAGTCCAGCTTATGAGGAAGGCTCTTTCCTTGTTTTCTACTTTGCTTCACATGGAATTGATAAAACTCAGTAATGCTGTCAGTTGTGGCCTGTAATGCTCTGTGCTTAAGCAGTGGACAATGTCATCTTAATAATGTTAAAGAAGTTTCTACCTTTTCTGTTGATTTCTCAGGTTATCCAAAACAAAAAAAACCCTTGGAGGCTGGCATTTTACAGTAAACTGTAGAAGAGCTGAATAGAGGGCACCCAGCCTCAACTAGAGTTGTGTCCACTGAAACTTCAGCGTGATTGTTATGTGCTGCTGTAATGGTTTCATGCATGTTCTCAAGAGTGTAGCACACTAGTTTTAAATTGAAGTTACTCTTCTGCTAGAAAAGCCTCTACCCTCTTATTTCTGGAAGAAACACTGCTTGCTTATGTAGTAATTCTTCTTTATAAATAGCATGGTGAGAAAAAATGGCCATACTTACACATCTTTGTTTTCCTAGATCTATGTGTTATGATGTTTGAGATGTTTCTTACTAAACTTGTTTTCCAGAATGATAGACAAAAAAGATGACCCAAATGACATTTCTATGATTGATATAAGATACAAGCAGGATAAAAATGGAACTGAAGTTGTTGCTGTCCTCGACAAGCTGTACATATGTGCTAGCATGGAATTTTTGTTGACAGTAGCACATTTTTTCATTAAGTCAATGCCAGTATCTTCAACTGAAAGATCTGCACAGTTCCAATTAAAGCAAGTTGCTTCTGGGAAATCCAAGGCAGCAACAGGTGTGTAAAACCAATTTCCACCTACCTCCATTTCCCTCCTTTGCAGATTTCATTCTGAAAATAACTTATCCAAAAGTTTTCAAGATGCCATCTTGGTATCAGACTTAAGAAATCAGTTTACTCTTCAGGATGTGTGGATTGGCCACTGACACAGTAGATAGCTTTCCTCTTTCTGGTTTTTATATTCAAGGTGTTTTTTTTCACTTCTTTTCACAGAAATACCTGTACGGCCAAACATGACAGTAAAAGCTGTGATTATGGATCCAGAAGTTGTATTTGTTGCTAATTTAACCAAGGCTGATGCCCCTGCCTTAAAAGTTTCCTTCCAATGTGACTTTTCTCTGACATCAGACAAGCTTGCACAAAGGATGACTGCTCAAGTGAAGGCCTTCAAAGTGTTGGCCTGTGCCTTTCTCAAAGAAAAACAAGGCAAGAATGTTACTACGGTAAGGAAAGCAGTGCTTCATGATGAAAAAAATAATTAGAACTGATGGCAGGCATGTCCCTTAGCTGGCATATCTGTAGCACTCAAAACTGTTTTCATACCATTATTCAGAAGAGAGGATGTGCCCTTTAAAGGTGATTCTTTTATCAGTAGGTGCAGGACTTGGGTACTTGGAGCTCTGTCTAAAACCTGTGCTGTGCATTTGTAAATTACATTAAAAGTTTTTAGTGAAGAAACTGTATGAGGGGTTTTGAAGCCCAAGACCTTTTGCAGTGTTTTTCACTGCCTGTTGGTTTCCTTGTTGCAGTAGAGTCCTGAGCAGCCTTTTGTCCAGAGCTTCATCTGCACATTCCTGCCAAGGGAGCACTGAGCCACAAAGGTGGCCTGTGTGCTTCAACCCAAATGTGCTTATCTTCCCTTGTGCATTTAGGTTTTTTAAGGATTCAGGGTTTTTTTGCTATGTTATTGCAGTCTTTGTGTTGGGTTTTTGTTTTGTGTGGTTTTTAAGCATTTTGTCAGAAGCTTTTATTTCACTGGCTTTTAACCTTTCAGTAAAAAATGGTGCTTGTGCAAATGGGGATGTGGGATTGTTGCACTATATGGAATGTTTTTACTCTGAAACATGTTGCTCCTTCATGGGATAAGTGCCCCTTTGGCCTTTGGAGTGAAAAAATACCAGATGAACCTTATGAAAAGGTGACATTTAAGGAGTCACCTTAATGATCCAATTGTTTTTCACTCAGGTCTTACGGCCATGCTCTTTGGTCATGGAAAATATGGTGCACACTTCAGGGTTACACACTGTGGCAGTAACAGTAGAGGAACTGACTATTAAGGTAAGATTATTAAAACTGTCTTTGGAAGAACTGCTATGTTTCTCAAGCTCTAGCTTGGTTTTTGTTTGTTGTGTAGGGTTTTTAAATTTTTTTTTTAAATTTTCTTTTTGGTTTGCATATTGTTATTTACATTTTTATTTGCACATTAGTTTATATTCCAGAAATACCCATTTTAGAACTGCTGTGTTGGAAAAAGTCTTTGTGTCTTCATCATTTTGACAGTCCCTTGACCAAAAAGGAATAATTTAAATACTTCACATTCTAGGATTCCTCCTACCACCTCCTTCCAAAGTTAGGAAATACTTCTTCCCCCTGCTGCTGCCACCACTATCTTTGGGATATTTTACAGGAAAGGAAAACAAGAGGATGTCCATGAATGGATTTTTTTCTTTCAAAATTAAGTTGCATCTCTTAAAAGACTTTTCATGTTTGCTATTTCCATTTATCATAGATTTTCTATTTTAATAAAGATTTTTTTTCTTTGTTCAAGATATCACCAATAATTTTGAATACTGTCATGACCATTATGGCTGCCCTAAAACCCAAAGCAACAGAGGAGGATTCTGGAGGAGCAACAGAAGTTTCTGAGAATTTGTGGCAAGTGAAGCCTATAGATGAGTGCAATGCTTGGTTTCTTGGTGTTGACATAGCCACAGAAGCAACAGAAACTTTTCTGGACCACGAACAAATTCTGAAGCAAGAGAAGTTTGACATTGTAGTGAAATCGGTTCAGGTGACCTTGGAGTGTGGTCTGGGCCATCGAACTGTCCCTTTGTTGTTACTGGAATCTACATTTTCAGGTGTTCTTAAAAACTGGTCTTCACTGATGGAGGTCACTGCTGATACGTCACTGGAGGTATGTGGGGTCAAACTGTTGCCAGCTTAAAACACTTCTGGAGAGTTCCTGAGTTCAAGTAACTTTTTGATACACTTTATATGTGAATTAATGATAGGTTTAAATTGTAGTGCTCTCAGGAGTTCCTTGGTCAGGCAAGTAAGCATGACATGCTTTGTACAGAGAGTTGGAAGTCAATAGATTTTAATGGCAGATGCTATGTGAAATAATCTACTCCTCTGTTTCTGTATTATTTTTGTATATTCAAGTCCTGCTATGTGAATGATGAGCTTGGTTTACTTGAATATTCACATTTAACTCTTATTGCCCCCTTGTTGTTTACTTCTCCAGCATTGTGTTTATTGGTAATGTAGAAGTTAGACTCTTTGCAAAATGAGATACTATTCCAAGATGGTAAAAGCCTCTTATGGAGACAACAACTACCACAGCAAATGAAAAACTTGGTGTTGGCTATGAGTTAGAAGAATTGTTCCAGTGGACCAGATTCAGACTATAGTTGGCTCAAACTAATTGTTATTTCATAGTACAATAAAGTACTTGTGGCTTTGAAGTTCCAGGTCTCAAGGTCATTCTCTCAAACCATGTGGGAGAAGATAAGAGACTTGATTATGCTAATTGAAAGTTAAAAAGATGTGGTGTTGCCAGGACGCTTGGTTGCTCTCAAAGCAAGCCATGAAATGAACTTCTCAAAAATGGTGTAATTTGTGAAAAATATATGATACACTGCATTTCTGTGTATATTTTTAAAACCATTAGAAGTTAAACTAGATCTCTAAAACATGAAATGAAGATTTATTGTTTTCTTTATTTAATGTTTTTCATAAGAATTGCTTTGTATTAGGTACCTTATTTAATTTTGATTGTTTCTTTAGGTTCATTATTACAATGAAACCTATGCAGTGTGGGAGCCGCTTATTGAACGAGTCGAAGGAGGAAAGAAGCAATGGAATTTAAAGCTGGAGGTATGTAAAGATACTTGACACTATGTGAAATGGTTTGAGTTGGCAGCTATTTTTTAATTTCTTAAAAGTTTTATGAGGCATTTTTGAATGCTGTTGCTTGAAGGAGCAATGCAGTTTTACATGAGAAAAAAAATCATTCTTGAGAGATCTTAAGGTTTTTCTGAATAATATGAATTATCAGTGCATGGACACAATGAAGTGTGTAACCACGCAGAGAAGACAAACTAACTTGCCTTCTGTGTTGGTATAAAATTTCCATGTTTGTTTAAAGCATCTGAGATTTACAAGGCAAAATAGGAATTACGTTGCTTATGAAATTGTCAAGTGTAAGTCTAGTAGTTCTTTTCCTGTTTTAACATAGGAGAAAGTAACCTATAGGTTTGTAATTGTCTAATGAAATTTTTCTTTTAGATGAAGACTAACCCTGTGCAGGAGAGAAGTCTGCTGCCTGGGGATGATTTCATTGTTATTCCTGAGCCACAAACAGCAGTTAACATCTCTTCGATGGATACAATGAATATAACAATATCCAAATGTTGTCTTGCTGTTTTCAGTAACCTAGCCAAGGTAACCCCAACAGGCAGAAGGTGCTCAGTTATGTGCTTCCATAAGAAATTCTGAATTTTCTTTGTTTTAAGAACTATTGGCTGCCAGTTAATGGCTGTTCTGCAGCTCTGACTAATGTTACCTGGAAGGGCTGAGGAGTTTTACTCAGACAACTCTTTTAGGCTCAGCAGAAAGGGGATGTTATCTTTTGAAAGAAGTAACTTCTGTGTTAGAACAACAAATGTGCCTATGCAGGACGTAAGGAAGTGTCATACGTGCAGGTTAAGTGGACATGAAATGCTCTAAGAAACACAGCTGTTTACTACAGTACTCCTTCTGAAATATTAAAACAGAAATTGACTTCCTTTCTAAATTTTCTGCTTAATTGAATACTAGAAAAGTGTGCATTTTAGGATTGGCCTTTAAACTGCAGGAGTAGAATGTCCTGTGTGTTAAAAATACTTTTTACCCCTATTTTTCTTGTGATAGTAGGTGTGCTTATGAATGGTTGGGGCTGCTTTTCACTCCTTTTTTTTCTGGGGTGAAGAAATTTTAGTCACTTAATCAAGCTGTTTTTACAGAATGTGACTTACGCCTACTTATTTTTAAATTCTAAACGAACAGCAGTTCTCTAAGTACTTGCTTACACTGTAAGTCTCTATTGGCAGTCAGTTACCGTGGCTTCTGTGTAACCAAACAAAAGTTTGTAAGTACAAGTTGTGATTGAATTTGGAGTTTGGACATGCTCCATCTCCTTCTGACTTCTACGTCCCAGATCTTGTGTTACTCTTACAACCTAAGATTTGGAAAAATTCCCTGTGAGAGGAGCATGAATGCTTATTGAAGCATCAACATTTGCTGCAAATCATAGAGTAAAATGAAATTCTCTGGAAGTAACCTTTACTTGCCTGAAATACTACTGTGGAGAACATAGGTCTTGGTGTATATAATTGCTCCCATCTTTAAAAAGGTAGTTCTGTCTTTCAGAACCCTAATAAGTATGTCACTGTGGCAATTTATGTATGGCATATTGTATATTTTGCTATTTACAGGCATTTTCAGAAGCAACTGCATCCACCTTCGACTATTCCTTCAAAGAGACAGCACCTTTCGTAGTGAAAAATGCCTTGGGTGTTCCTTTCAAAGTGTTTCCTAGCTCCAATTTTCGGATAGTGGGTTCAGTGGAAAAAAAAGACATGAATGAGCTGGAAGCTGGTCAGAGCATGGAACTGGAATACTCTGTGTTTGAAGCCCCTCAGCGAGGAAGGTTTTCTGCACTGTACCGACAGGAAAGCTCTGTCTTCTCTTTAAATTTAGGTATTGTGCTGAGGAGCACTGTTTGTTCTGACAGGCTGTGCATGGGAAGATGGGAGTTCAATTCAAAGTGATAGAAATTCAAGTCAAGTGTGTTGTGTTGGAATTACCTTTGAATATTGATGCCAATTAAAAAAACTCCTCAAAACAGGTACTGGACTTCTGAAAAAGATGGAAAATTCCTCCACTCTAGATTTTCAGAAAGTGAAAAGAGTGATAATTTTTTCTAATTCTTGGGAGAACTGGAACACATTCTAGTGGAGAAGTCATTGACAGACCATCTCAAAGGCCCCTGTGACATAGGCCTGTATGTTCTAGTTCCTGTGAAACAGGATTTCCATTTTTCCTATCACTACTTTTATTTGGCTTTCTGTAGTTACCCAGCTGCTATTTGAGTTATAATTCTGTGTTTTTAGCTTTGCCAGGAAATATTCCCAAGAAAACTGGTTACAATAGCTACTATTACGTAATCATCTGAGTTTTTTCCTTTCCATCGCATCCCATATGAAGGTACTTGGCCATGATACAAACCTTCTTCTGTGTTCATAAACTTTGATAACAGCTTGCAGTATTTCCCAAGCTGTGTATAAATCATAATCTGAAGTTGTGGAGTTGAGGAGTATTTGGACCCTAAAGCTTTCCTTCAGTTGTACTCAAGTACATTAAGGTGCTTTAGCCAGAGGATACTTTGGTCCTGGTTGTTGCTGAGTTTTGAGAAGCTTACTTACTGTTCAGATAGGAAATGGTAATGTGGTTTGTGTTGCTAATAAAGGATTTTGTCTGTTTTTATGGATCAGAACTTCAGGGATACAAGGAGGCACTCAGCATTCCTGTGGCCAAGCCAGGCCGCCGCCTGTACAATGCCAGAGCTGCTGCGGCTCCCTCGGACTCCATCGTTGTGCAGATTGATGCTGTGGAAGAAAATAAAGTCATCACTGTGCGCTCTCCTCTGCAGGTAAAAAATAAACCCAGCACAGAAACAAACTCCTGGAAGTGTGGGATTATGCCCTTTTCTGACCCAGAGATGGGGCAAGTGAGAAGCGTTTTGAAAACTTCTATTCCACTTTCAGTCTCATATGAAGGGTGAGACAATACAGGTGTTATAATTCATGCCATCACAATCAGAAGCCAACTATTTCCTAATTACAGTATAAATATTTCTTGTTACAAGTGTTATAAAGTGCTTCTTGGCCTACCAGCTTTTACCACACAATGCTTTAAAGCCAGTCATCTAAAATTACCCCTCACGGGTCCTACTGCAATGCATCTTTCATAAATCTATTTCTCCAAAGTATCTAATCTTATTTGCAAAGCCATCCTTTAAATCCTGTTTCTAGTTCCATTTCTCTCTCAACAATATCTGTCCTATTCTATAGCATTTCTAAGTCAGCATTTCTTATCTCAAAGTTTGCATACAGATGCATACTATGTGAGCCTTTTGTCAGGCTTTAAAAATTCTTTACAAATCCATTTCCCACATGGAAGCACTACTCTTCAATGAGTCACCTTCCTTTTCTTCCTTAATGCCTTTTTTCGAGATCATACTTTTCCAAAATGTTACTTAAAGGCCAGGTACAAAGTATTTTGCTCTGTTTGTTACATGAATTTTCCTTTGGTTTTCCCTTTTCTGTTTGGCTTTCTAATATCCTCAGCACTGGGGATACTTCTTATGCTGTGTGACATTTTAAGCATGTTTTTCAATTCATGGGACTTGAACAGAGTTTTCTTATATACTTAAGTATTAAGACAGCTCCACTCTGTTTTTTTGAGGAATTTGGTTAAATCTACTAATGTTGGTTTTCCTTATTTTTACTGATACTTTTTCCTTTAAAATTTTGTGCCATAGAAATATAATGAAAAGTTGCTCATTTTGATTCTAGATCAAGAACCATTTCTCAATTCCATTTGCGATCTATGAACTGGCTAAAGGCTCCAAGGTGCTGAAGCCAATTGGTGTATCCAAGCCAGAAGAAGAGTTTCATGTTCCTTTGCATTCATACAGGTACACTTTGTCTGCTCTCTAGGGCCAGTCTCTGTGACACTGATCCACAAACACAGCATTAGTTTTGAAACCTAATTTGCACATGGAAGTCTTCCTGACTGGACTAAAAGTCCAAAGTGCTGTCTTTGTTAGGTAATTAGTGTGCTGCAGAAGCACTACAGAATGTTAGCCATGACTTCAAAATGGATGAAGTTATGTGTCAGTGCAAAGCCGTTGTGTACAATTGCTGCTGTTTGCCTACAGGTGCCAACTGTATGTGCGACCAACAGGAATATTTGAGGGTCAGTTCAAGGAATCTACAACTTACATTGCCTGGAGGGAAGAGCTCCACAGGAGTAATGAAGTCAAGTGCTTGTTACAGTGCCCATCCACTGAGATTAATTTCTTGCCTCTAATAATCAGCTCAATAGCTGTACCTGATGAACTAAATTTTATTTCAAGTTCTGTAGAGGAGTTGGATCCTGCCTACATTATCCACCTCTACCCTACACTGACTGTGAGGAATCTTCTACCATACTCCTTGAGATATTTACTTGAGGTAAGTTATTTTATGGTTTTATTTGTAAATCCTTTACTTGATTTCAAGTAAGAATACATTTACTTAGAAGTGAAGGTGAATGTAGTGTGGAAGATGCTGACTGTTGGGTTTTGTATTTTCTGTTGTAAATGAATGAGGCAGATAATTGATTCTGGATGTTTTGGGGATTGTTTTAAATTTGTGTGTACCTAGCCAGCTCTGCCTTGCTTCTCTAACAGGAATCCTGTACTGAATTAGTCTTTTTCTTTTACATTCTTCTGAGATCCTGTTTGTATTTTGCAAGCAATCTAGCTTCACAAGAAGAGGTGTCAGAGAGGGCATCTGTAATTTCTAGAGGGTTTTTTTTTTTTTTCCTGTGTGGAAAATGCAAATTCTGTCCATTCTGACACTGTTTCTTTACTGGTCACTGTTATGAGCACGAATTGGAAGCACCTTTGAAGGATGCTACACAGACTGTTTTCCTGTCTGTTCAGTATTTTCAGTGTCTAGTATTTCTTTGTTAAGGCTGAGTGATTTTAGTAAATACAACAGGTGTGAGCATTTAGGACTACTATTCTTGTTTGTTCTGTTTTGTCCTACTTGCTTAACTGGCTGTGGCATTCCTTTAGATCTTTCTTACCCTTCTGTCTAACATGCCAATGGCACTATTCCCAGTTTTCCTCACCTCCATTGTACTTCAGTACTTGAAGTAACAGAATGTAGAACAGAGTGCTGGTGCCTTGACTGAGGAGCTAGAAACCAGGAATTCATATCTATTTCTGAAGTTGCTGTACTTGTACAGGGGTTTGTGCTTATTGTCTTTACAACCCTGGGCTAATCAAGCCTGGCCACTATTCCATACAGTAAAATATACTGTTTATCAGTAAAAATATTTATCAGTAAAAATTAAGAAAGCTATTGTTGGATGCTCTTTCCTGAGCAAAGTTGTGCTACCAAATAGTATGGCAGAACTGGCAGGTTTGTGCCTTGGGGGTTCTTCAGTGTGAAAAATCCTGGCTGTACATCTGCAGCATAGTCCAGTGCAGTGTTACACCCAGTATCGTAAGAGTATGAGTAAGAACTCAGTGCCAAAATCCTTTGGAAATCATAGAGGAGAGAGGGAGGGAGTAGAAACAGGGCTATGTTAGAATTAGTAGAACTAACTAGAACTAGTTAGAACTGAGCCTCTTGAAATCCAGAATTAAGCAGTCTACACTGCTCTGCAAGTAAAGTGCTATTGATCTCAAATTATTCACAGGCTCAGTCTCAAGTGAAAATGATTGGAGATTAGGACATGGGTTACTGAGGTATCTGAATTGTACATCCTACGAGAGAATAAAATGCTGGTACTTCAATACCTAAATTTTATCGGTTGAAAACTTAATCTGCCTTGTCTGATTTTGCTACAGGGAACCGCAGAAGCCCGTGAATTAACTGAAGGGAGTGCTGCAGACGTTTTTCATTCAAGAATCAATGGAGAAATAATGGAGCTTGTGTTGTTAAAATATCAAGGCAAAGACTGGAATGGCCATCTTAAAATTTGTGAAGGGATGTCAGAGTTTTTTCCTGTGCGTTTCACCTCTCACTGTGCCTCAGAGATGACAGTGGATGTTTACATCCACTCGAGGCGCATCGGGAGCCACATGGTCCTGTCTGTCTTCAGTCCCTACTGGATCATCAACAAGACCTCCCGTGTTCTCCAGTACAGAGCTGAAGACACTCATGTGAAGCATCCAGCAGACTACAGAGATATTGTTTTGTTTTCATTTAAAAAGAAAAATATCTTCAGTAAGAACAAGGTATGCTTACTTTAGATGGCAGTCTTCAGGCCATGCTCTGAGGGGGAAAACACAAACACATTTTATATGAGGAATGTTTTTATGTAGTTTTTAAGTCTAAAGGCTTTAATTTGACTGCTGCTTTCTTTGGTACTTGGACATTTAAAATGCACACTGTAAATATTTTGGTTTGTGTTAAACACATTCCTTTTGTTTCGATTTTGGTATGATTTGATGTTTACAGATTAAGTGAAGAGTACTGCAATAGAGATTTTTTTGGAAGTGGCCTTTCATTCCTTTTAAATAACTTGTTTAACCTAACAGTAGTTGAAGAAATAGTTGAAGAATAATGTTCATTTGATTATTTCCTTCCATCTCTTCAAGTTTCTGAAGTACCACAAAGTTGTGGGGGTTTTTTCCCATCTATGTGTGTTATCATGAACATGAATCAATGAGGACTACTCTGCTTTGATACCTTTTACTGTAACATCTTTCCCAGAACTCAGTCACAGATTAATAAATCAGAATATAAATAGTGATACTCCATTCTTAGGTTGTCCTAATTTATGGAAGGTGTGAAAAGCACTGAAATGTTGTCTTTATGTTGCTATGTGTGGTATAATTGCACTGCATAATGCATTAACTACACAATGAAAATGAGTTTACTGAATCAACTTTGCATGCTGGTTTTTTTTGTGCAGATCCAGCTCTGTGTTTCAACTAGTGCTTGGTCCAGTAGCTTTTCCCTTGATACTGTGGGAAGCTATGGATGTGTCAGGTGTTCAGCTAATAACATGGACTATCTGGTAAGATCTGTTTCTGTGATTTGTGAAGCTCTCTTTGGGTTCTTTTGCTTTGACTTCTTTTCTATGAAGGTGTAGTACTTGGCTGTTTGAAAACACAATGATGAACCTGCATAGGGGAGATAATGGTTCACAATTGTTTGCAAGTGTTTAGATCTGCACTCTTTAGTCAAGACTACATTTCCACAACTAAGCAGAGTAAAGAGATGTGGGGAACTGTATTTTCATGTACTCTTTAACTGTTTTCTAGTGATAATAATGGTTATTTTAAGTTGTCATGATTTACTCTAGAGGCACTTCTGGTGGATTTTCCCCACAAAAGCTAGAGCTGCAAAATGCTACTGCTAAGCCTGTCAGTTTACTCTTGTGTTAGTTGTGCTGCATAATCTGCCGATTTCACTGCATATTTGGTGCTTTTACTTCAGGTGGGGTGTTGTGTGTTAGGCTTCATAATTACAGTGATGTTGGCTTTTCTGTTTTTTCCATTCTGACTTCCCTTCTTAGCTTGTTGTTGATTATTTGCCCAAACTTTCCTTGTTCAACAGGTTGGAGTTAGCATCAGAATGAGCAGTTTCAACCTTACCAGGATAGTTACCTTCACTCCATTCTACACAATAGCAAACAAATCTTCTTTCGAACTTGAAGTTGGAGAAATTGGTCCTAATGGTTCTCTTCCAACTAATAAATGGAATTATATCTCTGCTTCAGAGGTAATGTTTAATGGTTTTTATCTTTTTGATATCATTGTAGACAAATAACTGGTGTTTAGGTGTCATTTAAGGGAAGAGCAGTTCTCTTATGGAAGCTGTCTCTTCTGGTGGTCTGCTGGTACATGATCCAAGTCCTTCAGTTTAGGTAACTTAGTAGATGTAGATATGTTCATCAGGAGGTACTTGGGTAAGAACTAAGGCATGTGAAATAGTCACACAAACCTTTGTTTGTTTTACTGCTGGGTTACCATACAGAACATATTTGAAGTGTTAAAATCGTGTGTATTTCTTGTCTACAGTGTCTTCCATTTTGGCCTGAAAACTCATCTGGTGAGCTTTGTGTACGAGTAGTTGGCTATGAAAGCTCATCCAAACCATTCCTGTTTAAAGCCCAGGATAATGGTACTCTGCTGAAACTGGAAGAATTGGTGAGACTGACTTTGTGTAGTCTGTTGTTAATTCTCCATTTTAGCTGTATGATAGCTTGACTCAATGAAATCATCAAGATAAAACCTTGTGCCTTAAGTTATGGGTCCACTGTACTTCATGCAGTTCTGTTGCATTAAAAAAGTTATGAATCAAGTTTGCAGTATTGTTAATGTTTTCATAGCTGTGTGGTCAAGTTGATTTACTTGTGAAAAGCTTATAGGAAACTGAACAGCTCTATTGCTATTAAGTTACAATGGTATACTTCATCTCTGACATCTTGGGCTTTTTGCAGAGAGTATGTCATGGGTGCCTTCAGTTTGTTCAAATAGGTAATGAAAAATACCTTCTGTTCTAGGATTTCTTGATAAGCTATTACATGTTGGAGACACACAGTTCATGGTTAATTTGACTCAAATGAAGAATATTATAATTTCAGAACTCACCCTAGCCTAGCATCAGGGAATGTATTTATAAAGATACCATGTTCAGTAAAGTCTTTGGATATGATGCTTGTTATGGTTCTAATTTGAATTAATGCATAGAACAAATACTTTGTCTAATTCCTCTCCAGAATGGGGGCTTGCTGGTAGATGTGAATGTCTCAGAGCATTCCACTGTGATCAGCTTCACGGATTACCATGAGGGAGCTGCCCCAGCTCTGATTGTTAACCACACCCCATGGGACTCTCTCAGATATAAACAGAGGTATGTGAAAGAAACAACTCACCATTGCTTATTTAAGCATGGGATGTCCTGGTTAAACATCACTGAGATATCACCAAGAGCTGATGAACCTACAGCTGGACTTGGCTGGGGTGAACAGCTGGGGCCCTTCATGCTTCCATGCTGGAGGGGGTGGAGTGTTTAGTACTGGGGTTTGCTTGCACTACTTCCATCAGTGCTTTTAACCAGTGAATGCCATTGTTTTTTCCTTTAACCTGCAGTGGATTACAAGAGGAAATGGAGTTGAAACCAAGGCAAGTGTGCCTCTTTGCCTGGACAGATCCAACCAAACCGAGAATATTGACTTGGGGCTACTCTCAATGTTTTGGTGAACATGACCTACTTAAGGTAAATTTTGTAGGGGGAGAAGTAAATGTTGAACCAATTTAGGACTCTTCCATTTCTATGTCTGGGAGAAAGCTTCCTCAGTAACTTTGCATCTGTCTCATCCTGTAGGAGACTTATAGCTACTGTCAAGAAGCAAGATTTTAGATGTTTTAATTAAATAAAGTCCAGTGTCTCTGTCTTTAATTAGTTGCCCACTTGCACCTTACACTAAAATGAGTTCTTCAGGGGTGACTTGGCATTTCTATTGAGTAGCACAGAGTTAATAAAACTGAAAAATATTAGTGACTAAAAGAAGGGACAGGAAAGCAAACTTGAGTTTCAGTTGTACTGGAAATGGGTTTAATTTCACACACCTGAACTCAGAACAAGTTACAGTGTGCTTTACTGTGTAAGCACTTCCTTGGGTCAAATTTTTCACATTTAAAAATGATTTTAGTTTAAAACCAATTTTCTTACTTTGTAATTATGGTTACATTCATGATTCTTTGGGGCTTTTGAGAAAAGGGCTTTAATTATCTCAATTTTACCTTACAAATTAAAAAATAAGGATTATCTGTTTTTGAAGAGCAGAGGTCTTAGTAAAATTGTCTGGTTTTACTGTTTCATGGTATATGATTTCTTGCTTTCTTTCTACATTACTAAATTTCCAAGCCTTTTGCTCTGCTCTGAAGGCCTTTGTTTCCTAATGATTTTCGACATCATTCTAAACCACAAATATTTCTGGAATATTTAGTTTACAAAAGGGGAAAAAATGTCCCGACCTCCAATTTCTTTCCTATGTTAGGGTACAAGGTGCAACCAAGTCAGGGCAATGCAGTGAACTGAACAAACAGGAAAAACACTGAGTTCTGGTTTGTGTTTGTTTGTAAACTTGCTTATAAACATAGAGCAACATCAGGAATTTACTCATGTAATATGCTTTTTTCCCCTCTGATACAGGATGACTGTGGCCAGTTTGCTTACAATGCAAATATTCAGGTTCACTGGGTGTCTTTCCTGGATGGACGCCAGCGGGTGCTGCTTTTCACGGATGATGTGGCCTTGGTTTCTAAAGCACGACAAGCAGAGGAGCTGGAGCAACCTGATCAAGAAATCAACTTGTCAATCCACAGTCTTGGACTTTCTCTAGTTAACAATGAAAATAAAAAAGAAATCTCTTACATAGGAATTACCAGGTAGTACACCTGGAAGTGTAAATATTCCTTTGAATAATCAAAATTTGGCAGCATAGTATAATTTTAGCAATAGAGTTGAAGGGGATATGTTTTAAGTTCAATTAAGTGAAGCTTTTAAAATTAAAATTAAGTTTTGCATTTACTCCTATTTTGGAATTAGAACCAATAGGATTTAACTGCCTTCTCTTTTAGCTTCTATTAAAAAAAGACATGATAGGATTTTTTATCTTGAGAAATCAGAAAAATATATTTTACGTGATTTGCAGGTGTAAGGAAGGTATAAGTACTCTGAAATTGTTAACTTTATTTGTCTTGCAGTTCTGATGTTGTTTGGGAACAGAAACCAAGGCAAAAGTGGAAACCATTTAATCAAAAGCAAATAAATCTATTGGAACAAGCATATCAAAAGTATCTCTCCAAGAGTGCTTTCCAAGGTCCTGGTTGGCATAAACTGGACAGCAATACTGAGGTTTGTGTTGAGTTTCAGTGTTTAAATGCTTGCAGAACAAGTGCAACAGTTAAAACAGATTTCTGGTTTGCTAAGTTGGGATAGATGCTGTGTGAAGAGAAACAAAAACAAGAGGCAAGATTTTTATTTAAATAGTTACACATTTTACCCAGTAAAATGTTTTTGGCTTGTGGTGATACTGAGGAAGTACTCAGGTATTATCCAGGCTTGTGTTATGAAGTAAGAATTTCAAAGATTTGTGGGTTTTTTGTGGTAGAAAAGATTGCTTGGTGTGTACATGTTAGTTGTGAACTTGTATTTGTGGCATATACCCTATATTCTTGCCAGAAATTTTGGTTTTAGCTTCTTAATAAGGTACGGTTCCCGTTACTTGATATGGTAAAGGAGTTGGCAGTGTTCAAGTACTCTTGAAACTAATCCACTTACCTGAGCTTGTTCAGACATTAATTATACATACCTGAATTCCATGCATACAGAATGTATTCAAATGACTAAGTCCAATACAACCATTTTACAGTACTGTAGTCAGGCTTGTTTCTTATATCATCCTTTCATTTGAAAAACATGGATACACCCTCAGCTTTGAACACTGGAGTTTTGACTGTTGCAGTAGTGCATTTATAGTACATGGTATCAAATCTTTTATCTATAGGTCATTACATTTCACTCTCAATAAAGGAGAGCTTTATGCTTCTGCTTCTCATAACTTCAAAGTTTCAGGATCAGGGGAAAAATGTCAGTTGGGAAAGTAGTCAGCTGCATATAAATATCTTGAATTATGCCAGTGTAATATCTAACTCATGAAGAAATAGCTACTTAGATGACACAGAGGTTCCTGCTTGGGACAACTAAAGCTGCAATGTAATGTCCTTGTCAGACTAACTGGTGGTTTTCCCTACTTTCCATGCAGTTAATTAGATGGAGAATTCAGTAGCCTTGTAATCTGATGATAAGGAAAAACACAGGGTTTATTTGCTAGTCTGTTAACTAGTAATGTCCCATTTTATTGTTTGCCAAATTAAACTGTGTCTTAACTCTGCTTTCTTGTATTTGCAGGTGAATTTTAGTAAGTCTCCAATGGAAATGCGTCTCCCAGTCAGGTGCAGCATCCGCCGGAACTTCCTGTCAGGAATTCAGGTTGAATTCAAACAGTCACCTCACCAAAGGAGCTTACGGGCTCAGTTGTACTGGCTGCAGGTACCAGCCTTTCTCTGCTTTCAAAACTAAACAGACACACTGAGGCTTGCATTTCACTCATTTTGTGAAGAAATATCTCCAGATCTTATGCATGTGGTGCTTTGCTCATGACATCAGAGTAGCAAGGATGCTGTGATGGAGAAGTATTGCAGAACTGTCCTCCCAGGATTTTGCAAGTAGTCTGGAAGGAATTCCACAAAACTGTGTGCTAATGTAAAGCAGGGTGCTATGATGGAGAGTTATTTCTAAAGAGCTGTGTTTTGGTGTTTTAAAACAGACATCAACCTTTTTCAAAATTTACTGTGGTTTTTATACAGAAGTGTAACATTATTTTACAGAGTATATCTAGGGGTCTAGAGCCCTTTAGTACAAAAACTGCCTGTCTAATGGGAAGTAGAGAATAGACATTTAAATATGCTAAAAGAATATGCAATAATGTATCTACACATAATATTAACACTGAATTAATGTGCAACACTTGCAGCAGATCAGAATAGTCCATTCAGTGCTAATAGTGTTGCTGAATTTGCCAGTGGAGCACTTCAGCAGGTACTAGTGAGAACTGTTCAGTGCCAGAGGGAAATGATGTTGAGTCGTCATTGTTGCCATCTTCATCTCCATTTGCTGCCCTTCACTGAGGAGCCTGGTGCTTTTTCTGGCCAGTTTTTGTTTTTACTTTTGCCTGAAGGTGGTTTTCACTATACAGTCAATGTGTGCCATCAGCTGCACACCTTGTAAATGAACCTTTGGGGGTGTGAACCTCTCTAAGCATCCCTTGTGCAGCACTTGCAACCATCTGACCTTTTATAACTGAATGAGTAACATTGCACAATGATATCAGAGTAATCCTTTTGCTCTTTCCTCCTTGCACCCAAATAAGCAGGACATTCCTCTTGAACACAATTTATAAACAAGTTACTCAACCCTTCTAAAATGGGAATTGTGTTTGATTATTGTGTCACTAAAATGTTCCTGTAATTATGTAATAATTTTTAGGTTGACAATCAATTACCAGGATCGATGTTTCCTGTTGTATTTCACCCTGTAGCCCCTCCCAAGTCAATTGCTTTGGATTCAGGTAAGAAAAAGCTTATATAAATACCAGATTTGTTCAGCCTTGAAAGCAGGAACTTGGCAATTTAAGCTTTTTTTTTCTCTTTAGAACCAAAACCCTTCATTGACGTCAGCATCATCACTAGATTCAATGAATACAGCCAAGTCCTGCAATTCAAGTGAGTGTATTGTAATTTGATTTTAAGATGTAATATATTTAAGAAAGGAACTTTGTTCTAATTTATTCTCCTATCCAAACCAGTCTTGACTTCAGATTGAGTTTTTAAATGTCTCCAGTTAAAAAAAAAAAAATAAATTCAAAAAGGAACTTTTAGAAAATAAGGATTGATCACGTGAAGGGACTGCTATGCAAATTCTTTAGTAATCAGAATTGTTTCCTTCCTGTATCAGAGTTTTGTGTGTGTTTGCTGTGCAGTGCTGGCCAGTAAGCACTTCTAATTATAAATTGACAGTTAATATTGTGGATTGTTAATCTTAGTATGTGGCATTGCATAGTGAGGCTTCACTTGTGTAGGCTAAGCGTGTAATATTTAAGTTAATTTTACACAAGTTTACATACACTTTTTTCCCGTTTTAGGTACTTCATGGTTCTTATCCAGGAAATGGCACTGAAAATTGATCAAGGATTTTTAGGAGCACTTAGTGAACTCTTCACTCCATCTACAGACCCAGAAGATGAAAGAAAAAGGGTAATCTATGAGAGAAACTGACTTTTGCTGGAATGGGACCATAAGTGATTGAGGAATTAAAGTGAATATCAATTTAATATAAAATGGAAAAATCACCCAGAAATTCTGTGTTTGTCATGGGTGGTTTGGGTTTTTTTGCTATCCCTTGATTCATTAGTACACTCATATTTAACTAGATAGTTAACTGTATTTAACTATGATTATTTTTTCTACTGTTTGTTTATACATATAAACACAATTAGATAGAATATGATTAATTGTATTACATATATGGATGAGATTAACTTTTTTTTTTTAATATTGAAACCAGTCTAAATTAATTCAGCAAGATGTGGATGCACTTAACACTGAGCTAATGGAGTCTTCCCTAACTGACCTGTCAGTGCTCAGCTTCTTTGAACATTTCCATATTTCTCCAATTAAGGTATGCAATAGAGACATTATTGTGAGGTTAATAAAACATCCAATTAATTTATTGCAGTAAATACATCACTAGTGGGGATTTTGTATTCTCTAGGATTCAATACTTTGTTGGAAAACTTAATCTGTTGCCCATGAGTGCAAACAGATCCTTAAGCATAGCTGAGTGGGAAGAATGAATGGTTATAATAATGCTGAAAGCCAGATAAAATATTGCTTAAAGTATTGTATCATAAATTGTATTAAAATACACATTCATGGGATTATCTTCATGTCTCTTTGAAGCAGTTAGATTTTTTTTTGGAGCAAGGGAAGAAAAATCATCATAGATGAAATGATAGCTTTCTTCAGCTTTCATCACTGATTTTGTTTACATGTGCACCACACGACCTGTCTGCTCTGGTTTGGCTTTTCTTTGATCTTGATTTGTCTTGTTTCACTAATTCTGCCTTGACAGTTGCATTTGAGTTTGTCTCTGGCTTCTGGTGGAGAGGCATCAGATAAGGGGGAACAAATGATAGCCATCCATTCTCTGAATTTGCTGTTGAAAAGTATTGGAGCCACTCTAACAGATGTGGATGATCTTATTTTCAAGTAAGCGAATAAAATTGGTTGGGGTTGTTTGTTTGGAGTTTTTTTGTTTAATACTTTGACTAAAGCTGCTGTACACTTAATAATTGGATCCATGATGAACCTTGCTGACTGACTGGTGTAAGTTTATCCAGCCTTAGGGGAAAGGGAGGAACGGAGGGAAGATGGGTTTGGGAGCCTTTTTAAGGCAGTAGTCTTCAGGATTCTCTGAAGGAAAGAAAAGTATTTGAATGAGGAAGGGTATCTTTAACTAATGTATGATTACTTGTCTTTCAGACTTGCTTTCTTTGAAATTAAATACCAGTTCTACAAGAGAGATCAACTGAGGATGAGAGTTATTAGACATTATAGTGAACAAGTAAGCTTATTTAGTCAAGCCTTTGTGCAAAATTTTGAGTATGTGCCTTAAAAAAGATTTTATTTTTCTTAGCCAAATACTTAGTTGGGCACTTTAATACCTTACTTGAATAGTAAATTAAAATTGAACCAGGCTTAGGTTCTGACTTGCGTGACAACAGCTCATGACACTGCTTTTGTTCTTTGCCTTTTTTCTTCCCTCTCATCATTTAGTTCCTGAAACAGATGTATGTTCTTGTACTTGGATTAGATGTTCTTGGAAATCCATTTNTCAAAGAAATAACCTATTCAGATGGTCTTACTTGCATCAGTTAAAGGGATTGCTAGTTTTTCTTGAAATAGATGCAGCATTGTGTAGTTTACTGCTATTCCTAATAAATTTCATTTTTAGGGTGCTGTTCAAGGACCTGAAGAATTTGCTGAAGGCTTTGTAATAGGTGTTAGAAGTCTTCTTGGGCACACAGTGGGTATGTGTCATAATGTTCTTTTTTGCTGAATTGCCACATCGTTTTTCTTGCGAGTATTTAACGTTGTCATACTGTTGCCAGTGTTTGTGATACAGATCATTCACACACAATTTACCTGAGACCATCTAAATATCTGTTTGTAGAACTGAGCAACCAATATGAGAAACATTGCATATGTAACGAAGTTAGTTACATGCTCTGGATAAATAAGAAACATGATTTTAATGGTCCTAAAATGTCTGGAGAAGCCTGTTACAATTACCTTAGATTTTTATTTAGCTGTGTCTTGACAGTAATTAGAGAAAATGCTATTTCATCCAGTATGCTATGTAGCATGTAGTGAAGTGCTGGAAGTGTTCCCTATTGCTGTATGTGTGGATATCAGAGCAGATTCTGGAGTCTCCTCATGGACATCATGTGGCTCTGTGTGAATTCATCATATCTGAACTGAATATGAAGGGAAATTGCTGTGAACTTGTTCCTGTGTGGTGTGCTCTTAAGCTGTGAAAGCACAGTGATTTTGCTCTCTGCCTTGTCCCCTCAGGTGGGGCAGCAGGGATGGTGTCCAGGATCACTGGAACTGTTGGCAAAGGCTTGGCTGCCATTACTCTGGATGAAGAATTTCAGCAGAAAAGGAGAGAGGAAATGGGTCGGCAGCCAAAGGACTTTGGGGAGAGCCTGGCCAAAGGAGGAAAAGGCCTCTTACGGGTATGGGTTTGGAGAGAGTGTTTGATGTGCCAGCTTGCTTGAAAATCACCTGCAAGAAAGTTTGGTATCTTCTTTTGTTGGTTAACTAAACCAAAGAGACAGGCAGTGGGTTTATAGGAGACTCAATGTAGTGCATCAGCGCTGGTGTTTGAGGTCATGTTTCTGGTCAGCCTGAGGAATTGAAGTTAGGATCTTGAACAGGAAATAACACCAATTTCTCCTGTGGATTGTATAAATAAATAAATAGTTACTCATGTTCAGCACATGTTAGGTAATTAAGGTAACTGGGCCCTTACTTGACCTTGCAGTTAATTCTGTCCTTCAAGTCTTTCCCTCAGTTATAGTTTTCTTAAAAATATAAAGTAAGAGAAAAAAACAAAGCCAAAACCCCCAAGGCAGTGTTTCTGATACTGAACTTTACATTATAAAGTATTAAAATAAGGTTGTGAGACAACAGGTTGCCCAGTTGGACTGGCAGCATTCCAGTTTCTCATTTGGAACTTAATTGTCTTTGTTTTAGGGTGTTGTTGGAGGTGTGACAGGCATCATCACTAAACCAGTAGAAGGTAAGCACAAAGGCTGCACTGCAGTGCTTGAGTGGTTTCTCAATACTTTACAATTTAGTTTGTAATGTTAAGAGATATCAATCCAAGTATGGTGATGCTAAGGCATAGCAAGATTTTTCTATTTCTTATTCAAATGTGAATTTACACGATGATTTCCTCAAATATCTTTCTATGTTATTTGCTTTACCACCTTTTAAACCTTTGTATGAGTTAAGAAGGGGTTGTCTCTGATATATTTTGTTAGGGCTGCTGTAGTACCCAATTTTTTGTCTGAAGCCAGAATAAAGATAGAAAAAATAATAAAGTAAAAATGACCAGCTGTAAAAGTATTTTGGGACTCCAAGGGTCCGAGAAGTCTTAAAAAGCAAATTTGGTTTTATGTCTGAAGTAATTCTCCTGTTACTTCATGAAAATGATATGTGATGAAAAATATCCAGGATAAAACGCCTCTTACTAACCTTCAAGTGGCAGTGATTTAAATGTTGGGAGTCAGTTGTGACTGTGTGTTATTTTATAGCTTTTGACTGATACTTTGATATGTGGTCCTTTTCTCCTGGGAGGATGACCACACCTGCTTACAGCTCTTTGTACAATAGGCCTCTATGCAATCAATGGCTGTGGGCTGTTTCCAATACAAAACAGTTCCCCTGTAGCAACAATGGTTTAATTCTGTGGTTAAGTAGGTCCTGAAAACATTTCTTTTTCTGTTTCTATTATTTTAAAGGGGCTAAAAGAGAAGGTGCAGCTGGATTCTTTAAAGGAATTGGAAAGGGGCTCGTAGGAGTGGTAGCCCGCCCGACGGGAGGCATTGTAGATATGGCAAGCAGCACCTTCCAGGGAATTCAAAGGTACAGTGCAAGAGGAGGTGTTGAAATACTCCCCCTGTGTTGGATAGCAGCTGGTAAAATGCTCCAGTAGTGCCACACTCTTATTTGTTAAATACAAAAAGCAGAATGATATGTGAGCTTGAGCAATGTCCAGTAGCGAATGGATTTTAACAAATGTATTTTATGATGATGAGGAAATTGCTGCTTTGGAGAATATGTTGCAGTGCTGTAGACCAGGTAGACAATAACTAATCTGGGTTTTTTTGTTTTGCTCCTTCCCCTGAGGAGAAATGTCAAATTTGCTGTGAAAAACAGACCACTGAAATTTTCAGGGTAAAACTTCCCAGCCTGAAATTTGGTTAGCAGTGCACGTCAGGGGCTCCTTGTGTTTTAATGTAACCTTTGGATAGTGTGTTAATAAACTTGAGAACTCCTAGTAAATTATCTGCATTTGGGAATAAAGTTCTCCAGCTTATTCTATAGCTGTTTAATTGGCTACTTTTGTAGTATACTACTTTTGTAGTATGTACAATGCTACTTTTGATTTATTGTTAGCAGCCTGTCTTTACTATTTACATCTGCAGAGTACCCAGGATGTGAGTGGGATGTGTGGCAAGTGAAAGGGTGACTTCTTAAAAGATGTACTGGTGAAACTAGGATTGTATTAAGCTTACCAGAATAATGTTGCACTATGGCAGGGTGGCAGAATCAACTGAAGAAGTGTCCAATCTCCGTCCCCCACGGCTCATCCGTGAAGATGGCATCATCCGGCCCTACAACAGGGTGGAAGCTGAGGGCTACGATTTGTTTGAGGTATGTTTTGCATTGTAAACACAGTTAAAATCCTCTAACCTGCAGGGTTAAGGTTAATTAATAAAGGATTAAGTTGCAATTGATCTGCAGCAGTCATTATTTGAAGTAAAAATTTTCCCCAACCTGTTTCATAAAACAAGCCTGGATAGCAGGGAGGGCCCAGGGCTTGGAGTAAGCTGAATGCAGAATGGAAACTGCAGCATTGCTGTTATATGGGCTTCTCCATTTTATGTTCTGTAGTCCCTTCTCATGCCCTGGAAGGAGGTAGTAGGATTAAGAATTATTAGGATTAAGATGTAAATATGTGAAAAAAAACCCCCCATTTTGATAGTTCCAAATTTTTGTCTATATAACAAAGCTGAGATTGGTTTACAGACTAAGCAACTTTTTAAAAAGATTAATAGACCTTGAATTGTTTGGTTGTATCAGCAGTTAAAAAAACTGCATGAATTTTCAAAATACCACTGTTTGGTTTTTCCTTATGTTGTTCATAATAGCAATCTGTCATAGCTACAGGCACTGTGTGGACATTTAGCCTGCTTTCTCATGTGGATGTGCCTGACATATGGAAGATGAACAACATGAGTTTTCAAGTTCTTGATAGTCAGAATCTGGTTAATTTGTATTTCAGACTTTGTGTTGTTAATACTTAGTGTTAAATGCTTTTTCTGTTGCTAAAAAGTGAAAGCAAATGAACTGTCTACATTAACATTTTAAGACCAAAACTTGGATGTTTGCTACTTGCTTGTACATGATGTTTTAATCCTTACTCCCTGTTCTATTTCTAACATTTCTTTTCTTTCTCCTTCTCTCCTGGCACGCAGCAAGAACTGGAATAATGGAGTAAACATTTTCCATATTTCTTTCCTGTTTCTGTCACGATCTTTCATCTACCTTAAGTATTTAGACAAAGGGCATGATTGCATTTACCATGTCCTCTCCCCTTCTTCCTTATCTTTTCCGTGTAGCAGTTGAATAAAACAGTGTTTTGTGTTGTGCAGGCTCAGAAAACAAACTGGAATAACCATCTTCAGTAAGGTTAGATGAGTGAGTCAGATGGGAGAGACAGGGAGGGTTTGTTTCCTGTATATTTATTTTTCTGAGAATGCTTAACTCCTTATGAATGGCAACAACAGAAGGCACTTGGACAAAAGGATCATGGTAGGTTAGATCCTGAGTTCATTTATTTATTGGTGCTCTCCTAGAGGTAGGGCTGTGGACAGAGGGGCTCAGCAACATCTTGAGCAAGATTTAAAACAGTGATAGGGAATGGAATTTACTTCTGGGAAAATGCTTGTGATTTCATCACCTCGAAGAACTGTTTTCATAGAAATACTGAGAAAACCTGTACTTGTGTTTTGTGTCCTGTGCCCTAGGCCTGTCAGCTACTCATCTGCTGATCCACTATGCCTTCAAGTTACTACTCCTGGTTCTTTGAGATTTGCTCAGTTAAAACAGACAGCCAGCTTAGTTGACTGGTTTTAATTCACAGAATCTTCAAGGGATTTGTTCTTCAATATAAAAAAAAAAGTATAAACTTTCAGCACTTAACAGGAGTTTACACACAGATATAAAAATAAGTATATATGTATTTCTATACTAAGCAATGCCATAAATTTAATTTCATTACTAATACAGCATTTTAGAAATTAGCAAGCTAAGCTTAACGAGCTGTTGTCAGAGCAAATTTTTTGCCTATCATATGGGAAAAAGTGTTGAAGAGAAGCATCTTTGCTGGTAATGCCTTTTAGAATGTAATGGTCAATTTAAAATTATTAAAAAAAAACATTTAGTGAATTTTTTTAGAGGATGAAATGAAATTAAGTTGTGATATACTAAGCAAGCACAATTTTTTTTCTTGAGTTTTTTTTACTATGTTTTTTACATCTAGCAAAAGGAAACGATGGCACAATCAACACAGAAAATTTGATATGATGCAGTTCCACCACATCTAGTATTGTATTTTTCTTAAAGGTGTAGATTGGAACTGGATATAAACCAGGAATGAATCCTCTGTACAGTTTGTTTCTTTTGACAAGTCACTTAATAGAATGCAGGAGAGGTTTAATGAACTGTTCTTGATTTTTGTGCTAGAGGTCAGTGTTGGGAAGGCTTTGTTTTCTAATGTAAGTTAGCAAGCAATGTAAAGCATGACAGGACAATGTCTTTACATGGAATTGGATATTTAATGAAAAAGATGAGTCAGAGAGTCAGTTCTATGTGCATTTACAAATTTAATCACAATAGGTACAAGTGCTGGTTATTTTGGATGCAGTTTTGATCCTATTTACAAGTAGTTTAACCAGAACCCACACCTTATCTACTTTGACTACATTTAATGCATATGTCCCTTGAAAATAAATATAGGCTCACAGAGTGGAAACCTTGTAAGGTTACCTTAAGGAACAGATGCCTCAATACTATCCAGTGATTGGATGGAAAAATATTTTGCTTACTTACTTTTGTGTGAAGTGTAGGCATTAGAGCATGTCTAAGAGGAGCAAACATGCAGGTTTTAAAAGAAAAGGTACAGGAAGGTGGGAGTTTTGGTGCAAACTGAGGACCATAGCCAGGTGGAGTAGATCAGTTCAGTTGTGTGAACTAGTTTATGCAGTTCCTTGTCCCAGAAGTGCTGGATGTGTGTGTGGGCTGTGTAGGGATGTGCTCAGGCAGTTCCCAGCCTGGGCAGTCACTCTGCCCTGGTGCAGGCTGTACCTGGTGCAGGCTGTGCAGGAGCAGCACACCATGGGTGTTGTGAGACATAAATGCACAGCACAGCTGGAGAACAAAGGAACAGGGCAGCTCCAGGAGAGTTGTTTTCCAAGGAATCACTTCTCAAGAGCTTTAATCATGGTGTGAGGAGTGTTTGAGCTGAGGTTTGCCTGAGCAGGAGCCTTTGCCCTGTGCTCACAGCGCTGTGCCCAGTGAAGGGCTGCTGCTCACCCAGCTCCTCAGGGCTGCCATGATGTCACTCATACATTATTCAATGCCTGTGGCATTACTTTGTTTCATTTCCCAGTTAAAGCATGGAGCTTTATAAAGAATGCAGAACACCTCATGAATAATTGAGTCAGGGTGGTGAGACAGTGTTGTGTGGCAGAGCATAGACTGTGCTGGAAACTGCAGATTCTATTTCTGCTCGACTCACTGTTCTGCTGCGTAAATTTGCATTGGTTCTTTCATTTCCATGTAAAATAAGAATGAGTTAACTTCTTCAAAGTGCTCTAGTGTGCTCATAAAAATAACAGCTTTTATAAAGATGTCTAAATTTGAAGAGTGTGCAGATCATGGAGTAATTTACATCAAGTGCAATCCCTTTTTACATAATGCCATCACCATTGTGCTGGCATCTATCAGGTGTATTGAGAATAGCTCTGAGAAATACTGCATCTTTTAGGCACAGGCCTCAGTGGGAACTCTTACTTTGGTAACATATTGCATGTAAAATCTAAAAATACTATTGGGATTGTTTCTGAAGTTGTGAGAAACAGGCTTTCTTTCCAAAGCTTTGAGTTTGAATAGAGAAACATGCTTATGAATAAATCTGTTTAAATATGTGGCATGTCTAATTTCTTCATATTCAACAAAAGGATTCAGAATATGGATTGCAGCCTTTGAATTACAGTCTTCACATGGTGGTGGGTTTTCTATTTCTTCAATTTTTTACTTGTTTTTGAAACAACTAAGGTTCAGGTATAAAATGTGAGTTCATATTTTCATTTTAGTCTTATGCTGCCATGTTTCTTCTAATGTTTTGAAGAGACTTTGAGATAAGCAGTCTTTCTGGTATCTTTGTTTTCTTTATGTACATTGTACAGTTTCAGAAATTTTTAAGATGGTCAGAAAGGGATATTTTTTTATAGCTGATGTTGGTTGACCCTATAGTTCTGGTTGCTGAAAAATATTGGATTAAAATGTATTTCAAAACATAACATCACAAGGGAACAAGTCCAGGAAAACACTATGCTGTTGCTTTCAGCTCTTGAATATTCATCCACTTTTGAGATTAAAGGATTTTTTGGAGTCAGTTGTGATGTATGATGATGCTTTAAGATATTTGTTGAACTTTTGAATATATGAAAATAAAATGCAAATATAAATAAATGTCAAACCTTCTTTTAATTGATTCTTATGTAAGCTGATCTTTCAGTTTTGGTTACTTAAACTGCATAGAGTTAAACCTGTTAATCACAGACAACTGAGGAGTCAAGTGAAGCCTCTGTTTTCATCTCATGGGTTTTATGGATCCATCTAAGGGAATAAAAAAGAAATGGCTGTTTACAAGAAATAACTAAAAACATACTGAAATTTTAGTCCTTCCTCTTTTGGTTATTGTTACTAGTTTGTCAGAAACTTGAGGAATTTACTGTTATAGAGGCTGAATTCCACATTAACAGCTGTAAAATGAACTGAAAGTCACCTATCTTTGCTCTGGAGAATATCAAACCAATCTTGGGGCACCCATTTGCTAAAGGTTGATCTGAAGTGTGTGCATTCTGCATCCAGGCATTCTTCCTTATGGTTCCCCATCTTTCTGCCCAAGAGCTGCCCATTTTCCCTTAAAACAGATGGTATCATAGAAAAGGTGCTTGTATTGACCTGGAGGGTACAAAGCTAATATGCATTGACTTTATACTCATATAATTGTCTTGCTAATTAAACACTATTTATAAGTGTCTTTTTTAAAGACTTATTGCATATTAGGAACACAAGTAGTTGACACAGATTGATTCTCGTACCCACTTTGAGGCTGGGCTCCCAGTGGTAGCATATTATTAATTTCCTACTTTTATCTTTTTTTGCATGATGTTTTAATTTGTTTTGTATTCCTTTCCCACAAATATGTTCAGGTATCACACTGTGAGTCTTGCTGCCTTTAATCCACTGGGATTTATTGGGAGCTTGACTGTGAGCCTGGCTTCTGTGCTGGTCTGTGTTGTTGATGCAGTATTGTAATCCTGGTGACATGCTCTAGGAAACATTATGATTTAGTCCAAGAGTATGTACTGAATGGGAAATCTGAAAAAAAATCATGAATAATTGCCAAGAAAATCCTAGGAGCACCTCAGTACTTTATTTCAAATTTTTTTTCTGTATTTGTAGGTTGTCACTTGATTGTAGTTGTCTAATCAAAATATGAAGAGTAATTTAATCTGCACTTTCATACACCTTTATTTTGGGTATTGAATAGTGATATCTGCTCAGTGCTTCAGGAGCCTGACCTTGAGGTGCTTTGAGAATTTCTACCTTGACAGTTTTTCTGAGGGTCTGAGTCATGTACCTTATAAAAATACATGACCTTTGCAGAGTTTTCACTCTTGAATGAAGCCTGCAGCATGGGGTGTAGCAGAATGAACATTATTAAACAATTACTAGCACAGAAAGGAAATCAAAGCTGAAGATACAGCAGTGTCAGTGTTCTGCCTTGGAGTGGAACAGATCAGACTCCTCAGTGACTCAGCTTCAGCACTGAGAGCACTGTGAGAACCTGCCTTTAAAGAACTAACAATCATGGAACTTTTCAGAAGGCTTTTGAATTCAAGACACCAATTTGATTTGTGGTTTTTGCTTTTTTTTTTTCTTTTTTATTGGTTTGTTTTTGTTTTTGTTTTTTGTTTGTTTTTATACAGCCCCAGAATTATTTTGTTTCTGTTTCAGAAGTTGCACATCAGAAAGTTGGAAAAAGAGGTGTATCGACACCACTGTGCAATTCCAAGAGGCAGAAGAGCAAACCTTATTGTTACCAACAGGTATTAAATTTTGAATGCTTTTGAAGGGTTTGACATGATTTCTACTTGGGGATTAGACATCTGGCTAAGTCTAAACTGATTGCTGTTCTCTGCCTATCTATTTTCCTTCTCTATTTTCTTCTTGGGGTTTTTTTTTTAATATTTTGTTTTGTTTCCTTAATGGCAAATGTAATTCAGTTGTGATGTCAGTGCCGGGCACTAATTTGAGAAGACAGTTTACTCTGAGATCAGTGACCCTTTCATCATAGTGGAGGGAAATTTTTTTTTTTTTTCTCCTAGTTTTTGATTTTTCAGATTAGCTTTTATAAATGTTTGCAGTCAAGCTATCAGTTTGATAATACATGTTTATAATCTTGTTAATGAAAGAATATTCTAAATGAAGTCTGAAGCCTTTGTACCAGCACGAAAATTATTATTTAACTCATCTGACAAGTTTTAGAATTCAAGATGTTCGCAGTCTTGAGTTTGAGGACTTAACAGTTTCTAAATATGTTTAGGTAATGCAAAGGATTATGATCTCCCCATTGCACAGGTCACCAGTTTGCACCTTGCCTGAATGTATGAGAGAGGCTCATCCGTAATAAGACCATGGAGGCTTCCCAGTGTGGTTTTTAATAATGACCAGCACACCTCAGAATTCAGGCTGCAAATGGACAAGATTTCCAGGCACTGACAAAGGCCATGAATGAGAATTGGGCAATTTAGTTGTTTGCAGTCTGGGATAAATGTGCACTTCTCTCCTGGTTCCAGTTCTTGGCCTGCTCATACTGGGTGTTATCTTAGGTCATCTGTGACTTAAAGGCCAAGTGACTGTCTCAGAGTGTATTAAGGAAATATGGGTCCACTGTGACTTAAATCTGCATAGATAATGCCTTCTTAGACAAATGCTTTCATTTTGTTTAGTTTTTCTAGCGAAGCTCTAGTCCTACAGAGAAACTTGAGTATGAACTTTTTTTTTTTCTTGAACAGAAGAGTGATATATGTGAAAGAAGTGGAAATCTTGGGCCATTTAACAACAGAGTGGGATTACTTATTTGAGGAATTCACACGTTATCCCTCCTATGAAGGAAATATTTTAAAAATCACTGTTTTGGTAAGAAAAACATGTAAATTTTCTTCTATTTAATACTCACTGGTGCTCCATACATGCTTTTAACTTATTTATGCTCCTAACTGCTAACTAAGGGACTGTGTGACAGGATTTACTGAAAGTTTCTTGAAAGTATGACAGTTGGGTTGGACAGAGACTGTGTTGAAATCTAACCTGAAGTTGGCATTTAAGCCATTTAAGTATCAGATTCTGCATTCTTGTTTTGTGAGTCATCTGAAGCACATTTTTGTTCCCTTCTGCAGCAGGATCAAAAGATGTTCCAAAGAAGGGACAGTACAGGTCATGAATGTGTAAGGACAGTTCAGCTTCAGGACGAAGCTACAGCAAGGGTATATTCTCTCTCTTTTTTTTTTTT